>JAJJWW010013980.1:0-600000 GCA_023531295.1 Papaver armeniacum | reverse complement strand
AAAGGCTATTGCTTTGAGAACTCTTGAAATTCAGAAGGCCATGGTTCGACATCGACTTCAAAGGTCTTTTGGAATTGATTCATTTCTTCATGAACCCTATGTTCCCATGGTCATGTTGACGACAAGGAGTTCGGGGACGATAAAGAATTTTTCAGAGGTCTCAATGTCTAAGAAACTTCTTATGAGAATTTATTCTTGTGTTTTTAAGAAGGATAACTAGGGTTTGGAGCCAATATTGTGAGTACACATAGTTATTGCCAACTATTATCATCTTACAATGTTTTTAGATATATTTATTTAAATTCTAAGTTATTTGGAAGATGATTTTTCAAATATTAATCTTTATGGTTTTATATATTGCAAATTGTTATGGGATATGTTTTTTACGTCCGTGAACCTTGATCGTCCCATATTTATTCAAAAGTTAACTCTATTATCAGTCGGTATGAAAGTATTGATAATAGATAGAATGAACTTTTGACTACAAAAGTTAAGCCTATTATGTCATTATGCAAATATTGATGGAAGATAGGATGAACTTTTGTTTACAAGGATTAATTCTATTATATGTCATTGTGCAAATAGTGATGAAAAATAGAATAAATTTTTGTTTATTCCGCAGTATTGGTCTTTTTCTGATCAACATCTTTGTGTATGTACTTGTGCGGCTCCGTAAGTTCTCTTATGTTAAGCATGGCCAATTGAATTGATCATTTTCCCTGTGGTTAATTCAATTGAGATTTTTGGATACAAATTCATGTTTCATGTGATTTTTTAATGACCAAATAAATCCTTCTTTACTTGTAAAAGTAAGGTCGCTCTTGTTGTTCTTTTAGGAATGACATTTTATGGGGGAGAGTTCTTAATTGAACTTGTGCTTAATTGCCAAATCTTTATGGGGAGTGCGGATGTGGAATATTGCAGGACTTATCTTGTATCTTTATAAACTCCTTGATGAATACACTAAGTTTCGACTATGTGAAAGCATCGAAACAAGTGGGTATGTTGTTCTCTTTTGGTCATGAAGTATCTCTATGAAAATTTCATGAGGATCCCACTAGTTTTCGTACCTTTGCCAATTTATATTGACAAAAAGGAGGAGAATTGTTGTGTAGTTCACACTACAAATACATATGGTTTACAGATCATTACGAAAGGGGGAGTGGTTTTCATTGTGAGATGAAGTATTGACTAAGGGGGAGTGAGAGCAAGTATTACCATAGTATTGTTGTCAAAGTTGTGATACAATTGGACTTTGATGTTGTGTAATAATACTATGACACTGTGTATAACAATGATTGAGAGCAAGTGTTTTCTCGTTGTTATAGCTACGGATCTTCAACAACTATGATGTTAAGTTGAACACATTTAGAATCATTGGAGTACTTGGAAGTGGCAAAGATTTCGAGTAAAGTTGAAGAACCAAGGAGATCAAGCATTTGGATGAGAAGCTACAAAGTTTATTTATTTTGTAATCCATATGTATTGATAGTTTTTTCACTAAAATTGACAAAGGGGTATATTGTTAGAGTACTGCTCGGTCGAAATCGCAAGCGTTGCTATCTCAAGCTTGTTTGTCAATGTTAGTGATCAAAACTATAAGTCTTTATTTCTAATCTACTTATAGTGATGTCTCGGACTAGGATAGGTTGTGTAGTTGAGCATTAGACTTCACGACGTTCATAAATTGCAGACGAAGAACTACTAAGGAGAGCTTGTGGAACTTCATCAATAAAAGGTATGTGGACATTAAAACTCAACTATCACCTGGAAAGTTTATTTCTACTCTATCTCCTATATTGAGACAAAAGTCGTATTACTATATAGTATTCGATTATGCACATTTGAGATTTCGAGCTGAGTTTAACTCGCTTACATATTTCTCGAAATATGTGTTGGTAAGCTTTCGCTTTAACCAAGTTCATCTTATATCCTTGACGAAAGTCAAAAGATGATCATGTGAAAATTGCCGAGTAACATCTTCCATGGTTTGTGTGATACAATCATTTGGTGTAGACTTGGAATGTTTCGTTATGATTATTTCAATAACTTGAAAAGTGCTTTGATGCTAATAGTGTGTGAAAACGGCTATTGGCATCCTCTAAGAAAGTTTCAATGATTGAAATAGAGTTTAGAACTATTCGATCATGAACATAGTATGCATTCTTGCATGTATGTGATCCATGACCGGAACTTAAGTATGCATACCCGTATGCGTACTTGTAGTTATGGAATTCCGGGTACCAAGTACACATACCGGTACGAATACTTGTGTAAGGTATAGGTCCGGGAATTTCTGCTAGGTTTTGGAAGCGTACTAAGGTATGCGTACCCGTTCACATACTGGCGAACCCAAACTCAGACCGGCTACTTAGGTAAGCGTACCCGTATGCATACTTGAGTAGTTAAAGTTCTAAAATCGGTTTGTTCATAAACTAATACATTTATATATTAAGGAATGCATTCTTTGCAAACCGTGCCTATAATGTTCATGAATTGATTCGAGTGAATCAAACCGATTTTACTTCAATTGTGTTCTTGTATACTTCTATGAGAATATAGCAATTGAACAACTCTTTAACTAGTTTCATTTGAATCATTTGAAATAGTTGCGGTTAAGATATATAAGGTTGATATAAGAGTGTTCATATAGCTAACCTCAGTTTACTACCGTTGAGCCAACATGGTGCACACGTTTAGGTACGGTTACTCAAACCTAAATGAGGTTACATTTCATTTGTGTATAACAAGCTAAGTTCGATCTAACGGTTGAAAGATATTAGCTTAAGTCTAATCAGGTTTCATCAAACGGTGAATATTGAATGCATTGTAACCAAGGTAACTTAGATTTCAAACCCTGATTTGAAAACTATATAAGAGGGAACTCTAGCAATTGGGACACCTAATCCCCACACCTCATGTGTGATACTAGTTGGGACTAGAGTCGATTCTCCTTTAACCTTAGGTTTTTCACGAAACCCTATAGGTTAACGACTTAAAGACTTCATTGGGATTGTGAAGCTGCACCCAACTATTTTCTCTGTAGTTGCGTGTTCTGATCTTACTTCTTCTATCGTGATTGAGTATTATCTTTGCTAAGATTTGCTTGAGATTTATCTCCGATAGGTAAGATTAAACGTACTCACAAACATCTTCGTGTCATCGTTTATGATTCCACAATATCTTGTTTCGCTACCATACGATTAAGATTATTGTGAGGTGATTGATAATACTAGGTCATTCTTTCTGGAATACAAATCCGGTTTATCAATTGGTTCCTTTGCACCTTGATTTATCAAAAGATGGAACAAAACTCATAGGTATTTCGTGGAGACAGATTTATCTATTCCAATAGACTTTTTCTGTGTGAGACAGATTTGTTTATCATGTCTTCGACTTTGTGTCGTAGCAACTCTTGGTTGTGGGTGAGATCAGCTAAGGGAATCTAGTGCGTAGAATCCTGTTGGGGTTTAGATATGTAAGGAGCTCAACTGTACCTTGATCAGTGTGATATTGATTAGGGATCAACTAAATTCCAGTGTGAAGTTCATTGGTAGTAGGCTAGTGTCTGTAGCGTCTTAATACAAAACAGTGGTGTTCAAAGTCGGACTAGGTCCCGAGGTTTTTCGCATTTGCGGTTTTCCTCATTAACAAAATTCTGGTGTCTCCGCATAATATTTTGTTATATAATAGAAATATCACAAAGTTGTGCGTTGAATCGATCAATTGGTAAATCCAACCTTTGGTTGTTGATTGTAATTGATTGATACTTGAACATTGGTTTTTGATACTGATAGGGTGTAGAATACATCCTATTTACTATCTATTGTTTATGCTTTCTTTGCTATTTTTCTTGTAAATTATGTATTTTACGCTTGTTTTGAGTTTTATAGCTACTATGGAGTCGCACGGACGACAAGAAGAAGAAATCACCCAATTTGAGAAAAAGGGCAAAATTGTCATTTCATGGGCGAACATTATCTGGAGTCCAGCCACGGTTAAGGGTTACTCTCTATTGGAGGAGCACTAAAAACAGGCCAATGAGGTTAAGGGGCGTCTACCTGTTATTCACTTATGGGATTGCCAACTGGGTATCCCTTATCAAGTGACGGGTGCTGAATACTAACCTACTCTGATAAACCTAAACCTAGACTTTTCTCGTTTTCAATCATCACTTCTCATTCTTATTCACCTGGAGCTGAAATTGAGAAATAAACAATGGGCTGCGTTGTGTTTCCGAGAGATTGAGAAATGAGGATCGATGTTCAACCAAGAAGACAAGGAAGAAAACTGGATCGAGAAATCGAGAAGCGCCGAGACTCGAGAGAAGAACATTTGGGAAAAGGGTTTCGATTTGAATCTGCAACCGAAGAACAAGTGAAGGAAATCGGTGATGGATAAAGGGTTAAACATGGATCCGATTATGAGAGGTTGAATCGAGAAGAAATTGAGATAAGGATCTGTGGAAATCGAAACAGGAGGAGAAATCGAAGATGAATTTATGCCAGGGCTTGAAGAAATTAGGGTTCCTGAAATCGAAGATAATATGGGTTTTGGTTAACAACCGAGTTCGTGAAGTAATTGAAAACATGGGTTCGTGGAAAGAGAAATCGAACTCGTGGATGATGAGGTCTGGTTCTGCAAGAAGAAACTCACGAGATATGTGAATTTGGTTAAGATAGAACCAAGAGAAGTAAATGCTCTTTGTGAGGCTCGAGATTCGAGAGAAGATGATAGTTGAGCTGTTGCTATGGATGATGTGAAATAAGAGAAATTGATAAGGAAGGGTTAAGGTTCGTTGGTCGATGGTTCCGAGAATCCGATCTTCGCTTCCATGGTGATGGGTTCGACTCTCTCGGTGTTGTTGGTGGCTAATTGTCGTGAATTGAAGAGAGGGTTGTTTGAGTCAAAGAATTTGATAGAAGAGAAATTAATGAGCTTCAATGGGTGTTTGCGGTTGTATGTCGTCGTACACGAGAGGGAAGAATTGAGCTCATTCTTGAGCCGTTATGACATACAGGACAGATGAAGAAGAAGAGATGGATTGGTGGCAATTAGAAGGCAACATAATGAGGCAAGAAAGCTTAGATATATGTGTAGGATTCTTAACAGAATTGAAGCGGAGAGAACGGCCCGAATTTGGCCTCACGCAAGTCCAAAAACAAACGAAACTCGGCGGGTTTTTCGTGCACGGGCGAGTCAACCCTACGATGATCGATCCAGAGCCGATCCAACTCACCGAGTAAGACAATCCATTAGACTAATCGCCTAACTCGGCGCGCCGACTCCATTAGCTAACTCATCATCCGCCTTGACCGTTGACCAGTTTGTTTGACCTTTTGACCGTTAGTCCTAACGGTGGATCGACGGAATATTCCGTCGAATATACCTTTGACTGGAGAAGAAGATTCCGGTGGCCATGACGACTATTGTTGTTGCCGGATTCCTAATATAATACCAAACTTTCCTCCGACCAAAATTACGATTTTTGTGTGGATTCCTCTCATGGGTGTGAAGACTTGGACTTGGAATTGGATGGAGAATTTGGGTCAAATTTGGAAAGAGAAGATGGAAGATGAGGAAGACTTGAATTTGGAAATTGAATTGCTAAAGGAAAGGGGTTCTATTCCTTGGAAGATATGGAGAACATTGAAGCCTATAAGTAGAGAAGTTCTCTACACACTTTTACATATCTTTTACACATCTCTCTACACACACAACACTTGTGTTTTTGTTTTCAAAATTCTTCTTTTAATTATTTGTGTGAACTTGAAAAATTCTCCCTCTTAATTATTTGTGTGAACTTCAAAAACATGAGTAGCTAATTTTCTTATTGATTGAGGATGAATTCTTAATTCTTAATATATGATTTGAGTTTTGTTTCAATTCTATCTTGAAGTTTTTCACATAATTATCGTTTGTTTTTACTAATAGGAATGTTTATTCATTCATTCATGATTGATAGATTGTTTAGAGTGCACGCTAAATTGATTTGTTAATTTAATCTAAAGCTAGTGAAAGTTAGGGGATAAGTAATCGTTTCTTGACTCTTTACATAAGTAGCAAACACGAGACCTTGCGGAGGGATTCCGTGGAGCAATTGTGTGTGAAAACAACGTTAGCAAGGAGACCTTGATCTAAGAGTCTAACTACTAATATTGACCTAATAAGTTCATAAATCTTAATGCGTTTATTTAAATTACATCTAGAGTGATCTACTACTAGGTGGTTTGGTAAATAGAATCCGGTAGTCGAGAACTTCCGTATCCGTGATACAAGGGATTTAGGGTTTAGCACATCTAGTTTTGCTTTACCTACGGTTGGTGATAATTTGTGACTAATAACAAGTAGAAAAGAACATAACTTTAATCATTGTTTTGCAAAACGAAGAATGATTCCTTGATCTTGTCTCTCTTATTGATTTCAACTTTATCTTTTAATTGTTTTGTTTACTTTCTTTTGTTTTACACATCCCCCCTTTTTTGTGACAATTAAGACAACTAGAATCTCTTGCTCCTCATGGGAACGAACTTGACTTCCATTATATTATTTTTAATTGAGTGGAAATAAGATATTAATTTGATTGCACCTACGACACGCATCAGGTACCGTTCAAGTTATTTCTCTTATATTCAATCGGGCTCGCAAATTCTTATTTGCTGATTGCAGATTGAATTGAGAGATAGAGATATAAAACTATTTTATATACTTTTCTCTTGATTGAGTCTGACTGTCTAGTTGATTCTCTTGAAAGTATATTGGAATTTGTCTATTCAGATTTCCGAACGAAATATTTGGTGTAGTTGTTAGACCCCCGCTTTTTCAATTGGTATCAGAGCAGGCAAACACATTAAAGACCTCATAAGTATGTCTTTGTAGCGATATGAATATGGACACAAGTGATATCTTTATAAACGTACCACCAGTCTTCGATGGCTCTAATTATTTTATGGTAGAAAATTTTTATGTGTTCTGTTCTTCAAGCGCGTAAATTTTAATTATGAGTTTATGTTGTTAATGGATATAATCCTACGGTAGTTGCAGAAGGCGATGCAACTGTTCCAAAGGATATTGGTACCTATGAACCTGCCGAGATTCTCGCTGCAAAGCAAAAATTCGATGGGTTAAATACTATCATCCATGCCATTACCCTAGATCTTCAGCATCATGTGACTACGTGCACTCGGTCTAAATATGCTTGGGATATCTTAGAAACTATATTTGAAGGAAATACCGGTGAAAAGGAAGTCAGGCTTCCGATTGGGAAAACCTTCGTATGGCAGATGGAGATTCATTTGATGAGTTTAATCACAAATTGTCTGGAATTGTTAATGCATCTTTTGCATTGGGTAAGACTATTCCCGAAAAGGACAGTGTGATGAAAATTCTTAGATCGCTTCCACCCAGATACGATTCTAAGAAGCATGCCATCGTTGAAGGTAATAACCTTGCAACTCTTTCCAGAAATACTCTGGTTGGGAAGTTAAAGTTCTTTGATCATGAGCATACATACAAATCCGGAAAGGATGTTGCTTTCAAAGCACAAAAGAACACTAAATTACTTGACAAAAGTAAAAGTGTTTGCATCTTTGAAGATGATCTTTCTGAGGCTGATTCATCAGATGAAGATCTTGACAAGTCAGTCTCCTTGATCACAAGACAGTTTAGAGATCTTCTTTTGAAGAGAAGTAAACGGTTCTCCAGAGATAAACCTAGGTCATCAATTAAACCTTATAATCGCGTTCCTCCTAAAAACATGGATATTGATGAAACTAATGACGAGGATATGCCACAGTTCTTTAAGTGTAAACGTTTTGGTCATTTTGCAAATGAGTGTCCAAATCGTAAAATACACTCGGGAACAAAGGTCTAGCCGCAACTCTTGATGAAATGTCCGACAACTATGATTTAATGAAGACGAAAAGTCAAGTGTTGCACTTCTTTGCGAAAATAATGATTTTGATAATTGTAGCAATACATACATCAATCTTGATATTCTTTCAGAAGAAATCTCAACCGGTCTAGAAGAAAAAATGGATCTACCTGTTTCTACTGGAAACTCTTTTTCTGATTTTTCAGTTTCCACTATGTGTCTAGCTGCTTACACATCTCAAGCGTCTGAATCATCTTCCATGTTGACATGCTCTCATTTTTCTCTCAAAGGTCATGAACTTTCAAAGTGTTTCATGTATAAACACAAAATGAGATATGTCAACAAACTTCAACGAAGAGCGAATCGATTAGAAAACAAGCTCAAACTTGTTCAAAAATCATCAGAAGTATGTAAAATCATCTCTTCTTCGAAGAAGTTAATTTCCTAAGAAAAGACTAGATCATTAGAGAAAAAAATTTGGTCTAAACACTATGAGAAACAGGGATCTATAAATTCCTTTTAAAAGGGTGTTGATTGAGGTTTTTAGCTTAGGGGTAAAATCGTAAAACCCTAGTCCGACTATGACGTCACAGAACTTGAGTAATAATGTCCAAATCAAGCACATTTAATGAACCCTTTAATTTGTCTGCGAGAAAATTACCAGAGTACCTTTTTTTAATGCTGATTAGGGTTTCGACATGCCAAAACCCTAATTCTTACACCACATGTGCCAATGGCTAACCATGCCAGCCACACCTACCGCGCCAAAATCAAGCCAACCATGCTAGGCGCACCCCTGTGCCAATGGCAAACCATGCCAGCCACACATACCGCGCCAAAGCATGCTAGCCGCACCCGTGTGCCAATGGAAAACCATTCCAGCCACACCTACCGCGCCAAAGCATGCCAACCATGCTAGTCGCACCCCTGTGCCAATGGAAAACCATGCCAGCCACACCTACCATGCCAAAGCATGCTAACCATGCTAGCCGCACCCCTGTGCCAGTGGCAAACCATGCCAGCCACACTTATCGCGCCATTGCATGCCAACCATGCTAGCCGCACCCCTGTGCCACTGGCAAACCATGCCAGCCACACTTACCGCGCCAAAGCATGCCAACCATGCTAGCCGCACCCCTGTGCCAATGGCAAAGCATGCCAACCATGCTAGCCGCACCCCGGTGTGCCAATGGCAAACCATGTCAGCCACACCTACCGTGCCAAGGCATGCCAACCATGCTAGCCGCACCCTAGTGGCAATGACAAACCATGTCAGCCACACCTACCGCGCCATGCCAAACGTACCTTTCCATGGCCCCATGCCAACCTAGCCGCGCCACCTTGCTGGCCTTCCCTACGCGGCTGCCAAAAAGAAGGCGTGCGACAATCAACGGTCGCCCTTCAATTCCTGTAGGATCAGAATATCGCAACATTAATACCTCGCTAGATTAGTAAACGACAGCATTGCGAAGGCGTCGCAGAAGAGTAATATAAATGACGCAATGAATGACGACACCAAAACACGAAAGATGTGAAGATCTAGCGAAGTTTAGGAGTGTCGCGAGATTGTATACTTGTACACCTGCGATATTTCGCAAGTCATTCCCGAAAATAAAGGACATCTTAGCTGTCATCCATTGTGTACTATCATATATAAAGAGTCGAATAAGCCTGTTATGGGAGAGATCTTTTTCCGAGTGTTAGACAAGTCATTAGGAGAGAGAAAGTTTGTGGTGATTGTAATTTATTTAGCTCTTTTCTATTTTATCTTGTAAACATTCAAGGAATTAATCAATAAAATCATTGTTGTTCATCTTCAAATGTCTTAGTTGTGTGGATTATTGTGAGGGGTGTAGTGTAGGATTTCCTGCAACTACATATTGGCGCTAGAAAGGGATGTTTGAGTAAGGATTGATATCGTGATTTGAAAGAAATTGGAGTGGTAGGGAAGGAATTTCTTATAATTTTCAACAGTTTACCAAAATTAAGAAATGGCTAGAAGAAGAAATGCATCCGAACAACCAACAACCTGTTAGAAGGAGTAGGAGAATTCTTGGAGAAGGGAGAAATGAAATGGGAGAATCCTCCGAATGAACATAAGGAATAATGAAGAAAATCAAATTCAATCACCAATTCAACCAAAAGATCAAATAGAACTGTGGATTATGATAGAGTAAGCGTGCATACTTGGAGATCAGACTCTGTGGAAGAAAGGGGAGAAGAACAACAATTGGAAAACAATGGACAAGAGGAGAGAAACCAAGAAGAGACTGGAGAAATAATTCATGGAAATGAAGAAATCGCAGCATTAGAGGCGTTGAGACAAACAATACATGAAGAAAGGCGATTAGAAGCGGAGGAACGTGCAAATTTAACAAGACAGAATCATGAATTGAGGATGGAAAACTTGAGATTAAAAAACAGAAGGTCGAGAAGCACTACAAGGTCAAGCTCAAGATCAGTTAGAGAGGAAAGAAGGATAATTTTACCTGCAGAAAATGCTGATGAAGAAAACCAAGAAGAAGCGTAAAACCGAGGCACAGAACATTACGAGAGAAGAGAAATGATGGAAGATCGTTATATCCCACGTCACGAGACTCTTCAAAATGAGCAGAATGGTGGAAACCAAGGCAATAGGCAGCGTCAGGAGCGGAATAATCCAATTGATGAAGAAAATCAAGAAGAAGGAAAAAGAATATTGCATGGGAGATAAGCACAGAGGAAGCAAAAAGAAATTGAGGATGAAATTGAAAGACATTATGTTGAACAAGCACGTCTAGCTCGCGAGAGAGAAAGATTGCGAGCAGAAATGGAAGAACAGGAGTTAGAAGAGGCAATTCGCCAGAATAATCATGATAATCGAGAAAGAAGGCGAGAACAAAATCGCAACAATGATAATATTAATGAAGAATATGAAAGAGCACAAAGGAGAGCTGATAAGCAACAAAGAAGAGAAATTGATAGATATAACGGTGTGCGAATTCTTGAAAGAAGTGAAGGAGAAGATCGCAGAGAAAGACGAGAAGAGTATGATGAAATTCAAAGCATACATGAATGCAGGAGAAGAGAAGCGGAGCTAAAAAGACCAATAGATTCAAATTCTGATAAAAATGAACAAATTTTGAGAGAATTGGCAGAAATGAGAGGAATGATGAACAGTAAAGGGGAGGAGGAAAGAGACAGGTTGGATGAAGCCATAGAAGAAGTCTGCGAAAACTCCGTTCACACAAGAGATACAATTAGGAGGAATACCACCGAAGTGCAACTTACCGACATTAACCAAAGATTTTCGATGGAAGCTTGCGCGATACTGAGATATCAAAGCTTATATGAGATGTATGCTACAATGGGAGAATCATGATGCTATATTGTGCAAATATTTTGCATCAAGTCCGACAGAAAAAGCTTTGAAATGGTTTGAAGGGCTACCGAAGAATACAATAACATCTTTCAATCACTTGCAAGGCTATATTTTTAGGGGCATATATAAGTAATAATTCCTCGCGACCGTGTTGAAGATGTATTTGGGTTAAAACAAAGGGTTGGTGAAAGTTTGAAGCATCTAACCGTGAGATGGAAGACAATGTGTAGCGAAATGGTCAGGCCGTGTGGAGGAGAGATATCTTATCTTATCATTCATTAATGCTATGTTCACACAAATCTGTTATATATTCAAATCTTTAGAGTCAAGAATACAATCACAATGACTGAGTTACGAGAGCTTCAGGAGGAGTATATTGCTCTAGAGGAAAAGCAAAATGAGATGGAATCATACCCTGTCGCGAATACAAGTTCAGGGTCTGCGAATGCAAGTTTGTTACCCAAATTGATAAACACTGTGGCGAGTACCTCGCAAGGTCAACAAGGAGTGAGGATACCAGATGATGGTCAAAGAAAAGTTGGTAGCCATGGGAAGTCGCGATCAGGAAGAATTTGAAAGAGAAAGAAATTTCTACAACCGTGGCGGAAATAATAAAATTCAAAGGCTTGATCAGCCGCAAGAAACCTATGGAGGTCAGAGGAATAATCCGCAAGAGATTTATGGAGGCCAGAGGCATAATTATCATAGAGGGCAGCGAGGTCATAGAGTCGTATGAGAAGAAATCAAGATGCCTCCACTAAACGCTAGCGTGGAGAAAATATGGGAAGCAATAATCCTGATGGAGAACATACCGCACCATGGAACATGGGGAATGAACCACCTCCAGTGACAAGTCATGAATTTCGTTCCTATCACCATTTTCATGGACACCTAACGAATGATTGTAGGAATATAAAAAGAATCATCCTCCGAATGATAGATCAAGGTAAGCTAAATCATTTATTAAAAGGTGAAGAGAAGACTCAACCATTACCAACACCTCCAGAAATTCACAGAGTAAATATAACAAAAGGGAAAGAAAAGTTTGTAGTAGAAGTTGGAGCGAAGGCCAAAAAATTGTTCTGCAACTCTATCGTACATTCGTACAAGACAATTAAAGATTTTCATGATAGTGTTCTCAGTAGGGTTTTCGCAAGAAATGTTGACAATAGAGAAGTAATGAACATCGCGAAGACATCGCCACTGAAAGAATGGCAAGCGCAGATTATTTCTTTTACCGAAGAAGAAGTACCTGAAGGTGGCGAGATGCATGACAGCCCATTAGTGGTAAGATTGGAAATTAACCCAAAACCTGTTGATGATGAAGATGATGGGGCAGAAAATTCATGGGAAATAAATAGAATCTTAATTGATACTTTGAAGCTCATAAACATCCTTTTTTACCACACTTACAAGACTATGGGAGGGAAAGACGAAGATTTGATACCTTCAACCTATAAGATTTATGGTTTTAATGGCACTGCCAATAAACCTAAAGGAGAAACTCGTATGCGAATACCATTGAAAGGATTATCAACTGAAATCTTGTTTTGCATAGTCGATGTGGAATCCCCCTATAATGCATTAATTGGGCGACCATGGTTACATGAGATCTTGGGTGTAGCATCAACTTACCACCAGTGCATCAAATTTCCTCATCCCAGTGGTGTTGGAGTTATAAAAGGAGATTGGGATGAGGGACTAAAATGCTATGAAGTCGATGTGGAGTCTTGCGAGGAAAGGGCTGCTCAAAAGAAGAATTGGAAGCAGAATATCAAAGAAGAACAAAGAAGAGAAAGACTGATGGTGGACACAATAGAAGTGAGAGATGAAGATATATTGCGAAATCAATGCTTGAAAATAATTGGAAATTGCGATGGTCTCGCAATAGAGAAAGAAGTATCAGGGAATTTGAATGAAGAAACAGAGAGCAACATGAATAAGAAGTGTAAGAAATAAATAATTGATTTTAGAGTTGTGTAAAAAAAAAAAAAAATGTTTGGAGTGACAAAGGCATGTCAAAAGTACAAAGAATATGATGATTAAGGAAGGAGTACGCGAAAGTCTCGTGATTCATGAATGTAACGAAAGTTTGGTTAAATAATTACAGCGGGATCACAGCAAATGAAGCAAGATTATGTGATAATTTCACAAAGATAATGAGAAGAAATAATCAAAAATCAATGAATGATCGCAAGAATTGATAGAAATAAAAGAATGAGTGAATGGGACAAACCTTTATGGCGTACACCCTAGTTCGCGAATGATATTTCGTAAGAGGCAAATATAAGACCTAAAGTGCGTCATATAAGGGGGTATCTCTTGACATGGCTCGGGGAAAAGGTTACACCGCCCGGAACTCCGAGTCATGAAAATTTGGGGTCAATAAAGCCCATCCGGGGAGATACCTTGGATTTCCAACTATATATATAAGGTTTTACCCTGGTTGGACGACCGAGGGTCTCTCCCAAGGAGTCAGTGTATGACCAAGGCGCCGAGGTACACGGTTGAACCAAGAGTGCCTGGGGCATTTGAAGTGTCTCGACCATTCTAGGCAAGTCTTGGCACATGCTGCACTCGGCCCGAAGAAAACTCCACTTAGGGTGCAGTCTCGTAACCATAATCCCTATAGGTATAAGGGATAAGAGGCTGCGAAAACAACTCGGTTGTTGTTAAGACCGGATGGGAGGAACTAGTCTTGTATGGCCGATGTACGCCTCCTTGAAGGGGCAACCAGGGAGATGATAAGGGCGGCACCCTCCATTAGGGAGCTGATGAGTGTCTTAAGACGCAAATGTCATGAGGCTCTATTTTCGCAAGAAAATTTAGGCTTGTCATATTTGTGCGATGATCCTGAAGAGGCAATAATACTAACGCGAGGGTAAGATGAGATCAATGGGTCTTTACATGAAAGTGTAAAGACGTCCTGCGATTTCGTCGCAAAGACGACAATGTCATGGGGCTTTACGTTCGCAAGAATATTTAGGCCTGTCATATTGTCGCAAGAAAAATATCCTGCAGAGGCAAAAATACTAAAGAAATGATAAGACAAGATCAATGGGTCGTTACATGAAAGTGTAAAGACGTCCTGCGATTTTGTCGCAAGACGACAATGTCATGGGACTTTATGTTCGTAAGAATATTTAGGCATGTCACATTGACGCAAAAATGAGGGGTGGCAAAATAAGACCTTTAACTAGGAAGGAAAAATAAGACCACATAAGAGCAATGATAAGGCAAGATCAATGGGTCATTACATGAAAATGTAAAGACGTCCTGCGATCTTGTCGCAATGATGAATTTCAACATACATGAAGATAAGATCACACAAGAAAGTGAGTAACCAAATAAACTTGTGAAAATGGCTATATTTCTTCATTTATTTGTGAAGAATTAGCAACAGCAGTTGCGAAACTAAGAAGTATTATTACTTAAAGGTTATCGATTTAATCTCTCATGTGAAAATAAATAACAGAGGCAAGTATGGGAATGATTAGAGTAAAAACTTGTTATTTATTTTCATATGATACATTTACAGTAAGAGATTACAAAAATGGAAGGCTATAAGGATAAATGTACAAGTATCACAAGAAGAGAAAAAGGAAAATGGAGCTATCTCTCAGTTCATTCTTCCTTTTCATCAGAATCTTTATCAAACTCCTCTTCTTCGCTAGCATCACTATCAGAGACATCTGAGGAAGGCATATTTTCAGGAACTTCATCAAGAAGACAAGGATATGAAGAAAGAGGAATGCGATAGTCATCACAAACTGTCTCAATAGTTTGATTGCGAAAACGAACAACGTCATTATTGAAATTGCCATCAGTAGTTTGTAATAGCTTCTTCAACCTCGGAATACTTGTTGTTGCGAAGAGATAGGTCCTTTGCAAGTTGGTCTTTTCGATTCAAGTTTTTCAATCCTTGTTTGATATCTCTTCTCACCTTCCTCGCGAACGTATGATAATGAGTCAAGAATTTAATAGCGCTTTCACAAACAAGAAGTGGTAAAGTAAAGAAGAACGATTCTTAACAACCTTCTCACAAAAATCATATATTTAACCAAGGCAAGATGCTCAACATGAAGACTGACGTTAACACCTAAGTTATTTCTGGCATTATCTAGAACTTTCGTGGCCCAAGCGAATTCATCATCACTATTTATGACAAGAAGTGAACTAATTTTATTTTCTCGCTCATTAAGTATGGCATTTTGGCGAAGAGATTCATCTCGTTAAATTTGGACTTCAAGAAGAGTTTTTTAGAATTTCGCTAATGCTTGTGCACCTTGATTAGTAATGCGATCCTTGTCATCTATAAGGCTATTAATTTTCTTCCTTAGAATATTATTATTCTCGTGGGAGCTAAGATATAAACGTTTAAATCGGTTGGCTAAACCTAAACTAGATCTATGCTCAATTTCTAAGAGATGAAATTTGGTTCAAGTTCATTTATTGAAAGAGAGTTAATTTTGTTCACTTAACTACTTAAAGATTCGTTGAGATGAGCAAGAAGAGCATCATTATCCATAGGCTCGTGAAATGAATGGAGAAGGATGGCTTCTTTAGAAAGATTATAAATGTCTGCGAAAATGATAAGTCAGGCAAAGAAAAATAAATGACAAAATAAAAACGAGGAAAAGAGAAGAGTTTTGTACCATAAAGTTGTTGATTAACACTTTGAAGGGTAGAAATTTTATTCTTCTGAGTAGAAGATTCAGCTTCCAGTTGTTGAATTTTTTCGCAAAGGGTAGCAGTCTCATTTTCACTCTTCTTGCGAGTTGTCGCAACTTCAACTTCTAGTTCTTTGTTCTTCTCCTTAAGTTGAAGGTTTTTCTTTTCAAGATTGTTGCGCCTTTTCTCGAGATCTGAGGCAACAACAAAGGAAGCTCTCCCAGACTATAAAGTAAAGTAAAGAAATTGTTAAGATAAGGTTTATAATTTAAATCACAAAGAAATAAAGAAATATGAACATACCAAGGCACTAAGTGCATTTAAGAAACTAGGAGTCATCGTCCTGGAAACTCCACGAAAAGAATCATTATCCGCTAGGGCATCGCAGATATTTGCGAGAGCTTCGCATGTAGCAGAAAAATGATCATCTCCCAAAACTTGCATAGAATCAGAGAAAACACTAGACAGTTGCGCCATAAGCATTCGATCAATGATTCTCTTTTCGCAAAAGAAGTGTCAACCTCATCATTATCTTTGTCGAGTTCTCGCGGTTTGGGAATTAGAGTGAGAAGAGGAATAGATTTTCCCTTTCTTAGAAGATGGAGCAGAAAACTTATCCTTGAGAAGAGTAATCTTATTCTTGCCTTTAGCCTTCGCAGCTTCAGAAATATCATTCTCCTCAACGCCATCCTTCGCACACGAATGAAGATAAAAAATAGAGGAAACAATATTGTTAAAAATAATAAGGAAAAATATTTCTTACTTCATCCGTGATTGAACGAAGTATCGCCAGAGTACTCGCCTTTGATTTCTTTTATAGCTCCTTTTCAATTTGATGATCCAAAAATTCGCAAGATTAGATATAAGAGGAAGTGAAGATTGTAAAATAAGTAAAAGTTAGGAAGTATACCTCTTTTGCTTTCTGCCTAATTAAATACCCAAGGATGATAATTTGCGAGATTCGCATGGAGTACATGGGAACCTGAAATGTAAGGTCCGTTCAAAAATAGCGGAAAGACACACCACTTTTCATCTTTAGAGTAGCGAGGACATTGTTCTTGCCAGAAGTGCCAATCAATAGCTAACATGAGTATCTTATCGTCGGGAACGTTCTCTTTTCTTTTCAATCGAACACCCCAAATGAGATTTATCATTCTTCATATTTATCACTTCATAATTTTCAAAAACGTTTTCTCCGTGTACTTTTCAAATGACTATCTCTAAGTTTGCGAATTTAGGATCTTTGACGTTATCGTGATATAGAGACCCTTACCAGCCACGATTGGCGAATTTAAGCATTGACGGATGCAATCACCACTTAATTGATAAATCGCTCGCGAGAATTTCTCATGAGCAAGAATTTTATAGAACAAGGGCAGTTCGGGATTGTAAAGAGGAATGAGAAGACCTGCGAGGAATTGACCTAGCGAGATTATGATTTTCTGATCATCACACTGATGATCAGTAAATAACTTTGCAGAAAGAATAGATGAAGATTCTTGAATGGGAATAGTAGACAAGATGAAACCCTTCTCTTGAAAATTCTTTTGAGTTTCACCCAAAAGGGTTTCATATCTACGACTAGGTGGAGCCATTCTTAGAATATGGGAATGATTAGATAATTGAAGATCAAGAGAAAGAAGAAAGGGAAGATTTACAGAGGTTGAAACGCAAATTGGAGGAGGAGAATTGAAGAAAAGTTGCAGAGAGAAAGTAAAAAAGAAGAAGAGGAGGATGAGAAAACTATATATAGAGAAGAATTCTCGGGAAGATAAATGCATTAAATGTGAGAGGGGACGTGAATGGTCAAGAAAAAACGGTTGAAAGAGACGTGTCAAGAAAAGAGTGGAAGAAGAAACATGTGTAATAAATTATGTGTAGAAATACGGGATCGTAACGGATAAATATAAAAAATTGCATTTTAAAATACTAATTCTCATGACATTCTCTTCTTCAGAAGACATGAGAAGAGGCAAGATGTAGGATCGTAATATCGCAACATCAATACCTCGCGAGATTAGTAAACGACAGGATTGCGAAGGCGTCGCAGAAGAGTAATATAAATGACGCAATGAATGACGACAGCCAAAACACGATAAAGATGTGAAGATCTAGCGAAGTTTAGGAGTGTCGCGAGATTGTATACTTGTACACCTGCGATATTTCGCAAGTCATTCCCGAAAATAAAGGACAACTTAGTCATCATCCATTGTGTACTACCCTATATAAAGAGTCGAATAAGCCTGTTGTGGGAGAGATCTTTTTCCGAGTGTTAGACAAGTCATTAGGAGAGAGAAAGTTTGTGGTGATTGTAATTTCTTTAGCCCTTTTCTATTTTATCTTGTAAACATTCAAGGAATTAGTCAATAAAATCATTGTTGTTCATCTTCAAATGTCTTAGTTGTGTGGATTATTGTGAGGGGTGTAGTGTAGGATTTCCTGCAACTACAATTCCAGGAGCAAATCCTAGCCATCCGAGGTTACCAAACGACCTTTGGCCCAAAACCCTAGCTTGGTCACGAACCTAGCCAAGCTAGCCACGCCATGCGCCCATGGAAAACCCTTGGCCCTACATGCCAAGCCAAACACGCCTCGCCTTGGCTCTAGCCACGCCATGCGCCCTTGGCCCCACATGCCAAGCCAAACACGCCTTGGCTTGGCCCTAGCCAAGCTAGCCGTACCATGTTCCCATGGAAAACCCTTGGCCCCACATTCCAAGCCAAACCGCACCTAGCCAAGCTAGCCACGCCATGCGCCCATGATAAACCCTTGGCCCCACATGCCAAGCCAAACCGCACCTAGCCAAGCTAGCCACGCCATGCGCCCATGGAAAACCCTTGGCCCCACATGCCAAGCCAAACACGCCTTTCCTTGGCCCTAGACAAGATAGCCACGCCATGCGCCTATGGCAAACCCTTGGCCCCACATGCCAAGCCAAACACGCCTTGCCTTGGCCCTAGCCAAGCTAGCCGCACCATGTGCCCTTGGCAAACCCTTGGCCCCGCCATGCCAAGCCAAACCATACCCCCGCCTTGGCCCTAACCAACATAGTTGTGCCACCATGCTAGCTTTCCCTACACGGCTACCCAAGCGAAGGCGTGTAATAATCAATGGTTTCCCTTCAATCCCAGGAGCAAATCCTAGCCATCCAAGGTTACCAGACAACCCATGGTAACCTTTGGCCTGAAAACCTAAGTTTGGCCATGCCAAGCCATGCCATGCCAACGGCATGCCAACCTAGCCGCGCCACCATGCTGGCCTTCCCTATGCGGCTACCAAACACGAAAGCGTGCAACGATCAACAGCTATCTTTCCTCTTGAGATGCAAAATCTCGACCGTCGAAGGTCACCAAGCTAGAAAGTCTCCCAAGTACGACTTGCCAGGCAAGAACAACATGCTACATGTTTTCCACAAAAAACATTCGAGACATCAACACATATCACAAACTGGGGGATCCTCTTTGGGTATTGGTTTGGAGGTTTACAGCGTGCGACGACACTCACGCCCCGTCATAAGGAAGTGTCATAAGGGTGAGGCGGTTAGTAAATACAGGGAGTTAAAGGTGAAACGTTCATGGGACATCAATTCCATACGTCAAAGATTTTATGGAACATCAATACCATGTATACGGTTACCATCTCCTCCCATTTACTTACCCATTTTTCCATTCCTTAATGAGACCAGGGTACGTTTCACTTCAACTTGTATAAATAGGTCTTACCTATTTCCACAGAACAACAAGTTCATTGGGGAATACACAACACTCAGAAAATACTTGCTAGCTTATAATTTGTTAGCCTTCCCACTTTTCTGATACAAGTCGTAGTAACACAACTACTCTTCCAGAATCAACTATTATGGTCTTATCACTTTCCTTGCTTCCCTCCACAAAACCAACCCATTCTCCTTCACTTTGTGACCTAAGAAAGTCCGGAACGGCCATTTCTTGGTTTAGGCCGGCCTTGTGCAGTTGATCTCTCGAATCTAAAGTACTCCCTTGCGGTACATTGTTTAGGGTTTAAATTGTTTCTCACCCGTACACCCAAAATTACCGAAATCAAATAAAACCATTTTCACCTACAAACAATTGGCGACCACATTGGGAGATTGATCTTTTTGGTTATAATGTCAATTTTCGACCATCAATTTCATGCTTCACCCGCATATCAAGACAAGTAGGCGGAGATCCGCTCGAGGATCGACGACTCGATTACCAGACAACCCGATTATCAGTCTTGACACGACAAGGGGAGACTGGGACTTCCCCAGGTTAAAAGCAAAATGATCCGCTCAGGGATCGACGACTCGATCATCAAGTGACTCAGGGACGACTAGGGACTTTCCACAATCGCGGTGTTTCTAACGAAATTCAGACTTGCACCTGACTCGTTTTCGTTAGCAGTTCCAAAAAACCGAGTAGGTCTTGCCTAGACAAAATACATGGTTTACTATTTCAAGTTTTCACGGGAATGATAAATCCGAGCCATGTTATGTTTCATCCCATGTCATCTATCGACACGCAACATTCATGTTTCCATATCTTCCCTAGGATGTTTGTGTTACTTACATTCATTCCTAAACAATTCATTCCAAAAAATAATCCAAAAACATCAAGGTAACATTTATCTGTCAACCCCAAAATCCAGAAATTCAAAACCATAAACCAGGCGTTTCCATTTGCCTTTCAAAAAAAAAAAAAAAACCTAAAAATAAGAAGTTCAAAAGACATAAGTGTATTCAAGAAAGTTTTCCAACAACGGCTTGCTCCTCTTAGCAAAGGCCTCCCTCGTGCTTTGGAGAGCCGCTTTTCAACTTCACCGCTTGCAAAATTTTCTTTCATTCCGCTTCTGCTTCTTCACCATGTCTGCGGAAGGACCATCGACTGTTTGGACCAGCAACTTTTCAACCTTGGAGAAACCGTCGACGAACCAAGGAGCATTGAACTCGAACTTTATGCACATGTCACGGTGGAACCTCCACTGAGATTACGTCCTCGAAACCGTATGACCAGCCCGCGTTGCACATGTCGTCAATCGAAGATAAGGCTTCCTCCACACGCTGACCAGTAGCGTACGGCTAGTAATTTTCTTGGTCGTGGCAATATGACCGTAGCTTTCCCATATCTTGGTATATAACGCCTCATGTTTAGCTGGCATGCTAAATCCCCCAATCAACACGTGATCCTGGATAAAGAACCAGGTATGGAGGAACAAAGGTGGCGCTACGACTGTTGCTCAAGAATCGCGCGAAGGATTCCTAACAACAACTGTGCCAACATTCACGTAAACAATCTCCACTGTCTGAGTCACAACAACGCTTCCATTTTGATCGACCTCTGTTTCAAAGCCACCAGGCTTGGCTGACACGACTGGAGATAAAGCCGTATCTTCACCAGTTTCGTCTCAAGTTCGTCTTCAGAACCGGCTTCGCTCTGTGATATCATGGCTTAGACACTCTTAAAAAAAAGGAAGAAGAAGGACATGGAGAAGACTCACTGATTCTCTTTCAGACCGACTAGAGGAAGATTCAGCACTGCTATCGGAAGAACTACTCTCTCCATCTTTGGACTCTGAGCTTTCATCCTTATCGGTTTCCCCATCACCATGAATAAGCTCGGTACCGCCACCCTCTGTCTCGAGGAGCAATTTTTTCTGACTACTTGCAAGTTTGGCAAAGATGTTCATGCTGCTGAGACCCTAGGCAAGATACAAGATGCATGCTCAGAAAAGAAACAAGGATATGCACGATCCAAATGAAATCAAGAGGAAAATCATATGTACTCGCATATTGGAAGAACTAAAAGTCGGAAGAGCCGTCGGACCCGACTTAAAACCACCAGAACGGTTTTTAGACCTTCGCTTCTTTGCTTGGGGACTGTCCACATCCGGGCTAGCGGATTTTCATTTGGAGGAAGAAGGATCCTTCAGCAGTGGATGCTCCGCTAAAACCGCATGAGAAGGCTTACCGCGACGATTTTCTACCACATCATTCACGAATCCATGGATAGCAAGAAACTCATCTTGCCAAAATATGTTATATTTGGAGGTTGTTGATGGATTTCATTCCGCAAGCAGAAAAGGGAGACTTTGACCCGACGCAAGAGCACTAGCATCGAGAACAGTGGACAACGGGATTTCTGGAACAACCGGCTGACGAACGAGTGGGACCCCTTGGTCAAAACCCATATGCCGAGCCACCCTATCAATGTTGTAAGAGATCGCTTTGCAATATCCTCGAAAGAAAGACGATACATGACCGGACGTGCGCTTCGCATGAACACCATCTCTCTAACACTCGCATCCTCTTTATCGAAAGACAAAGACATGTTCTAACATGAGCAAAGGTACTGATCTGAGTTATAGACGCATCCACCTGAGCCCATGGACGAAAAATTAACCGTGTACGAGTTATCAAGAAATCCAACCAGTTCGAGCCAATCTTTGGACGCCTATTCGACTGGGCGCAAGTATCCCGGAGCCACCCCAAGACTCTGAAGTACAACCAACGGTTTTGTGGCATACTTCTCGAAGTGCTCCCACAGCCACGTCCTCGAAGAAAAGCGGCATGAATGTACAAATCCACTTTCATATAGTCGTTTGAAGCACACATATCCGAGACCAGCTGATCCAAGTGTGCGTACAGAGAACCTAGAAACAAACCGCCAATAGGGGGTCGACGCATTTTGCCAATTTTATAGCAAAGTTGATAAGTTCCTGCCTTATCTCCTTCTTACCGGAGCCGTCATCAAAAATATCTCTCGGATAACCAAAGAGCCAAGAACGTTGCGGCATAAAGCATACTATTCTTCCCGATTCGACTCCAACTCATCAGAAACCACCGAGACACCCACCACCATAAAAGCACTTCGCCTCGTTTCCTTTCCGAACGAATCCTTTCGACTTCGCAACCGCAGCTTTATGCATTTCTTCTTCATCCAAGGCACAACCTAACATTAAGGTTTCCAATTACGGAAGGTTCAAAGAATACAGCCCACGCTCTCTAAGGAGATGGTCATTTCACCTCACCCGCATATAGCCGTATGAGTGTCCGAACACCATCCGGAAATAAAAATAACCAAGCCTGGAATGTCTTTCCTAATTTGAAGAATCATTTTAAGCCGCGACAAAGATCAATAATATGTGCCTTGGTCAAGCTGGCCTTTACACATTCCCGGCTCAACATAAACTACCTCCATTTCTCAAAGGGACGAACGGACTCGGGCAGAGATTTTAAAGTCAATAGGAGAGGCATGATATTCTTTTCTCTCAAGGCAAAACCTTATTACGCCCCCGGACGAACCGATCGGTCTTCTCCCTCACTTTCCGAATTAGTCATAAGAATCGACACATACTTGGGTGATTTCTCTTAACCGTGGCCAATGTCGTGAAGAACTCATCATCTACGTTTGGCTTGGAATTTCCAACATCTTTCGGCATGCGCGAACTTTTCTCAAGTGATCATAATGAAGACTCTCCCACGCTACTTTCACCTTCCAAACGACTACAATGGAACAATACGAAGATAAATTATTACAGAAAGTGCACAGAAATTATTTTTCCACCCGAGACGCAAGCCGTTTGTTTCAAAGTCGTACCTGCAAAGATAAAATTCTTGTCCGACCGAGGAGGTGCGCCCCACCATGGGAACCATGCACACGGCCACACCAAAACAAGGAGTAAACCCTAAAAACTAGGTTTTCGTAGGGAAGGGACGACAATTACTATCACCTGCTTGCTTTGCAGAGTGAGTTGAGGCGGTCAACATTACTATGGTATTCATGCCTAAGTACTACTACAAGCTCGTACAAAACATACCTACGGCTATGATTCACACCAACATTTTTTACAAGGTCATGAAAAGGTACGCTTACAACTAAGGTTTACACCAACACAAAAGAAAAGAGTAAACAAGTTAAAGAAGAAGTATTGGAAGGCATACCTGGGATTTGCTTGTCTGCTTTGCTTGTCTGCTTTGCTTTACTGCTACCACACGGCTGGGATAAAAAAAAAGGCGTGAAACGAAAGAGAAGCCGGCCCTCCTTTTATATATACATGGTACGTGGGAGTTTGAACAAGGAAAGGATTTTCTATTTGAGCCAAGAAAGGAAAAGAGGAAACCGGTCCCGCAAAGACCGATTTTCACGCCCAAGACCGCTCACGCCTTGTCCCTACACGCTAAGCCATCCGCTTCATTTTTGTAGCGGCCCCACCAAGCCTAGCCATCCGTGTACACCTAGCCTTTCCATGGCCGTACCATGCCAGACCGCCCGCTCCATTATCACGGCCCTATCATGCCAATTCATCCACGTGCGCTTTTCCTCTCCAAGTTGTCTGTGCCGTGAACCTGCCAATACCAACAAATTTTCCTAAGACCACGTCACCTCTTGGCCCCACGTGCCAAGCCGTCCGCTTTCTTTTCCTTCCAAAACCGCGCCCGCTTTGCCTCGGTGATGTACGGCCAGACCAAGCCAGCAACTTTCGTCTCACCACCCACCTGTCCTGCATCCCCGCACAACTTACGTAGGGGCCGCCAACACGGAAGCAAGAACTCTCTCCACCCTCAAAAAGGTTAGTCGGATTTTCCGACCATCTTTGCAATGATTTACATCTTGATTCCGTCCCTGTCTGTCACCATCATATGCTTACCTCGCAACAAGGTACCTGTTCCGAGCTAAGCAGGGGACTTAATGTTGATGGTGGTTTTTATCTTATGGGTAAAATCGTAAAGTAGGAAATACCATATGGTCCTAGAAATAATATATTAGAGAGATTCTACCAATTAACCTAGTCAATTGTCCTGCTTGGTCCTATTTGGTAATATAAATTATCATTTGGTCCTAAAAAATTATAGTTTGGTCCTAGGGTGATGTCATGGATGATTTAAATGTCATCTTGTAGAAAGCAAAACACCCTTATATTATTCTTTGGTCCTAGAAAATAATGGTTTGGTCCTAAGGTGATGTCACACTTTTTGTTTTTTCTCTCTCGATAAAAATAAATAAATAAAACTTAAAAACTTAAATATCTTTTGAACCATATGTCTAAAAATGATAAATTATATATATTCGGAAAGCCCTCAATGATAGCTTTCCAACGAGTACCATTGTCGCTATGTTTCGGAGCTTTTAATTTTTTGCCTTATTTTTTAGCTATAAAATGAACTATTATACGTGTTCATTCTACAAAATGAACTACTTTGATGAACTATTATACTCCGGAATGAAGTCCATATAAAAACCTGAAAAAAACAGACTTCATTCCAGAAATGAAGTCCATATAAAACATATACAAACAGACTTCATTTCTGGAATGAAGTCCATATACAGACTTCATTCCAAAAATGAAGTCCATATAAAACATATACAAATGGACTTCATTTTGAATGAATTCCATATAAAAACATGAAAAAAAAGACTTCATTCCAAATGAAGTCCATATAAAAAGCCTAAAACAACAGACTTCATTTCGGAATGAAGTCCATATAAAAACATCAACATCTTCATCTTCAAATGAAGTCTGCTTTTTTCATTCTCGGAATGAACTACTATTATATTGAAAAAAATTAAAAGCTCAAACATAAATGACAATGGGACTCGTTGGAAAGCTATCGTCGAGGGCTTTCCAAATATATAAAATTTATTAATTTTTGACATATATTTTGAGAGATATTTAATTTTTAAATTTTTAAATGTTAAGGTAAGAATGAGAGAGAAATAATATAGAAAATAAACAAGAGAGAAACCATTCATGTTAGAGGAAAAAATAAGAGAGAAAAGGGGTACTTTAGATATTTTAATAATTATGGACCAAATGGAAAAGGTTATTTCTGAAAGGACCAAATAGACATGGGACCACCTTGAAAAGGACCAAACCATATTTTTCCCAATCGTAAAACCCTAGTCGATGACAAAGGACGCTCACATAACTTGAGTAATAATGTCCAAACCAAGCACATTTATTGAACCCTTTAATTTGTCTCATGAAAAATTACCAGGATACCTTTTTTTATCTTTGATTAGGTTTCGAAAGCCAAAACCCTAATTCTCACACCACATGTGCCAATGTCTAACCATGCCAGCCACACCTACCGCGCCAAAAGCATGCCAACCATGCTAGCCGCACCCATGTGCCAATGACAACCCATGTCAGCCACACCTACCGTGCCAAAGCATGCCAACCATGCTAGCCGCACCCCTATGCCAACGGCAAACCATGCTAGCCACACCTACCGCACCAAAGCATGCCAACCATGCTAGCCGCACCCCCGTGCCAATGGCAAACCATGCCGCCCACACCTACCGTGCCAAAGCACAACCATGCTAGCCGCACCCCTGTGCCAATGGAAAACCATGCCAGCCACACCTACCGCGCCAAAGCATGCCAATCATGCTAGCCGCACCCCTGTGTCAATGGCAAACCATGCCAGCCACACCTACCGCGCCAAAGCATGCCAACCATGCTAGCCGCACCCCTGTGCCAATGGAAAACCATGCCACACACACCTACCGTGCCAAAGCATGCCAACCATGCTAGCCGCACCCCTGTGCCAATGGCAAACCATGCCAGCCACACCTACCGCGCCAAGGCATGCCAACCATGTTAGCCGCACCCCAGTGACAATGGAAAACCATGCCAGCCACACCGACCGCGCCATGCCAAACACACCTTGCCATGGCCCCATGCCAACCTAGCCGCGCCACCATGCTGGCCTTCCATACGCGGCTACCAAAACGAAGACGTGCGACAATCAACGGTCGCCCTTCAATCCTAGGAGCAAATCCTAGTCGTCCGAGGTTACCAAACGACCTTTGGCCCAAAACCCTAGTTTGGTCACGAACCTAGCCAAGCTAGCCACGCCATGCGCCCATGGAAAACCCTTGGCCCCACATGCCAAGAGAAACACGCCTCGCCTTGTCCCTAGCCAAGCTAGCCACGCCATGCGCCCTTCGCCCCACATGCCAAGCCAAACACGCCTTGCCTTGGCTCCCAGCTGCTAGCCGCACCATGTGCCCATGACAAACCCTTGGCCCCACATGCCAAGCCAAACCGCACCTAGCTGCTTTTCAGCTATGCCATGCGCCCATGACAAACCCTTGGCCCCACATGCCAAGCCAAACCGCACCTAGCCAAGCTAGCCACGCCATGCATCCATGGCAAACCCTTGGCCCCACATGCCAAGCCAAACACACCTTGCCTTAGACCTAGCCAAGTTAGCCACGCCATGCGCCCTTGGCCCCACATGCCAAGCCAAACACGCCTTATCTTGGCCCTAGCCAAGCTATCCACGCCATGTGCCCATGGCAAACCCTTGGCCCCACATGCCAAGCCAAACACGCCTTGCCTTGGCCCTAGCCAAGCTAGCCGCACCATGTGACCATGGCAGACCCTTGGACCCACATGCCAAGCCAAACCGCACCTAGCCAAGCTAGCCACGCCATGCGCCCATGAAAAACCCTTGGCCCCACATGCCAAGCCAAACCGCACCTAGCCAAGCTATCCACGCCATGCGCCCATGGAAAACCCTTGGCCCCACATGCCAAGCTAAACCGCACCTAGCCAAGCTAGCAACGCCATGCGCCCATGTCTTTTATTCCACCATGCTGGCCTTCCCTACGTGGCTACCAAAAACGAAAGCGTGCAACGATCAACGACTATCTTTCCTCTTAGATGCAAAATCTCGACTGGTTTAAGGTCATCAAGCTAGAAAGTCTCCCAAGTACGACTTGCCAGGCAAGAACAACATGCTACATGTTCTCCACAAAAAACATTCGAGACATCAACACATATCACAAACTTGGGGATCCTCTTTAGGTATTGGTTTGGTGGTTTACAGCGTGCGGCGACACTATGCCCGTCATAAGGAAGTGTCATAAGGGTGAGGTGGTTAGTAAATACAGGAGTTAAAGGTGAAACGTTCATGGGACATCAATTCCATACGTTAAATATTTTATGGAACATCAATACCATGCATACGGTTACCACCTCATCACATTTACTTACCCATTTTTCCATTCCTTAATGAGACCAGGGTACGTTTCACTTCGACTTGTATAAATAGGTCTTACCTATTTTCATAACAACAAGTTCATTGGGGAATACACAACACTCGTAAAATACTTGCTAGCTTACCATTTGTTAGCCTTCCCACTTTTCCGATATAAGTCGTAGTAACACAACTACTCTTCCTTAATCAACTATTCTCGGTCTCATCACTTTCCTTGCTTCCCTCCCCAAAACCAACCCATTCTCCTTCACTTTGTGACCGAAGTAAGTCCGGGACGACCATTTCTTAGTTTAGGCCGGACTTGTACAGATTGAGCTCTCGAATATAAAGTACTCCCTTGCAGTACATTATTTAGGGTTTAAATTGTTTCTCACCCGTACACCCAAAATTACTGAAATCAGCAGAAACCATTTTCACCTACAAACAAAGGGTTATGGTGGATAGATTACTTTCCACTCCAACACAACTTAATTGTGTTGGTTGGTGCATCTTGTCTCATGTGCCTGATGAAAAGAGGCAAGATTGTGCACATCTCAAGCTTTAGGTAAAAGATAAGTGTTTTATTTTGTTGTTCTCTTGTTAGTTTTTCTTTGCAAGTCTGGAATTCGTCCTTCTTTTCATATCTAATTGATATTGGAAGGGACTTCCCTATTGTAGTAGCAGGTTTTCCCACACTACACCCCTCACTATATTTTGGTTAATTAGTCCATTGAAAGTTGTATAATTGAGAATGTTTATTGATTAATTTCATGAGTTGTCTACACAGGAAAAGTAGAATTACACTTAGCAAGTAAAACACTCTTAAACTTTCTCTCTCCTAATGACTTGCCCAACAATTCCAAAAGATCTCCCTCACAATGACTCACTTAGCCCTTTATATAGGGTAATACACAGTGGATGACAAATAATCTATCCTTTTATTTCGAAATGTTCCGCGAAGTGTCGCAGATGTACAAACGTTTATTCTCGCGACACTTCTTAACCTCGCCGATTCCATATCTTTCTCGCTTTTTGTGTGTCGTTTTTCATCGCGTCATTTATTTTAGCTGCCTCTCGATCGCCTCGCGATACCGTTGTTTATTAACTCCCGCGAGCCCTGTTCGTTGCGATATTATGATCCTACATCTTGCCTCTTTTCCTTGGATATTGCTTGAAGAGCGATTTTTAAGGAAAAATCTGTTGTTGTAATAATCTTTGGTCTCTTTGATGAAGGAACAAGCGGAAGAATACCGTTCTTGAAAAGTACGTACTTGCCTCTATTCTTATGTGAAGTTCCGAAATTTCTTTGAGATGTACATTTAGTATCGATTCTTGTCTTTCCTCATATTTCTCCTGCGAAGGGAAGAGTACATTTAGTATCGTTGTCATGAAAATTCTTGAAAAGTACGTACTGCCTCTATTCTTTTGAGTTCAAATTTCTTTGAGATGTACATTTAGTATCGATTTGTCTTTCCTCATATTTCTCCGCAAGGGAAGAGTATCCCGAGAGTGGTCCTTTTGATTTGTCTTTTATCTTTATCTTTATCTGCTTTAGTTTTGTACTTTTACACGGATTTTGATTATTAATGTCTTTTTCTTGACACGTCTCTTTCAACCGTTTATTCTTGACCGTTCATGTCTCTTCTCGCATTAAATGACCTCGTTTTTTTCTCGAGGATCTCTTTCCCTATATATAGTTTTCTTTTCCTCTCCTTTCCATTCTTTAGTTTCTCTCTGCAACCTCTCTTTTGATTTTCTCCTTCCGCAATTTGCGCTTCGCTCACCGCAAATCTTTTCTTCATCTTTTCGACGCCGATTCTAATCTCCAACCTCCCATCCATTCCCATACCGATAATGGCTTTCATTAGTCGTGCATATAAAGCTTCTTTTTGAGGAGGTTCAATGAAATTGCTCGAGAAGGGTTTCACTCTATCAACCATTCCCGATCAAGAATCTTCACCCATTCTTTATGCAAAGTTATTTTCCATCATCAATGTGATGATCAAAGGATTATAGTCTCGCTAGGTCAGCCTTCTCAAATGACTTCCCATTCCCTTTATACAATCCAGAGTTGCCTCTATTTTATGAAATCTTGGCCCATGAAAAATTCTCTCTGCCATTTATCAATTGAGTGGCGATTGCATTCGCCTAATGCTTGAGTATGCGAATCGTGGCGCTGGCAAAGGATCTTTATACCCTACTACTGTTAGAAACCCCGAATTCGCAGACTTGGAAATAGATGCTAAGAAATATACTGTAGAGAACTTTTTTGAAAATTATTCAGTAATACAGATGGTTAACGCGAAATCTCGCTGGGGCATTCGCCTGAAAAAGAAGGATAATGTCTCTGAGGATAAACTGCTCATGCAGGATATTGATTGGCATCCGGCAATAACACTACCTCGCCATTCCAAGGATGAGAAATGGTGGGTTGTCCCCTTGTTTTTAAATGGCCCGTATATCGCAGTCCACACGTTCTTCCCCCGCGAATCTCGCAGGTATCATCCTTGGGAATTCAAATGGCTCGATAGGGCAAAAGAGGTATGTTTCTACTCAAACCTTGCTTTCGCAATTTTCTTTTTTATATTTTGCTGAATTTGTGGAATTTTTTCGTATCAACAAATTGAGGAGAAGCTACAAGGATAATCCGTTGGAGAGCACTCGATGAGGCTTCGATCGATTATGCAGCGAAGTAAGAAACATTTCCTTTATCATTTTTACAATATTGTCAGCCTCGTTTCTTATTTTTAACCGTATGCGAAGGTTGGAGTTGAAGAAGTCGAGAGCTGAAGGGTAAAAGTGGGCAAAAGCTACGCTCACAAAAATAAATCTTCTCGCTCCATTAACTAAAAAGCGAAAGATTCAATCTTCTTCTCGCCTTAACTCAAACTCCGAATCTTCTGATGAGGATGACCATGACTCGAGCCGCTCTCTTGCTAAAGAAACTCCATTGGCTGGTTCTTCTATGGATCGGTTGTCTAGTATCTTCTCAGATTCTTTCCAAGGAATGGGAGATGCTCCCTAGCTTCTCTTTGCGGGACTCTCGCAAATGTGTGTAATGTCGCTTTACTAGAAGGCAATGATTCTTTTAATGGAGCTTCTAGAGTCGTGTCTCCCGACTTGTTGAATGCACTTGGATCTTTGGTACGTATGCAAATCACATTTTCCCCTTTTATATTTTTAAATATATGTATATTAATGATTCTTCTATCCTCTTTTATAGGTTGGAAGAACTTCCTTTGTAGTCGCCTCGATCTCGAGAGAAGACGCAGCAATCTTGAGAAGAAGAACTCGCAATTGAGCAAGAAGATTCGAGAATTAGAGATCAAGTCTGCGTCATCTCGCGATAAAGACGAGAGAATTCAAAAGTTAAATACCGAGCTTGACTCCCAAAAGGATAGAGTGTCCTCTCTTGAGTAATGCTAATCAAAGAACTTTATGGTATAAGATATCACTTCCTTTTATTATTTCTATCTTATCGATCGCATACTACTACCTAATTTATTACCTTCGCAGATGTATATAATCTCTCCGATGAGGCTATTCTTCTCCATACGTTTCCAACCCATGGATAATGACCTTCTCCTCGCACACCTCAATCAATCTCTAAGTAGTTCCTCGTATAAAATTAACCTCCTTTCATTAAAGGATCTTCACCCAAACATCAGCCTTTTAAAGATCGAACACAGATCTAATTTAAATTTAACTAACCGCTTTAAACGAATGTACCTTGATTCCGAGAAGAAAATCAAGATTTTAAGGAAGAAAATTAGTGACCTCATAGATGAGAACGATCGCATTACTAACAGAGGTGCACAGGCATTAGCGTAATTCCACAAATCTCTTCTTGGTGTGCAAATTGAACGAGATGAACTCCTTTATCAAAATACTATGCTTAAGCAAAATGAGAAGAACAAGTTCGTTCTCTTCTTGTTATCGATAATGATGATGAATTACTGGCTGCGAAAGTTTTAGATAATGCCAGAATAACCTAGGTGTTGATGTTAGTCTTCATGCCGAGCATACTTCCTTGATTAAAGATATGATATCCGATAGAGAAGGTTACTTATTATACCTTATCGCTTCTTACTTCGTGGTATTGCTTGTAAATTATTAACTTGTTGTTTCTTATTTGCGGAATCCGAGAAGAGGCTTCAAGTTAGAATTAGAGAACTTGAATCCAAAAAGAATAAAATTTCGCAGAATTTTCCAATGAGAATTGAAGAACTCAAACCGAAAAACAACAACTCGCGAGAGTCTCTCTTCGTAATAACAAGTATTCCAAGTTGAAGAAACAATTTGAAACAACAAGGAGAACTTTAATAATGATTCTCGCTTGCTGCAATGGAGCCATGGAGTATGTTTGTAAGCACCAGAACATCCTCTCGCATACATATCCCTCGCTTCTTGAAAAGGTTCCCAGAATCTACCTCGTTTCGATGTTTCGATAGTGAGGCCGGCGAAGAAGAAAATTCTCGCGATGAGAATAATAAAACGATGAATCGATGAAGAAGAAGAATCACCAAAGATATAACTCTTTTTGTTTTCTTTTGTCATGTAATATCTGTACATTGTCAGTATCTTTGTTATAATGAATTTCTTGGATTTTTTCCCCATGAATTCAATCTTCAATCCCCTTTTTGGTAGTTCTTCCTTGTAATATAATTGGCTAACATTATTGATGTATAACTCTTTTCGTCGGAAGATGAATAACAATGTTCCATCTTTTCCATTCCCATACTTGCCTCTCGTTATTTATCTTCGTAAGGAAGATTTTAGTTGTCTTCTTGTATTTGATAATAATCTTATTGTTAATTGAAATGTATCATCGCGACGAGTCATGTATCTTCATGAATTGAGTATTCTATCTCTTTTTGTGGCGACAAGGTCGCACGCCTTTTACATTTTCATGTGATGGCTCATTGACCTCGCCTTATCATTTTTGTGTGGTCTTCCGAGTTAGACCTCCCTAATTAGAGGTCCTCCCCCGCCACCTTTTATGGCGACAAAATCGCAGACGTCTTTACACTTGCGTGTAAAGACCCATTGATCTTGCCTTATCATTTTCCAAGTATTTTTGCCTCTGCAGGATGTTTTAGTTGCGATGCAATATGACAGGCCTAGATATCCTTGCGAACATAAAGCCCCATGACATTGCCCAGCGTGCGACGAAATCGCAGGACGTCCGTACACTTTCGTAAAGACCCATTGATCTCGCCTTACCTCGCGTTAGTATTATTGCCTCTGCAGGATCATTGCACAAATATGACGAGCCTACGTTCTCTTGCGAAAACATAGCCTTATGACATTTTGCGTCTTGCTTTGACACCCCCCTAATGGAGAGCGTCGCCCTTATCATCTCCCTAAGCTGCCCCTTCAAGGAGGCGAAACATCGGCCATACAAGACTAGCTCCTCCCATCCGGTCTTAACAACAACCGGTTGTTTTCGTGACCTCTTATCCTTATACCTATATGGTTTATGGTTACGAGACCGCACCCTAAGTGGAGTTTTCTTCGGGCGAGTGCAACGCATGCCAAGACTTGCCAAGAATGGCCAGGGTAGGTTCATCCATCCGGGCACTGCGTCAACCGTGTACCTCGCGCCTTGAACATACACTCGACTCCTAGAAGAGACCCTCGGTCGCCCAACCAGGGTATAACCTACATATATAGTTGGGAATCCAAGGTATCTCCCTCCTGATAGGCTTTCATGGGCCCCAAATTTTCATGGTTCAAAGCTTCGGGAGCGGTGTAACCTTCCCCGAACCACGGCGAGAGATACCCCCTATATGACGCACTTTAGGTCTTACATTTGCCTCTTACGAAATGTTATTCGCGAACTAGGGTGTACGCCATAAAGGTTCGTCCCATTCATTTGCGCATTTATATTTGTTAAATCATTCAATCATTCATGTTTCATTATTTGTCGATATTTGTTTGCGAAGTATTCGCACGCTTCTGTTTCACTTGTTGTATTTCACTTTTCTTTCTTAGTCGTATTCTCATTTTACTCTTGGTCGTTTAGATTCTCGCACATCATTACTTCACCAACTTTGCATCCGCCGTTATTGATTATTCACTTCTTATGCCTTTTGTTCGTATATCTTTTGCTTCTTCATTGTTATAATATTGGTCTGTCTCTAAGTATTCACCTCGCGGGGTATGTTCGGCCCTCACTTCTATAGCATCTACCACTCGCTTTTTCCTTTCTCTGTTCATTTCTCACATGTTGCTTCCAACCCTTTCTTTTGGCACTTCTTTCTTGCAGCTTTCTATATCGACCTCATGGCACTTGTTGCGACTCCTTCCAATCTCCCCGTATGATACCAATGCCACTTGGGTGTGGAAATTTTATGCATTGATGGTATGTTGAGGCGACCCCAAGATTTCATGAAGCCATGGCCTCCAATTAGTGCATTATACTGGATTCCACATCAACCACAGCGCAATAAGACATCGCTTGATAATCCTTGTAGAGGTATGCTCATGTGAACTTCTCCCTTTGGTTTGTTTGCGGTGCCATTAAAGCCATATATCTTGTATGTCGAGGGGATCAAATCCTCATCTTTTCCTCCCATCGTCTTATAAGTATGGTAGAAGAGATATTCACCGAACTTCCTATGTCGATTAGAATTCGGTTGATCGCCCAAGAAGCTTCTCGCCTCATCATCTTCTCCATCGACTGTTTCGGGTTAATCTCTAGCTTCACAACCAACGGGCTATCATGTGTTTCTCTTCCTTTTGGTACTTCATCCAGAGAAAGAAATAGTCTTCAACTGCCACTTTTCTAATCACGTGTTCTCGCTGTGCTCATTATTTCCTTATCATTAGCATCTCTCGCTAAGACTCTACTAAGCACGTTGTCATGAAAATCCTCGATGGTGCGATAGAATGGACGATAGAGTTGCGTTCAAATTCTTAGCTTTTGTTCCTACTTCTATCACAAATGTTTCCTTTCCTTCGCCGACACATTACATTGCATCTCGGTGGTGGTGGTAATGTCCGACTTGTTTCTTCTCCTTAGAAAGTGATTCACCTTCCCCGATCAATCATCCTCGAGAATAATTCTCTTTATGTTTCTACAATCGTTTGTTTGATGCCCATGGAAGCGATGGTAAGAACAAAACTCATGACTTCTATCGCCTGGCGGTGGTTCCATTCCAACATTCCAAGGTGCTGGTACATTTTCCATCACAAGTATAGCTTCCCAGATCTTTTCCACGCTAGCATTCAGTGGAGGCATCTTAATTTGTTCCCATACTGTTCTATGACTTCTCTGCCCTCCACGGTTATTTTGCCTCCGTCCACCATAAGTTTCTTGCACATGATCTAGCCTCAATCTTATTATTGTTTATTCGATTGTAGTAGTTCCTTTCACGTTCAAACTCTTCTTGATCGTGGCTTCCCATGGCTACTATCTTCTCGCTGTCCCTCATCAGCTCTCCTTGCCTCTTGTCCTTGCGAAGTGCTCGCCCCGTATTTATGAATTGAGGTAACAAACTTGCGTCATGGGCGTTAGAGCTTGTGTTCGCGATCGGATAAGAATTCATTTCATTTTGTCTTTCTTCTAAGGCAATATATTCTTCCCGTAATTCGCGGTTCTGCCATTGTGATTGTATTTTTGACTCTAAAATTTGAATGTATAACAAGTTAGTCGCGAAGAGAGCATTCACAAATGAGAGTATGAGATATCTCTCCTCAACCCGTCCTGCCATTTCACTACACATGGTCCTCCATCTTACAATCGCCTTAAGCTCTCCGCCAATCCTTTGTTTCAACCCGAATACATCTTCAATACCTGGTCGCGAAGAGTTGTTACTTATGTATGCTCCCTGTGAATGTGGCTTGTAAATGATTGAATGATGTGATTGTGTTCCTTGGCAGACCTTCAAACCATTTTAGTGCTTCTCCTATTAAGCTTGACGCGAAATATTTGCACAATATGGCATCATGATTCTCCCATTGTAACATACATCTCATGTAAGCCTTAATATGTTGTATCGCATGTGAGTTGTTCCATCAAAGATGTTGGTTAATGCGGGTAGATTGCACTTAGAGGTATTCCTCCCATCTCGTACTTCTAGCGTGAAGGGGTTCTTCATGGCTTCTGCGATGGCTTCATCAGTTGTCTCCTTCCTCCTTCCCTTCTATTATTCAAGAATCCTCTCATTTCAATTAGTTCTCTTAAGATTTGTTCATTTGCCTCGTTAATTTGTTTCTCTTGGTCTTTTTAGCTCGCTTCTCTCCTTCTTCGCTCGTGCCTATTTTGACCTTCCTGCTCATTATTTTCTCCTCTTTCTCCTCGCGACGCTCTTCTTCGTCTCTTTCGTTAATCTCGCACGCCATTATATCGGTTGTTCTCTCTTCTTGGTTGCCTCTCGGCTCATCATCATCTCGCACCCTCTCATACTCTTCGTTAATATTTCTATTGGTACGGTTTTGTTCCCTCCTTCTCTCGCGGTTGTCATGGTTATTCCGCTGGATTGCTTCTTCCATCTCTTGATTTTCCATTTCTGCTCTTATTCTTTCTCTTTTTCGCGAGCTAGTCGCGCTTGTTCAATGTAGTGTCTCTCAATGTCATCCTCGATCCCTCGGTTTCTTTCTCAATTCTTCTCTCCCGTGAAGGATTATTCTTCCTTCAGAACTGGGTCATTCGCCCTTGAGTTGCATGTTTTCTTGATTTTCCTATTTCGCTCATTTTGAAGATTTTCTGGTGAGGAATATAACGATCTTCTATTTCCCCTCTTCTCTCGCCATGCTCTGCGTTTGGATCTTGTGTTTCTTCCTCGGTATTTTCCGTTGGTAAAACTCTCCTTCTTTCTTCTCCTTCGATCTAGAACTTGATCTCACGCTACTTCTAGATCTCCTACTTTGCAATCTCATATTTTCCATCCTCAATTCATGATTTTGTCTTGTCAAGTTTGCTCGCTCCTCTCGCTTCTAATCGCCTCTCTTCGTGCATTGTTTGTCTCAATCTTTCTAACGCCGCCAATTCTTCGTTTCTGGATTCGTTTCTCCATTCATCCCTTGCTCTCCTTGTCCATTGTTCACCAACTCTGCTCCCCTTCTCTCGTCTTGGGAATCGAGATCTCCAAGTATGTACACTTACTCTATCATAATCCACACACCGTTTGCCTACTGGGGAGATCGGTGGTTGATTTTGATCTTCTCTCGTCATTTCTCATATTCATCCTTGACGATTCTCCTGTTTTCATTCCTCCTTTCTCCAACAAGTCTCCCACTTCTTCTTACAATCGTTGGTTGCTCTTGTACATTTCTTCTTCTAGCCATCTTTCTTTTCAATGAATTCTTGAGTATCTTTTCCAAATCTCTTCTCGTTAATCCAAATTCTTTCCAATTTCTTCGCCAATCACCGCTCGTCCTCGTTTTCTAGCGATATGTAGTAGCGAGGTTTTCCCACACTACACCCCTCACTATATTTTTGGTTAATTAGTCCATTGAAAGTTGTATAATTGAGAATGTTTATTGATTAATTTCATGAGTTGTCTACACGAAAAGTAGAATTACACTTAGCAAGTAAAACACTCTTAAACTTTCTCTCCTAATGACTTGCCCAACAATTCCAAAAAGATCTCCCTCACAACACTCACTTAGCCCTTTATATAGGGTAATACACAAGTGGATGACATGACTAATCTATCCTTTTATTTCGGAAATGTTCCGCGAAGTGTCGCAGATGTACAAACGTTTATTCTCGCGACACTTCTTAACCCTCGCCAGATTCCATATCTTTCATTGCTTTGTGTGTCGTTTTTTCATCGTTGCGTCATTTATTTTAGTTGTCTGCATCGCCTCGCGATACCGTTGTTTATTAACTCCGCGAGCCCTGTTCGTTGCGATATTATGATCCTACACCTATTTAATCAGTAAAAGAGGGTTATTCTCGAAAAATCTACCCTCTTTAGGGTTTAGGGTTGTGCGTGTGTGAACTTGTGTGTTTAAAGGTTCTGTAACCCTACATTCCCTTTTCCTTCTCTTGAAACTCTTTTATCATTAGACTGCTTGTTGATATTATCTTGTGATTTCCTCTCACAATTCCGTTCGTATGGGTACTCCAAGCATTATGTCTTCTGATGGAAAAGATGTTAATATGATTGTTAAGCCATCCATCATGAAGGAAAAAGATAAATCTTCGTTAGGTCAAACTTTTAAAAGAATGTGAGGAAGCCAACAGCTACTCCTTCAAATTGTCAGAAGTTTTTTGGTGTTCTTGAAGAGTTGAAGGAAACAAGGAAGGAGATTCATCAAATAAAGGATATTGCGTTGAGAACTCTTGAAATTTAGAAGGCCCTTGTTCGGCATCAGTTCAAAAAGTCTGTTGGAATTGACTCATTTCTTCATGAACCTTATGTTCCCATGGCTGTTGACGACAAGGAGTTCGGGGACGATAAAGAATTTTCCAGAGGTCTCAATTTCTAGGAAACTTCTTATGAGAATTTATTCTTGTGTTTTAAAGAAGGATAACTAGGGTTTGGAGCCAATATTATGAGTACACATATCTATTGCCAACTATTATCATCTTACAATGTTTTTAGATTTATTTATTTAAATTCTAAGTTATTTGGAAGATGATTTTTGCAGTATTAATCTTTATGGTTTTATATATTGCAAATTGTTATAGGATATGTTTTTTACGTCCGTGAACCTTGACTGTCCCATATTTGTTCAAAAGTTAACTCTATTATATGTCGGTATGAAAGTATTGATAAAAGATAGAATGAACTTTTAACTACAAAAGTTAAGCATATTATGTCATTATGCAAATATTGATTGAAGATAGGATGAACTTTTGTTTACAAGGATTAATTCTATTATATGTCATTGTGCAAATAGTGATGAAAAATAGAATGAATTTTTGTTTATTCCGCAGTATTGGTCTTTTCCTGATCAACATCTTGTGTATGTACTGTGCGGCTCCGTAAGTTCTCTTATGTTAAGCATGGCCAATTGAATTGATCATTTTCCCGGTGGTTAATTCAATTGAGATTTTTTTGATACAAATTTATGTTTCATGTGATTTGTTAATGTCCAAATAAATCCTTCTTTACTTGTAAAAGTAAGGTCGCTCTTGTTGTTCTTTCGGGAATGACATTTTATGGGGGGGAGTTCTTAATTGAATTTGTGCTTAATTACCAAATCTTTATGGGGAGTGCGGATGTGGAATATTGTAGGAGTTATCTTGTATCTTTATAAACTCCTTGATGAATACACTAAGTTTCGACTATGTGAAATCATCGAAACAAGTTGGTATGTTGTTCTCTTTTGGTCATGAAGTATCTCTATGAAAATTTCATGAGGATCCCACTAATTTTCGTACATTTGCAAATTTATATTGACAAAAAGGAAGAGAATTGTTGTGTAGTTCACACTACAAATACATATGATTTACGGATCATTACGAAAGGGGGAGTGGTTTTCATTGTGAGATGAAGTATTGACTAAGGGGGAGTGATACATATCACCATAGTATTGTTGTCAATGTTGTGATACAATTGGACTTTGATGTTGTGTAATAATACTATGACATTGTATAACAATGATTGAGAGCAAGTGTTTTCTCGTTGTTATAGCTACGGATCTTCAACAACTATGATGTTGAGTTGAACACATTTAGAATCATTGGAGTACTTGGAAGTGGCGAAGATTTCGAGTAAAGTTAAATAACCAAGGAGATCAAGCATTTGGATGAGAAGCTACAAGTTTATTTATTTTTTAATCCATATGTATTGATAGTTTTGTTACTAAAATTGACAAAGGGGGATATTGTTAGAGCACTGCTCGATCGAAATCGCAAGCATTGCTATCTCAAGCTTGTTTGTCAATGTTAGTGATCAAAACTATAAGTCTTGATTTCTAATATACTTATAGTGATGTCTCGGACTAGGATAGGTTGTGTAGTTGAGCATTAGACTTCACGACGTGCATCAGTTGAAGACTTAGAACTACTAAGGAGAGCTTGTGGAGCTTCATCAATAAAAGTTATGTGGACATTAAAACTCAACTATCGCTTGAAAAGTGTATTTCTACTTAATATCCTATATTGAGACAAAAGTCGTATTACTATATAGTATTCGATTATGCACATTTGAGATTTCGAGCTGAGTTTAACTCGCTTACATATTTCTCGAAATATGTGTTGGTAAGCTTTCGCTTCAACCAAGTTCATCTTATATCCTTGACGAAAGTCAAAAGATGATCATGTGAAAATTTCCGAGTAACATCTTCCATGGTTTGTGTGATACAATCATTTGGTGTATACTTGGAATGTTTCGTTATGATTATTTCAATAACTTGAAAATTGCATTGATGCTAATAGTGTGTGAAAACGGCTATTGTCATCCTCTAAGAAAGTTTCAATGATTGAAATAGAGTTTAGAACTATTCGATTATGAACATAGTACGCATTCTTGCATGTATGTGATCCATGACCGGAACTATAGTATGCATACCCGTATGCATACTTGTAGTTGTGGAATTCCGGGTACCAAGTACACATACCGGTACGAATACTTGTGTAAGGTATAGGTCCAGGAATTTCTGTTGGGTTTTGGAAGTGTACTAAGGTATGCGTACTCTTCCGCATACTAGCGAACTCAATCCCAGACCGGCTACTTAGGTATTCGTACCTGTATGCATACTTGAGTGGTTAAAGTTCTAAAATCGGTATGTTTATAAACTAATACATTTATATATTCAGGAATGCATTCTTTTCAAACCGTGGCTATAATGTTCATGAATTGATTCGAGTGAATCAAACCAATTTGGCTTCAATTGTGTTCTCGTATACTTCTATGAGAATATAGCAATTGAACAACTATTTAACTAGTTTCATCTGAGTCATTTGAACTAGTTGTGGTTAAGATAAATAAGGTTGATATGAGAGTGTTCATGTATCTAACCTCGGTTAACTACTTGTTGATGGTGGTTTTTAGTTCAGGGTCAAAACTGTAAAATCATATATTTAATGCGCTCTTATCCTACAAAGGAATAAAAGCCATTTCAAAGGAATAAAAGCCATTTCAAAGGCACTTTCGAGTTTACTTCATAGGGTGGCAAAAGCAACTAGCCCTTCCAAGATCCCCAACTGATATCGAAGGACTGTCTAACCTAGAAGCCGCAAGATCTACGCTTTCTCGATTACCAGATGGATCAAGAGTACTTCCACTTGCTATAACGAATCTTACATCTTCTGACTTATCTGCCCAAAGAAGTCCATTATGACCAGGCTTTTCAAGGTCACTCTTCACTCCATGCGCGAATTAGGGTTCTTTTGTCCAAGCACTTCGTATAGTAGCTCAAGCCTCTTTATTTGCATATGTATTGAGCAATTCAACCTATTCATGAAATTTATCAGAATGGTGCGTGTAGTAGCAATCCCAAAATATTTTGTGAATTCTTTCTTCTACTAGCATTGGCTACTAATGCATGACTTGCCTAGTATTTTCCCGTGCTATGTTCCCAGCCGAACTCTCATTATTGACATGACATGACGATCAAATGTTCACTCTCAGTAGAGTAGCGTGAATCTCCCGAAGTGTCAGTGTTGAGAATCTGCATGAAAATACTCATACATGCTGCATCGTCCTCTGACAAAGAGAAACTCGTATCGGCGCACTTTTAAGTTAGTTCGATCACGCATGAATTCCTTAAGGAAAATGAATGCTAACATCGGTCTTAGAAACGATCACGGCCACAAAATGTGGCTGCATGTTTTAGCAAGCCTAGACCACTCTTGACAGAACTATGCAATCATCATATTGACTAAAGGTGGGTCCACTAATGCCCTAACCGGGAGCCATCAAACGCCACACCCACGTGTGAGTGGTCACGCTTTCTAAAAGAAAGCTTAAACGAGCTAGACCATTCAAAATGGTCCCGGAAGCATCAAGAACGTACAACTTTGCCAGCCTGGTTGGACGGCTTGGATCCTCCTACGAACAGTTAAGGAAGTGCCATCATGATCATCGGCGGGCCCACTAGTGCCCTAGTCGATCGACACATGCGGCAAGCCTATAGAGTGCTCAATCGCTTACCCAAACTCGAGCAAACACGTTGTATTCAAAACCATAATTCGGGTCGCGTAGTATACAACCTGTCCCAAATCGATCGTGTCCGTCCAACTTCGCTAGCCTAGTTATGCGGCAGATCGCACCTCAGCGATCAAAGAGGTGCCAATGTGTTCACTTTATCGGCCCAAGCTCTCTATTGTTCGATCGACATGTTCGTAACAAGACCGAGAGCATTAAATCGCTTGCCCAAAGTAGCATGAACACGCCGTTTTTAAAACCCTAAATTGCTTTGCGGCAACACATCACTGCCGCAAAACAATCACGACCATCTATTTTCGCCAACCAAATTGAGTGTCTTAGATCTAATTTTAGGTGGCCCAGGAGATGTCAGCATGCTCACCGATGACTCACCTTTGCGCATGGTCGATCGACCTGGTCGAACAAGCATTCAACGCCTCGAATCGCTCGCCCCAAAAGGGGTAGCCATGCGGCCCCTAAACTCTAAACAGTGGCGTCAATGGCAGTAAATAACTGCCGCAGATTGATCACAACCGTCCAACTAGGTTGGCTAGTTGGACGATGTAGATTTATTTTTAGCAAATTAACAATACGACATTATGATCGCCATCCGTCCCTCCTCCACGGGGATTGGTCGACCAGGTGATAGTTCACTCATGGGGTCTTCAAACGACCACTAAAAGAGGGCCGGTTGTGCTACTTTTAAGACGCTTAATCCGTGACTGATTCAATTGATCTCAAAAACATTGATGCTTCTAACACATCGATTACTTTTAGCTGCTTATTCGAAAGAGATTCTTTATGTACATCGATTATAAGCAATACTTTATAAATATCGGTTTCACAAATAATTTATTATTATTTAACCCCGAAAGCACTATGTCTTTGATTTTAGCGGCAAGTCACATGACTTGACCCATTCATTCAAGACATCAAGCGTGCCACAAACTGGGGGACGCTCACTGGGTATTGGTGCAGTGGTTTACGGCGTGCGGCGTGCAACGCGCCCATTCTGAAAGTGTTCGGATAGGACGGACGGTGCAATGGGAGTAGTGGGTGAAAGCATGACCATTCTCCTCTTAATAGAAACATGGTGATCACCACTTTTTACACAACCTCACTTTTCCACTGCTTGATCGCCTCCACTTCCTACGAGATCAGGGTGTGATCGAACATGACTTGTATAAATAGGATCTCAACCTATTTCGAAAAAGTACACAAGTGTTATCAACACAAGTAGCCAGAAACCATTTATGATACGCAAGTCATAAACAGCCACACCTTCATAATTCAACACTCGATCTCAAACACCTTCTCCGCTTCCTCCCTAAGATCGACCATTCTCCCCGCACCTTGTGACCGAATCAATGCTGGAACGCCATTTCTTGGTTTAGACCGAGTCTTCTGATTTATTTCTCGAACCTAAAAGCATTCCCGTGCAGTGCATTTGTTTAGGATTTGAATTCGTTTCTCATCAGCACACCCCAAATTACTAAAAATAGCAGAATCAGTTTTTACCCCAAAACAACTGGCGACCACAGTGGGAGATTAATCTCTCGGTTGCAAGATCAATTTTCAATTTCATTTTCAATTTTCTCAAAATTCAAGAGGGTGGATTTTAGGTCTAAACACATTCGTTAACCCAATTTCGTTTCAATCGCAAATATCAACTTCCATTCTGTGATACATCATCGCCAGCCAAGCTCTCCGAAAGTCATGAATGATCGAAGCACAATCACTGCGGAAGACATAGCTGGGGTGTTAAAAGATGTCCCCGCAAGTCATGCTGATATCTCCAAACGGCAAAACGAGATGCTTTGTATTATAAGAAGTATGGTAAACCGGTTATAGAAGGAGACGAGTAACATTCAGAACACCATTAATGATAAAGATGATGTCGGGTTTTTATCTAAAGTCCGTGCTTCCGGCAACGGTGATACAGACAGGATACGTAACCACGTCGGATATGAGCCGAAAGGAAACAATCAACAAAATCCAACCAGCGATGAGGGGCCGAAGCAGTTTCACAGGGAGATGGACTCGCCACGAGTGTCGCAATACCCGCAGAATAAGAACAAAGGCATGACTTATGAAACTCTGTTGGAGAGTATATATCTCAAGACGCTTGCAGAAGTTTGGAAATCTTTTCAACAATCCACAACCCCAACCACCACGACTTTACCAAACAGAGAAGCGCCAGAAGAAGGGGAAATTTGCCAAGACCACCATGAAGACAAAGACTTCACTAATGAACGGTACTCAGTTCAACCGCGTCATAGTGCCATTGATATGGGACCCTCGGAAGGAGTTACACTTCGACAAAACCTCCAAGCTAAATGGTCTGCGTTTATGTCAACGCACATCTCAGCTATACTCTTGAAACGAGCCTCATATCAAAACCCGCGAGAATTCTCACGACAACATCTGCAAACACAAGAAAAGCTGGACTCAGAATACCCACACTTCCCCTTTTAAATGAGAAAGGTTCTAGAGCTGTTGGAGGCTTGGGTGCAAGATGGAGTAGTTCAACTACCTTATGTATGGCGTTTACCAACTGATCAAGACATGATTGATTCGAGATATTGCCATTACCACAGATTCATCCATCACCCCACCAGTGAATGCAACGGCCTGAAATGCATTATCTAGGATAAATACAATTCAAGGGAACTGCGCCTATGATCTAGGAATATTTCCTCTCTCCACAAGACGAGATGCGCAGTTTCATAGGAGAGATCGAATCAGCTGAGGATTTTCATTAGCAGAGGTCATTAGAAGAGACGTGTACAACAACCCGGGTCGCAACTTGGATTTTAAGCATTATCTGGGAAAGCCCAATTTCGTTCGTTGGAACCTCGTCAACAAGTAAATCCCGTTAAAACAATAATTTATACAAGAAGTATTTCGGAAATTTGCTGGGGACTCGACACACGCATCCCATTTTTGAGAATGAAGTCATTATCGTTCTCGATCTCTATTTTATGTTTTACTTTACATGTTTTCCTTTCTTGTGACGTTTGCAATTTTCATGCAACATACAAAATTTCTCTAAGGTGCATTACTTACATTCCAAAAATGAGAATTTCTAGCATTTCTGTTGGCCCATTCATAATTCCTTTCATAAATACCACTCATAAATTATCCCAAAATCAAATTCAAATATCTTCATAAAAATCAATCACTTGCTAGTTCAAAACCCAAAAAAAAAAAAGAAAATCATCAAACCATGAAAGGAATTCCTCACATCACTCAAAGATACCAAAAAATAAAGAAAAAAAAACATAAACTATTCAAGGGAACTCGTCCAACAACAACTCATCTTGCTGAGTAATGAAGTCCATGGATGGAACATCCTTCATTTCTCCTTGCAACTTCTGGATTTCAGAAAATCCCTCATAGAACCAAGAGGCGTTAAACTCATACTTCACGAATACATCTCGGTGGAGCTCTTAGTTTGAAACTACCTCCTCAGAAATGGTGCGCCCAGTCACGATACTCATGCCATAAATGGAGGATAAAGCTTCTTCGACACGTTTGACTAATGCAAAGCGACTTTTAAGCTTCTTGGAAGTGGCGATGTGACCATGCTTCTTCAATATCTTGGTGTATAACTCTTCGTACTTAGCTGGCATACTGAATCCTCCAACCAGCACATGATCCACGAAAGGGGCATCAAAAGGAGGGTCAAAAATGACACCAGCAGCGGTGGAGCGCACAACTAATGTCTTGTCGGTCGCAGGAAGCTCTTTAAAGGGAAGCACATCTACAACCACGGATGTAACATCTCCAGTACCCCTTGCATTGTCATTTTCCTCAACCTCAAGGTTAGTAGCTGTCACGGTCTCATCTCCTGGCTCGCTGAAATGTTCAGGCTCCTCACTGCGCTTGGAGACGCTACCTTCGTCGCTGGCCGAATCTTCATCATCCTTGTTGTAGTTGCAGGAAATCCTACACTACACCCCTCACTAGATTCCACACAACTAAGCCATTTGAAGATGAATAACTATGATTTTTATTGATTAATTCATTGAATATTACAGGATAAAATGGAAAAGAGCTAAAAGAAAATACAATCACTACAAACTTTCTCTTTCTTAATGACTTTCCTAACACCCAAAAAAGATCTCCCTCACAACAGACTTATTCGACTCTTTATATAGGGTAGTACACAATGGATGACAGCTAAGCCGTCCTTTATTTTCGAGAATGACTTGCGAAATATCACAAGTGTACAAGTATATAATCTCGCGAAACTCCTAAACTTCGCTAGATCTTCACATTTTTCTCGTGTTCTGGCTGTCGTCATTTATATTACTCTTCTGCGACGCCTTCGCAATGCTGTCGTTTACTAATCTCGCGAGGTATTGATGTTGCGATATTCTGATCCCACATCTTGCCTCTTCTCATGTCTTCTCTGCGAAGAAGAGAATGTCATGAGAACCAGTATGTTGAAATGCCGCAATCGTTTGTTTTCCATTAATTTTTTGCCGACAAGATTCCGTGAATTTAGGAATGACTGTTTACACGTATCTAAAATTTTACCTTTTACCTATGGACATTTAATGTTATCCGGTTACTCTTTTCTTGTCTATTTAAAGGAGAATTCCTTGTGAAAGTATTTCTTTTCTTTTACTTCGTCTTCTTCATCGTCTGCAACTTTCTTCTACTGTTTTTCTTCATCGTCTTCTTCATCATTTTTCTGCTACTATTCTTAAACTCTTTTGTTCTCATCTTTCTTTTACGCTCTGTTTCCATGGAGCCATCAAGGTTTGTTAATTTTGCTTGAATTTGATCATTTTGTGATTGATCTCTTTATTGAAGTTGTTTTGTTTTGATACTTGTTCTTCTTTAATGACTCCCCTGCCGTTTTTGTTTTAGCAAGAACAAATCCAACACCAAGTTCACCATTGTGAACCCTAATATCTCCATGGGATCGCAACCGAAAACCACTGCCACTAAAAGGAAGCCTGCGAATAGCAAGGTATTTAAGAAACATTTACTCTTTTAATAACAATATTGTTGCCTCTGTTTCTTATTTAACTTGTAATTCGCCGGATGACAAAAATGTTGATAGGTCCCCCAAGAAACCTCGCCGTTCTAAACCTGTTGCGCCTGATGTTTCCTTTCCTATATTCAAACTTACAACTCCTCTCATAAATCTTCGCAAGATAAACCTATTGTTTCTTCTTGCGAAAATATTGTTGATAATCCTTCTCCCCATGCCCGAATTTTTCATAGATCAAATCCCTCCTAACAGTCCCAGTTGCGAATGAGCCTATTTCTTCTTCTATTGTCAATGCCTCTACCGTTTCCGGTCATTAATCTTCATGAGATTCCTCTTCTCATGACATTCCTTTAACAAAAAATGACTCATCTCTTCCTTCTTCTATCGTCATTTCTTCCTTACCTGAGCAAATCCCTCTTACTAAGGAAAATTTGGAAGGAATAGACGTGGCCTTCAAAGTTACACATCGATATTGTGAACGATGCCAAGAAGACTTCTGTTGATCCTGTCAAATCTGATGTTTGCTGCGAGGTTTGAGCAAATACCTTGGCTCCAATAGAATTTCGCAAAACATCTTTGGAGCAAGAAGTTAATATTTTGAAGAATAATCTCCAAGCTATGACTGCAAGGCTTCAAAATGTTTCGCTGGATCGTGATAATGTTCGCAAGAAGAATGAAGAATTAAAAGGTACTACTTCTCCTCCCCACCTTTTTTTTTTTTTTTTTTTTTTTTTTAAAGAAAAAAACCTTGTTCGCCTTTCAAGCTTTAAACCAGAAACGAAAAATGGAGATATATCAGTTGGAATCTATCATTGAAGAAACCCGAACGGATAGAGATGTTTGGATGGAGCAATATAACCAGTTAGATAATATTAATACATACTCTGTTGATCAAATAGATAATCTTACTCAAGAGAATGTTCACTTAGTTCAAAAGCAAGACTCGCTGAATAATGAATTATCTCATCTCTCTTATGCTTTGAATAAATCTAATTTGGAGTTGGAAACCTTATCAGATGAGAATGGAACTCTATCTCAATAAAAGCGAATTTTGTTAAACAACATGGCGATTGCTTCGCAACAGCTTGATGTCTGTCAAAAAAATATGTAATGAACAAGAACAATCTCTCTGTTCGCTGAGAAGTAAACTTCAAGAAATCACTGTTAAGAGAGATAAACTTATTCAGGGTAGAATATCTTTAAGTATGAAAACCAGTCAACTGAAAGACCAATATTCCAAGTTAAAAGAATCCTACTCGTCTCTTGCTAAGGAAAATAACTTGCTTGTTTCCAACGAAAAGAGTTTGCGATCTCGACTACAAGGTTTGGTTGGAGATAATTTTGACAATGCCATGGATCACTTGGAGAATAGTTGCTTGGCTTTAACCCAACATCTTATTTCGCAAAAGGAAGGTAGTCATAGAAATTGACTGCCTCATCTATTCTTCCTTTATCAAGTAATCATATTTTTTGTTTGTATAATTCCTTTTGTTCTTTGTTTTTGCAGAGTCTGAGAAAAATCTCCACTCCTCCATTACCGCTTTAAAATTCGACTACTCAAAAATTCGCAAAGAAAATGGAATACTCGTTGCTTCCCTTGCTCGTTCTCGCGACAGAGCAGAAAGAAGATTCGACTATATGTCCGATCAGAAAGATATAGAGAGTAAAAATCGGCAAAAAGCACTCCTTCGTCAATTTCATCTTAAATCCGAAGTTCTTGTGAATGATGTTTTACTATCTAAATCTCTTGATCCTGTATCTGTCGAACCTCTGGAAGTAAGCGATGATGAAGTTCCTAATCCTCCCGACAGCGATTATGATTACAATAGTGGCGAAGAACTCGCGAATGAAGAGATAATCTCTCCCGAGAAATCTTGTCAATGACGATGTAGGTGAAGAAGGATCTGGTGAAAATATACTAACTGGCGAAAATATAGATAAAGTTGCTGAAGAAAACCCAGTATCCCCTTCTGGTGAAAAAAATGATGTTTAAGAGTTGACCTTCTCTTGTAATTTTTCTTCTTGTACTGCTACTTTTTTTATGTACTTCAATGATCTTGCAGATGTGTTTATCTGCTTATTATCACCCTTTCTTGCAATGAAAATTATTCCTGTTATTTAATAACTATCATTTTGTTTTCAATTTTCTTCATTTATGTTGAATTTCATCAATGCGACAAGATCGCAGGACGTCTTTACATTTTCATGTACTGACCCATTGATCTTGCCTTATCATTATTCTTGTGTGGTCTTATTTTGCCTTCCTAGTTAAAGGTCTTATTTTGCCACACCCCTCATTGCGACAAAATCGCGGGACGTCTTTACACTTTCATGTAACGACCCATTGATCTTGTCTTATCATTTCTTTAGTATTTTTGCCTCTGCAGGATATTTTTCTTGCGACAATATGACAGGACTAAATATTCTTGCGAACGTAAAGCCCCATGACATTTCCGTCTTTGCGACGAAATCGCAGGACGTCTTTACATTTTCATGTAAAAACCCATTGATCTCGTCTTACCCTCGCGTTAGTATTATTGCCTCTTCAGGATCATCGCACAAATATGACAAGCCTAAATTTTCTTGCGAAAATAGAGCCTCATGAAATTTGCGTCTTAAGATACTTATCAGCTCCCTAATGGAGGGTGCCGCCCTTATCATCTCCTTGGTTGCCCCTTCAAGGAGGCGTACATCGACCATACAAGACTATCTCCTCCCATCCGGTCTTAACAACAACCAGTTGTTTTCGCGGCCTCTTATCCCTTATACCTATAGGGCTTATGGTTACGAGACTGCACCCTAAGTAGAGTTTTCTTCGGGCCGAGTGAAGCATGTGCCAAGACTTGCCAAGAATGGCCGAGACACTTCAAATGCCCCAGGCACTCTTGGATCAACCGTGTACCTCGGCGCCTTGGTCATACACTGACTCCTTGGAAGAGACCCTCGGTCGTCCAACCAGGGTATAACCTTATATATATAGTTGTAAATCCAAGGTATCTCTCCCGGATGGGCTTTATTGACCCCAAATTTTCATGACTTCGGTTCCAGGGGCGGTGTAACCTTTTCCCTGAGCCATGTCAAGAGATACCCCCTTATATGACGCACTTTAGGTCTTACATTTTCCTCTTACGAAATATCATTCGCGAACTAGGGTGTACGCCATAAAGGTTCGTCCCATTCACTCACTCTTTCATTTTTGTCAATTCGTTCAATCATTCATTTTTGATTATCTCTTGTTATTTTATTTGCGAGACACTCGCACATTCTTTCTTTATTTTATGCAATTTCGCAATCACTCTGTCGCAAGAACATTTCATATGAATTCATTTCATTTCATCCATTCAATATTTCGCAACTTATTCTTTCCCTTCCATCTTCTATGGGTAATATTTCTTGAGATATAATCTATTCCACGGTCTATCCAATCTTTGGCCCATATCTTTGCCCTCAGGATCCATTAATCTATATGCCCCTGTTCCAACTATCTCCTTGATAATATAAGGTCCATCCCACTTTCTCGCTAACTTGCCACCACTTTCTCGCTGATATATTGGTGTTTCTCGCAATACCATATCACCTGGTTGAAATTCGCGTGTCTTGACACGTTTGTTATATTCTCTAGCTAATCTTCGCTGATAATTCTCCATATGTTGTAGTGCTCTTTCTCTCTTCTCCTCTAATTCATCTAATTTAACCAAAATGTTACCCTCACTAAGATTTTTCTCCCAAGATTCTCTCTTTGTTGTTGGAATAATAACTTATGTCGGAAGTACAGCTTTAACTCCATATGTTAGACAAAATGGTGACATTCCCGTAGCTTCTCGCCTTGTTGTATTATAATCCCATACTGCATTATGCACTTGTTCACACCATGCCCTATTATGTCCTTCTAACTTCTTCTTTAGTATATCTGCGATTGTTTTATTTGTTGCTTCCGCTGTCCATTGGCTTGCGGGTATAAAGGAGTTGATTTTCCACATTTTATTTGAAATGCATTAAGTAGCAATTCTATATTTTGTCCCTCAAACTGTTTCCCATTGTCGAGATACCAACCGTGTCTTTGGAATTCCAAATCGCATATTATGTTTTCGAATATGAAGGTAAAGATATCTTTATCGCGAATGTGTTGTACTGCTTTTACTTCTGCCCATTTTGTGAAATAATTTGTAGCGACAATCAGATATCTCCTCTGCCCTGTACCTGGTAAAAATGGTCCTACAATATCTAACCCCCATTTTCCAAAAGGCCATACACTTGTTGAAGAGGTTAATGGTGCTCTGGTGCATGTATTTTCTTTTCGTGCCTTTGACAATCTTCGCAACGTCTTGATATTTGTTTCGCATCTTCATACATATATGGACAACACTGTGATTGCCAGCATCCCCACTGTGTAACATTTTTAACACTGCTTCTCCTTCCTTTCGTGTTAAACATCTAAGCGAGGGTCCATTAAAGGATCTTCGGTACAATACCCCGTCTCTTAATTCATAATTTGTTGCACGGATTTTTAATTTGTGCATCTCTAATCTATTTCTTGGTGTTTCTCCTTTCATTAAATAAGCATGAAGTTCTGTTCTCCAATCTTCGCAATTGGGTCTTTGTGTTTCATCTTCTATGAGCATTACTTCTGCTTCTTCCTCTTCCTCTTTGTTGATTTACGGTGATAGAAGTGTCTGTATTTTTATGCATCTCGCAGCTGGATCTGTCATCATACTTGATATAAAAGCAAAAGCATCTGCGAGTCTATTGTCTCTTCTTGATATGTGTCTCCATTTTATTTTTGGTATCTTCGCCGATAATTCTTCAACAAGTTTTTTGTATTTTTTTCATGGATGGTTCATTTGTAGTATATTCTTCTTTTATCTGGCGAATAGCTAACTGGGAATCACTGGTGACTCTTAATATGTAGGATCAGAATATCGCAACATCAATACCTCGCGAGATTAGTAAACGACAACATTGCGAAGGCGTCGCAGAAGAGTAATATAAATGACGCAATGAATGACGACAGCCAGAACACGAGAAAAATGTGAAGATCTATCGAAGTTTAGGAGTGCCGCGAGATTGTATACTTGTACACTTGCGATATTTCGCAAGTCATTCCCGAAAATAAAGGACAGCTTAGTTGTCATCCATTGTGTACTACCCTATATAAAGAGTCGAATAAGTCTGTTGTGAGGGAGATCTTTTTTGGGTGTTAGGCAAGTCATTAAGAGAGAGAAAGTTTGTAGTGATTGTATTTTCTTTTAGCTCTTTTCCATTTTATCTTGTAATATTCAAGGAATTAATCAATAAAATCATAGTTATTCATCTTCAAATGGCTTAGTTGTGTGGAATCTAGTGAGGGGTGTAGTGTAGGATTTCCTGCAACTACACTTGTCTTCACTCTCAAGAGGTTTAGTCTCAACGGATTTCTCTAAAGCTGCGTTATAACTACGTGCCAGCCTCGTAAAAACATTCTCCTTCCTGATACCCTGATTTTGAACAAGAAGCACATTCAGTGAGGATTCTTCGAGATGAATAAAATCAGTGAATCAAGAGAGGAAAACTTAAAGTACCTATATATGGGAAGAATTGAAAACCACCGGCCCACATGCATGCTTCTTAGACCTCGCTCTTGCATCCTGAGGATTGCAGTCATTAGAAGCGTCAGCCCTAGATCGCTTGCCCGGAAGCGGCTTCAACAATTTATGATGTTTCAAAATCTCAGAAGAAGGCTTATTGCGCGGAATTGTCACAACTTCTACCACGAATTTCTAAAAAGATAAAAGCTCTTATCTCCAGAAATCATTATACTTACTAGTCGCCACTGGTTTCCTTCCTGGGAGCAAGAATAGAAGACTCTTTTTTGCGGCGAAGGGACTAGTATAAAAAACAGGCAGCAAAAGCTTCGTTGGAGGCTTGGACGGGCGACAAAACGGAATACCCTGATCAAACCCATATGACGAGCGGCCATGTCGATATTATACGGAACTACAGTAAGGGACTCATTAAAGAAGGACGACACATATCCTGGCGTGCAGCTTCGCATAAATATGATCTCTCCAAGACCCATTTTCTCTCCAGTATGCAACACCGTATCAGGAACGACAACAAAGGTCTTCGGTTGAATCACTGAAGAATAAACCGGCGCCCAAGGACGAAAATCTATGACGCGCACATTATCGAGGAAATCGATCAACTTCAACCCAGGTTTTGGACGTCTATTCTGCCAACGAAGTATCCTGGAACCTCCATATAAACTGGAAAACGAAGTGAGAGTAACTTTTGAAATGCTCCCATAAGAATGCTTGGAGAAAGGCGATGTGAATATGTGACTCCACCTTCATGTAACCATTGGAAACATACATGTATGTTACCAAGGAATTCAGATGAGAGTACAACGACCCAAGGAATAAGCTGCCTAAAGGGATGACTACACCTTGCGCTAACTTAATGGCAAACATGACGAGATCACGTCTTATGGTCTTCTTGCCAGAGCCATCATCAAAGACATCCCTAGACAGCCACAAAGACAGAAATGCGACAACACTGAGTTCAGCATCCAACACTTGGCCCGGTTTTAGTTTTGTAGGAAACCATTCAGACACCCACCAAGTGTAAAAGCATTTTTCATCATATTCCTTCTGGTTATATCCCTCCGCCTTCTTAACAAGAGTGTCGAACATCTCCTTCTCTTCAGCGGACAACTCAAAGTGGATGTTTCCTGCAACTGGAAGACTCAACAAAGTGTCTACGCTTTCTAAAGTAATGGTCATCTCTCCCCATCTACATATAGCTGTGTGCGTGGAAGGACACCATCGAGAAATGAAGGTGATTAAACCCGCATCGTCTTTCCTAATATGAAGTGTTGCATACGCCATGACAGCTTCAACAACTTGCGTTTTAGCCAGGTTATTTTTGATGCGTTCGTTACTCAGCATATACCTTATCCAGCCTTCATAAGAGCGCAGCGAAGTGTGGCAAATTCTGAAATCGATAGGAGAAGCTGGATACTCTTTCTTTTGGAGACAGAACCTCATCACACGCTCTTGGGAAACTGATGCAGCAGCCCTTTTATTCTCAGAATTTGTAATGAGGGTTATCTTATGACCAGGATGAGTCCTAATGTTCGGATAAGGCACAACAAAGAGCTCATCATCTATATTTGGCATATCTTTGGCATTACTAGCACTTCTTGGATTGACGGAAGAAGTATCTCCAGGTGACATCTTATCGAGAACTCTTTATGATCACTTTCAAACAACTGCAATGAAGCAAAACGAAAAAGAGTCACTACTTCATGATATAAAAAAAAATCATACATGTCTCTTCTTATCGAATTCGATGCAATCAATGGTCGAAGCTCAGGGGTGAAGAACCGTGTTCGATGCAATTTACTCTTGGCTACGAAATATGCGCAGACGACCAGTTTACACCCACGACAAGGTTCTTTGGCCGCGAGATACATGCCTACCGCCGGTATAGGTCTACAGCTAGCTCGAGTGGGGACTTATACCCCTCGAACGAAAATAATTTTTGGTTTACCATGGGTATTACACTCATGGTTGAAAACTAAGACTAGGTTTTACAAAGGAAGAGCAAACAAACGGCACTCGCGTATGGACTTATTTTCATCTTGCTAGCAAAGACTTTGGTCATCTTGATTGTTCTATAATCAATGGTGTTCTTGATGATGCCTACAAGGAAGGATCATTCATATTGGGACGATTTATCAAGTTTATGGAGGCTACGCCTACAACTAGGGGTTAATACCATAGGAAGAGAAGAGACGTTGGAGTACATACCTGGACAATGCTCGCTTCCTCGTATTTTTGCTTTTCCTCCTGATGATCGGCTTTCAATTGGCACGCCCTTGCTGCTAACACGAAGACACAGGAGCAAAACCAACGAAAAAAAATAAAATGAAATTGATCCCCTTTTATACACGCAGCGTGTTAGGAGTTCGAACGGGAAGAGGAATCCATCCTGGATTCGTATACGGAGGGAAGTAGCTGGACCCGCCAAGCTAAACTCCCACGGAAGAACTGGTGGCGCGCCAATACCGAGCCCGCTAGTCATGTGGCCCTATACTCGGGGGACGAGTCTACATTTCCTGGTAAGCCTATTTTCTTTGTCTTTATCTCATCTTGTGTGTCACCATCAATTCCTTACCCCGCAACAATGTCACTGTTACAGGCTAAGCAGGGGACTTAATGTTGATGGTGGTTTTTATTTCAGCGTCAAAACTGTAAAATCCTGTATTTAATGCGCTCTCATCCTGCAAAGGAATAAAAGCCATTTCAAAGTAATGAGTGCTCAAGCCTCTTTATTTGCATATGTATTGAGCAATTCAACATATTTATGAAATTTATCAGAATGGTGCGCGTAGTAGCAATCCCAAAATATTCTTAGAATTCTTTCTTCTACTAGCATTGCCTACTAATGCATGACTCGCCTAGTATATTCCCGTGCTATGATCCCAGCTTAACTCTCATTATTGACATGACATGACGATCAAATGTTCACTCTCAGCAGAGTAGCATGAATCTCCCGAAGTGTCAGTATTGAGAATCTGCATGAAAATACTCATACACGCTGCATCGTCCTCTGACAACACTACCCCATTTCCGAGGATTTTGTCACAGGCTATACACATTACTTATTAAATTTGTAACAGTTATAACTTTGTGGTAAATAGGCCGTTATTAATAATTGTGATGGTGTTTTCTAACGGTTTTATCTCGTGACAATAGACGAGATCTGATCACGTATAAAAAACGTTTCAATAATTAATAGCCACGATTGACCTAATTTTATGATTGCGACACGTGTCTCTTTTGTCACATTTATCTTAACGGTTTTATCTGTTACTCTATATTTACCACGATTGAGTGCCCGACACGTGTCACTTTTTGTCACGATTACGGAACAACTTTAAGTGTTGCCTACAATTTTGCAACAATTTTTTTGAGAACACGTGTCATCCTTTTAAGCGCTTACTCTTAAAACGATGACATGTGGTTTCTTTAATTACATTTGTTGTCACGATTACATGACAATTTTTTAAATTACAATTAAAAAAAAATAGATAGCCCAAACCATTTTCATGAACTGGGCTTCGGTTTGTTTCTGAACTGCAATCATGAACCTGCACTTTCGGTTTACAGTGTCCTGAAGAACAAATAAACTGCAACTATCCATATTTTACCAGCCATACATTCATTACTGAAACACATCCAAAGGAATACTTTTATTCAAGTACTTTCGGATAAAAGATCCTCTCCGACTCTTTGTGTTGGTACAAGAATGAAGGTTGGCATGGCAAATAAGTGACTCGATGCTTAAACACTCGAGATCGACAAGAAATTTAAGGAAGTCAAATTAAGAAGGGGAAGCTCGGTCACTAGAAAATGAAGGGAAGGTCGATCACTAGATATACACAGAAGAGCACAATCGAGATCAAGAACAGAAGCGCCATAGCACCACCTACATTATGAGCTCGGTGGTCATGAGAGCGGTGAGGAGTTGAAAGGAATGATTGGATTAAAAAGATATGGAACATTACAAGAAATTAAAGGGATGGGGTCAATAGACATACCTAAAAGAGCACAACCGGGATCAAGAACGGAGGCACCTAGTTTTTTCTTTGGCTGCAACAAAGAGAGAAGGGGAGGAGTTGAAATTTTGGGGTACGTGTAATGGCATCACAAACCTAGTTAGTACAACAAATAAGAACTGCAGCTTCGGCGTTGGGGATTATATCCTATGTCCATCCGGCAAGACAAAAAAAAGGACTAATAAATCGAAGCAAGAATAAAAGCTAAACTACTTGTAGAGTCATTGTGATGCTTCGGTCTTACATCAAGCCTCTTACAAATACAAAACAACGACACGAAAACTAGTCCAAGTGAATAAGTATACCTTTACATAAAAACTCAACAAGATTATATGCTTCATATTCTTGAGATACCATTCTCTTAATTTCTCTTTATGAATCCTTGATACCTGCAATAGAAATGAATGCATACTTCTCATAATCTTGCAGTTGCACACAATAATAACATTTCAAATAGAGTGGGTTTTTCCATAACCAAGCAATCTGCAATTATTACCTTGACATGACGGATACAACAGGTTTCATTTCAAGTGGAGGTTGGTCCCATTCACTGAAAAAAATTCACAAGAAAGCAATACGTAAGAAATCTGTAACACCAAAAATGAAAAAGCACAGCAAGAACTAACTATACTCACAAGCGATGCGTAAGAAATCAAATACAATAAAGATTGGATTTGCTTATAGGTACTATAAGTAACACCTCTTCAAAATATGTGTCCTTATCTGATATTAGCAAGATTTCAATCATCAATAATACCACATCTCATAGAGACCCAAGCTTCTGGATACAATAGTTAAAATATTCTTTGGAAGGCATTTTTTTCTATCGGGAATAATAGCTTCGCAACCTTTCTTGTCTGCACAATCAAATATTTTTAAAAATAAAATTTAGAAAATCTACAACTGTCTTCATCAAAACTTCCCATTACAACTAATAAAATCTCAACCTGAAAAGAATTATCACTACCTTAACGGTATTCAAAACTCTTGAGAGACGACATTGAATTGATCGAGTGAGATTGTTCGATGAAGCTCTCTGTTTTCTTTTGATTTCTTTGTATCGATAATTCGCTTGAACCAAAAATAAAGGACCGAGTGCCGTTAGATTATGTTCCAACACCCACAGCCAAAATACTCGCAATGGCCTAAAGAAAAACATCGTAGAAACACAAACAAAGTAACGATCATGATTAATCCAATAAATTGAGATCTATTGTCACTTTGAAGGGATTTCCATCAAGGCTGAAAAGAGCAAACTCTTGTCTCCTTTTTCTTCTCGGCGAACTTTTTGACATAATTTACTTGAAGTTCACAAAGCGACAGAAAACACAAGCACAATTAAGCCTTGCCGGTAAAGCGTAATCATGAAGCACCAGATTAGTCTAAGCAAATACCGGAAATTATAGAAAGCATGAGTAGGGATGTTATCAAAAATTCTTTCATCATCTCCCATGGCCCATCTCCAACTCCGACTAAAACAATTATGGAGGTTTGCTGACTTAAGCTCTTCCCTATAAAATATATAGCACTTAGAATGGAAGTCCTTGCTTCATATCAATTAAGCACGGCAACAATAAACCAAAATTCAAATGCGCTAAAATTTATTCATACAAATAATTCATATCGATTAAACATATATACCAAAAGATAGTCCTCATTTACGGGGTAGGGTGCCACATTACTGTTGGTCGATGTTAATAAATTGACCACAAGTAGCTACCTTCAAAGGCCACTTTTCTTATCAAACTTATCAAAGTAGGTTAGTCTTTTGGGCATGAAATAGCAAAGTCGAAATCATGGAGCATGCAAGCAGCTAGCTGTGGGTATATACATACATACACAAAACAATAAGACCATGAATTTATATCCACGAAGTCCTACATCATTCTAGAAAACAATAAGCATTAAACACAAAGCTCTACACTCATAAGACAACAATATATATTCCGATGTTTCACTTAGAATCCTCAAGATCTCCAATACAATTATGCTGAACAATAATTTATAAACCCAACATCAGAATCATTTAGAAAACCCTATACTTATATAAAAACTTTGAAAACCATCACGGTACATAATCTAAACAAAACCACGAAACTTGAAAAAATTGGATCTAATTGCTTCATGAGTAAAACAAATTGACTTCTATAACTTCGTTAACAAAAAATTGAAAGATGAGGCAGAAGTTATACCTGAGGATCTTCAACAAATGCAGGTTAAAATGTTGAATCTTCTTCTACTGATTGCTACAACAAAAACAAATGATACTTAAGACCCTATCCGCAGAATCAAACCCTACCTTTAACATTGAAAATAGAGAAAATACATTACAAACCATAACTTTACCTGATAAAGTTAGTAGAAAATCAAACCAAACGTATTTTCCATGAAATAAAAAGAAACCTTAACAAAACCCCCAAATCAAAACTCTAATTTCAATCCAAATCTTAATAAAACTTGAGATCTACTGGGTTCCATTAAAATAAATTTCCAATGAAAGTAGAGTATTGATTTATCGGTATATGGATTACGGTTGTTGTTTCTCTGATTTGGAGGAGGGAGACGAAGAAGATGGAGAAAAGAGCAGCGTTCTGGTAAGGTTCCTCCTTGATTCTGAAAACTCAAGATTTGGTTATGAACTAGATCGAGAGTAATAAATCTACTTCGATTTGATATGTTAGAGTTTCAGTCGAAAGAGAAGAAGATGGGGTGAGCGTGTTAGGGTTTCGGTCGAAGGAGGAGTAGATGGGGTGAGGAGGCGGAGAAGGATTTAGATTTAGGTTTCTGAAAGTTTCAATTAGAGGTTTTTTTTCGATTTAGGATTGGTTTTGATTCACGGATTAACAAGGATTCAAGGATTTTTAGGGTTATGAACGGATTTCTTACGAGGGTTTTGGTTAAGGTGGAGTTAGAGAGGAGAGAACAGACCGAGAAAGAGAAAGGAAAGCAGAGAAAGAGGAAAGTGATAGGAGGAAAAAAGTTTAGGTTTTTGTATAAAAAACATTTGGACGTTGGATTCCTCCTCATACGGATTGTGGGGATTTATCAACGGTAGACAATTGGTTTTGGAGTCTCCTACGGATTGAGACAAGTGTGTTTCTTTAGAACACAAGTGTGTTTCTTTTGAACTTTCGTAAGACCAAAATCCAAAGTTTCGTATTTCTAAATATTCTCATTTTTGGTAGGAATGTAGAGTTTTATAGGAGGAACATGTCACCAAAGTCTTAGCTTCAAATTAATTGTCTTTTAGATGTTTTAGAGAAAAAGATGCCACCATGTCAAGATTATGTCATTATAACCATGTCAACGGATCATACCCCCACATATAAATCATAATAAATTTGGATATTGTTATCGACCTTCTGAAAATATATAAATCCGAAAAATATATAATAAATGAATCAGAAGAATCAGAAATGGTATAATTTGGTATAACGACCTTCTGGATATTGTTTCAAACTTAGCATGATACATAATCAAAATCGACGAATATGAAGCTTAGTGCCGATTCGAACTTCAAATAATTTGGTATAACGACTTACAAAGTATGAACCAAGAAGCTCTGAGAGGGTTCTGACTTCAAACTTAGCATGATACATCATCAAAATCGATAAATATGAAGCTCGATATAGATTCGAACCTCAAATTCAGTATAATGGCATACAATCTATGAACCAAGAAGCTCTGAGACGGTTCTAACTTCAAACTTAGCTTGATACATCATCAAAATCAATGAATATGAAGCTCAGTGCCGATTCGAACTTCAAAATCGGTATAACGACTTACAAACTATGAACCAATAAGCTCTTAGAGGGTTATGACTTCAAACTTAGCATGATATATCATCCAAATCGATAAATATGAAGCTCAGTGTCGATTCGAGATTGAAACCTGGCCGCGGGTTGACTACTATAAGTCAGAAAGTTGGTAAGAACGATGAATCCATCCATTTACAGGTAAGATTCCTTCGGAATATTCTACGAAACCTTAAAGAAACCCTATTTCTGCATATTGTATGCAAACCAGGCTCCGTGATCGAAACCCGACCGCGAGTTGACTACTCTAAGTTAGAAACTTGGTAAGAAACGATTTAATCCATCCATTTCTGGTCTGAAACCTTAAACAAACCCTATTTTTGCATATTGCATGCAAACCCCGAGCTTCGAGATCGAAACACAGCTGCGAGTTGACTACTCTAAGTCGAAACTTAGTAAGAACAGCGAATCCATCCATTTACGGGTAAGATTTCTTCGAGATATTCTACGAAACCTTAAAAAAACACTATTTACGCATATTGTATGCAAACCGAGGCTCCGTGATCGAAACCCGACCCGCGAGTTGACTACTCTAAGTTAGAAACTTGGTAAGAACAGACGAAGCCATCCATTTACAGTCTGAAACCTTAAACAAAACCCGATTTTGCATATTGCATGCAAACCATGCTCGAGATCGAAACATGGTGCGAGTTGACTACTCTAAGTCAGAAACTTGGTAAGAATGATGAATCCATCCATTTACAGGTAAGATTCCTTCAAGATATTTTACGAAACCTTAAAAAAACCCTATTTTTGTATATTGTATGCGTACCAGGATCCGAGATCGAAACCTTGCCGCGAGTTGACTACTCTAAGTCAGAAATTCGGTAAGAACGACGAATCCATCCATTTACAGGTAAGATACCTTCGAGATATTCTACGAAACCTTAAAAAAAAAACCCTATTTCTGCATATTGTATGCGTGCCAGGATCCGAGATCGAAACCTGGGCGCGAGTTGACTACTATAAGTCAGAAATTCGGTAAAAACGACGAATTCATCCATTTACGAGTAAGATTTCTTCGAGATATTCTACGAAACCTTAAACAAACCCTATTTATGCATACCAGGCTCGAGATCGAAACTCGGCCGCGAGTTGACTACTCTAATTCGAGAAATTCGGTAAGAACGACGAATCCATCCATTTACGGTAAGATTTCTTCTAGATATTCTACGAAACCTTAAAAAAAAAAAACTATTTCGCATATTGTATGCGTACCAGGATCCGAGATCGAAACCTGGCCGCGAGTTGACTACTCTAAGTCGAAACTTGGTAAGAATGACGAATCCATCCATTTACGGGTAAGATTCCTTCAAGATATTCTACGAAACCTTAAAAAAACCCTATTTCGTATATTGTATGCGTACCCGGGATCCGAGATCGAAACTTGGGCCGCGAGTTAACTACTCTAAGTCGAAATTCGGTAAGAACGAAACGAATCCATCCATTTACAGGTAAGATTCCTTCGAGATATTCTACGAAACCTTAAACAAACCCTATTTATGCATACCAGGCTCCGAGATCGAAACCTGGCCGCGAGTTGACTACTCTAATTCAAAAATTCGGTAAGAACGACGAATCCATCCATTTACAGGTAAGATTTCTTGTAGTTGCAGGAAATCCTACACTACACCCCTCATAATATTTTGTAGATCTAAATCTTATTAATCACCTAAATTTCAAATATAAGTGCTAGAAATATAAATTGACACAAGGATTTTTTACATGGTTCGATCAATATGATCTACATCCATGGTTCTTCACTATGATTTTTGAGGTTACATAAGAATTACATTTACAATCTCCATTAATGGATATTTTGTAGAGCTCTAGATCTAATTATTTGGGGAAGAAGATGATAAAGAAAATAAATCTCTCCCTAAAAATATCTCTCTCCAAAATATCTCTCTCTCTCCTACCAAAATTATCCTCCCTTTCTCTCTCCTGCTCTCCTCTTTATATAGTACTAGATCTTAACCCGTGCCGTAACGGCACGGGATGTTTTGTCTCTAATACGATATTGTTCACATTTTTCTTGCTTCATTTTATTAGTGAGTAATTATTTTGATATTCAAATAGGTTTTGGGAAACAAAATGGGTTACCTGATCTTTTTATTTTTTACTTAAGCATGTTATTCCAATTTATTATCTGGACGGAGTAATAATGTTGTGCCAACATGAAAATAAAATAAAAATACAGTAAATAAAATTTTTCCCTATTTATTGTTCCATCATACCATAATTTCAAACTTCAAAAAGAATATTTCATCTAACAGTACATATACCTAAACTGCCAATCCAACTCCATGATGTTTATGAATACTTTTGTTCCGAAATTATTGATAACTAAGGCTCTAAGGAGTGAAGCAAAAACCCATAATATTTTCCCTACTATAGATAAACACTATTTATTTATTTTTTGCAAAATGTGAGAGTTATAAAAATGAAGAACCCTTGGCTATTGGAAGGCTGAGATATACACATGTGAGTTGAAAAAATAAACTTATAATAGTAAATCAAAACATGTGTAAGATTCTTTCTCAATCATATTGATAACATAATATTGAAGAAATTCGTGGATAAAAAGATTTCACACCAACTATGCTAAGTAGTGCATGAATGACGTTCTCACATCTAGTGTTACTCAAGTAATTTGGAGTTTTAAAGAGCATAGTCATATTGATATTTGTATCTACATAAATTCAACTAACCTTCCGAAGAAAAATTATTAGTTTCAAGGTAGAGCCGACACCTTCGCCTTCAATGTATACAACACACATTGGGTTTAATCGGCCTTGAGATTAAACAAATACCCCAATATTAGTCAAATAATGTCTACAAATACGGGATCGAAACAATGTGATAACGGGAAAAATGAGAGACTAACATCGGTTCTACAAAGAAAATACCCTATATGTATCAAAGTTTGTTAACCAAACATGTATTCAAATTAAAAAGTCATCAACTTAACACAAAAATATAAAAGAACCCAAGTTAAATCAATACTTGCATAAACAAAACTTATAAGAGAATTTTATAATTATTAAATACCTTTAAAATCACTATTAGAGATTTAATTGCATGCCTCGTTAACTATAGGAGGAAATCACCCAGATTAATTTGTAGAAATTTCACTGGATATGTAGCAATTCGAGAGAAGTTTACACTTTGGTGGTGATGCGTTCCATCTAAGTGTTGTTCGATTGATTATTTTTTTTTAAGGTTTCGGTTTTCATTGGACAAACCGAGAGGGAGCGTTTCATTATATTCATTATCATTCGAAAATCCAAGACCAACTCGCCCTATGCTTACGGGATCTCAATACAACCTTAGATTTATCTATTGGACGGAGAAACCTTGATACTAAATATGTATTTTTTAGTGTTATTTATTATATAACGTGACATCCAAATGTTTTTTTCTTCTTCTTAATTTTCATGTATTTTAACCGAGTTTATATTAGCATTAAGACGATCAACCACATTTCTAATTTATAGTGTTATCCTTTTGTAGCAAAGACATAATTAACATAGTCAATTACTACTCATCAAAACCGCCGTACCACAAACCACCGAGATATTACTTCTTTCTCCACCACCACCATTTTCCATCCCTCGTAGAATATTGGGCGCACTTATAACTTTTAATCCCACACGTCATGTATAAAGTTTAGATTTAACAAACTTAGGTCGTCAATTAATTTATTCAACTATATGTTTTTTGTTAATACTTGAAAATCATGCGTACGAACGGTTACCAAAGATAGCAGTGGCACCAAAAACAACCATTTTGTCTTATATGATTTGGTATCATCCCAAAAGTATTTTTATCCGCCTTTTTGATCGTGTCAAAAACAACCAACTATACTTTTCACAATACAATGTTACCCATCATGTAAAAAAATTTATTATTTTTGATTCAAAAAGAAAAAACTAATACCACCGTCATTAAAACCATCCAGCGCCATTATTTCTTCCACCGAAACTAATGTTACCGCCTCCACCACTTTGTAACACATTCCACCGCTTCCACCACTTACTTCTTCCTCTAATACCACCACCACCACCACTAATAATATTGAAATAATTTTTGTCAAAATTATTACTTATTGATGGAGATATGTATTAATATTAATTAAGGGATATTTATGATGTAAAATTAATAAATCATTTATCATGAGAAATTAATGTTTCATAAATTAATAAAACACTTATACTAATTAATATTTAAGTTGAACAAACCATAACCATAGATTTATCTTCTCTCTAGACAAATCACTTATACTAATTAATAAAATACTTATACTAATTAATATTTAAGTTGAACAAACAACCACTGTTGATTTATCTTTTTATCAATTCCAACCAAGGTGGAACAATGGTTAGAGGCCACTCTTATGACACAATAGGTCATGAGTTCGAACCTCCCCGTTATAATTTTTAAAATTCAATATCTTGACTTGAGTATTCATTTTTAATTCATAATATTGGAATGAACACCACGTGTGCGACTTGTAGGGTGTGGCACGGAGGATCACAAACTTTGATTTATCTTTGCCAAGGATAAATCCCGACCACCACTCATATAGGCAAAGTTAGCCTTGGCGCACATGCGGGTTATGGGTGTGGTATACAACCACGACCAGTAGATTTATCTTTGCCTAAATCCAAATCCGCCACCACTCGAACAAACTGTGCTTTATAATGTAGACTAGCCCTTAACCCGTTTTTGTTTCCTCTTGTCGTTATGCACGGGCCATGATGTTGGTTCATTTTTAATATATCGTATAATTTGTGTCCCGAATACTTATCAACTCCTTATGATTTAATATGTGTTTGCCATAAAAATAGTTGGGATTTTCCTCTATTTTTTACTTTGTTTTTTCCTTTAATATTTTACCGCCGGAGATTTGCTCAAACGAAAGAAATATAATCTTAACTTCAGACACTTTTTTATTTAGGTCCATTGCTTATAATGAGATAATGCTCTACATGAACATGGAAGTTTAAATATTTTTTGGAAATATGTCGTCAGCAGCGCTCATCTCAGTGAAATCAACTAATCAATATCGTCCATAAAAGTCTCCACATGCTCCTATTTCGCTCCAGCTGACTCATCTATCATGGTCATGTTGTCGATCCTCCAAATAGGCAGAGAATAATATTTTTTTGCATTGAACGAATGATACAAACTATCCAATGTGACATGATTTTCCTGTAATTTTTCAACACCCATTAGATGACAATGTTTAAAATGTGTACCCATTACCTTTTCGAAGGGATTGTATATATGCGAACCTCTTCCATTAAATCTTCAACAAAGTATTGTGCCCAACAATTCGTCTTAACGAAGGCTTTGGTAACTTCAAAAGTCTTGGACATTTTGTCACTTCCGTTTGTTCCTACCTTCACTTGGAATACAATTTGGCGACACATTACCTCATAAAGAACCTTGAACACATATTGTACTCCATGATCCTATTTCAAATTAATAGATTGTCAATAGATCCTTTACCAAAAGTTGACATATTCTACGTTGAATATTTATAAAAAAAAAATTATGGTATTGTGGATCGTTGCTTTCTAAGACTGTAGTTTTCAAAATTGGCCTCTTCAAGTCCCACGGCTTTCTAAGTTTATATATCTTGTTTGTTTTTAACATTTTAGTTATCCATATTATGTTTGTTACTAACTTTAAACTTAATGTCATCTTCTACTGTGAACTTTATGTGATTTCAGAATCGAAATAGTTATACCTCTTTCATTTGTATCAAGTAATCCGTTGTATATCCCAACAATTCTTCTACAACAATTCCTTTCTTTTGCCGTTTCCGGACCATCAGTAGCCATTATTGTCAAACGCAATCTGTCTAATTTTTTGTTGATGTTATGTATTTGCAATGTTCATTTTTCTTAAATAAATAGATTGTGGAAAAACTAAAAAAAAAAAAACATAAGTATTACATTGGGTATAAGTTACTATATCCAAAATACTCCGGGACACTGCTTCTGGTGCCTTGTTTCCTCAAATTCCTCGTTGCATTCTAGACAGTATAGGCAACACCAATCATTTGCGAAGTGAGCTATTTGCGCAAGTGTGGTCAATGTATCCTTTGCCTGTAATAATAATAACAACACGTCAATTTTTTCAAGGCATCCAATTGTAAATGGTATGAATCTAATAGATTTGAATTATACCTCAATCTTAGATATCACCTTCTTCTCGCATAACATAGCAATTGAGGAAGGACAAATCTTGACCACTCTTTACATAGGCAGAGTTAGCCAAACTATGTTTTGCAATTGTCTTATGTGAAAATTATTATTAATCCATATTTTAGTCAGCTCCTATCGAGGCCGATCTAATTAGTCCTATAGAAAGTTAATCTTAAATTTTTGACCTTATCTCTTGACAAAATTATTGAAGTATTTTCGGTCATGTTCTGCTGTGATCTACCCATCTGTGTCTACTCTACCTTCTAACCCAGTGAATGAAACCTATACATATTGATCCGTAATTTGATATTGTTGATTTGTCATCAAGAGGTCGCATGATTTGAGAATGTAAAATATAAAAAATATTTTATAAACATCGGAGGCGAAATTTAGATTTATGATTTAGAGTTTTTTATGATGATTTTGATGAACAAACATAATTTTCAAACAAATATTTTAGAATGCAAATACATTTTCCCGGTCAATAAGGTTTTATATCGGGAATTGAGTGAAAGTTGTTGTCTTTGTATGTAGTTGTCGCGAAACAACTCGACATTGATGGTCTTTCAGGAAAAAGAATGTAATAGTACTTGACAGAGAGATAATGTTCTCTTACGCGGGTACACCAATTGCCTTTATATAATACGGGTGATAGAACAGTCATGATCATATTGTCTTATACGTTCCGGTATAATCCTCAAAAAATTTGGTTTTTGTCCTTATCAATTGTGCTAAAAACAACCAATTACATCTTTCACAATACAATAAAACTCACTAAAAAGCAAAAACTATTATTATACACTACTATTACCAACACCCACACCACCATAAAAACCATCCATCGCCACTATTTCTTCCACCAATAGTAATGTTACCGCCTCCATCATTCACAAACACCCGCCACCGCTTATACTAACCCTACTTCCACTACCACCATTAGAATTAATATAGTTTTTAGTAAAATTATGTATTTATGTTAGATTATTAAAGGGACATTTATAATAGAAATTTAATTAATCATTTATCTTTGCCAAGGACAAATCCTGACCACTCTTTACATAAACAAATCGATAATAAATAGTTTCATATGTTCTGATCTTGATTCGTGTCGTTCGTTTAGTTATTACATAACATGGCAATTGATTGCACCAATTTTTTTAAAATGGACATGTGTTTTATCGAGTTTATTTTAACATTAGAATGATCAACCACGTTCTATACTTTATAATATAACGTTACACATTTTGTGGCGTTACGAAATTAGCATAATATGTTTTTGTTCACCAATACCCGCCACCACCATAAAACCATATGAATCCACTTTTTTTATCCACCACCACCTAGTGGCGGAGCCAAGGGTTGACTAACTTTGGCTCTAACCCCTTAAATTTTTAATAACTACATAATTTTTTTAGTTTATTTTATAAATAGTACTTTGTCCATATATATTTATGGTTTAGTCCACCAAAGTTTACATGTTTCTTTTTAAAAAAAAAATAGGCCTCCTCAATGTCAATTTTTGACTCCACCACTGCCACCATCACTGCCGCCCATCCCATGTAGGGTGTTGGACGTAATTCTAATTTTCAATCACAAATGCCATGTATGAGGTTTAGATTGAACAAAATTTCGTTAATTGAGTAGTTTCATTATTTATTTTTCCGTGTATATATGATTTTTTTTGTATCGCAATCAATTTTATTTTAACATTAAAAAATCATGATTTATATGATATAGTACCAAAGATAACAGGGGTACCATTTAGGTGATCCAACTACGATCATGAAAATATTGTATTGTATGATATCATCCCTGAAATATATGGTACATTCCTTTGTCAAAAGTGTTAAAAACAACTAACCACATCTTCCACACTACGATGTTATCGATGTTGTAACGACAACATAAAATTAATATTGTCCATCACTACTCACCGGCATTCACCGTCACTACTTCTTCCACCACAAACCAGGAGGAGCCGTTTTGAGGAGAGAGGGAGAAAAAATTCTTGGCAAGTTGGATACATGTGAAAAATGGACTTTGTATCCCATTTCACAATAAAAGAACAAAAATAAATATAATTGTGCTTGGCTCCGCCCTTAACCACCACTAATCTTTCGGCCTCCACCTCTTCTACTACTCATTGTCGCAGAAAATGTCTATTGATTCTATTTATCAAAATAACTTATTAATATAAATAAATATTATAATTAATTAAGAAAACATTTATAATTAAAAAATGATTAGTCATTTATTATGAGCAATTAGTGAAACACTAATTAATAAAACACTTTATAATGAATAGATTATTTATTATGTGCAATTAGTGAAACACTAATTAATAAAGCAATTATGGTATTTAAGTTGAACAAACCACCACTGTTGATTTATCTTTTCTATCAATTCCAACCAAGGTGGAACACTGGTTAGAGGCCACTCTTATGACACAATAGGTCATGAGTTCGAACCTCCCCGTTATAATTTTTGAAATTCCATATCTTGACTTGAGTATTCATTTTTCATTCATAATATTGGAATTAATGCCACGTGTGCGAGTTGTAGGGGGTGGTCAGGAGAACCACAACCCTTGATTTATCTTTCCCACGGACAAATCCTGACCACCACTCAGACAGGCAAACTTAGCCAAACTGTGCTTTATACTCTTGATTTACATAGAGGATGACAGCTCATGTACAATTAATATTTCCCTTAATTTCGGATTTACCTTGCGACATCCTCGCGAGAGTATAAATGTTAAATCTCGCAGACATTATAGTTTTCGCAAGATCTTCGCACTTTCTTCATGTTTACGTTATCGTCATTTGTTATGTTATTTACAAATCACTTTGCGACGATTTCGCGACGTTGTTAATGAAGATTCCGCAAGTGTGTTGTTGTTGCGATATTTGGATCCTACATCTTGCCTCTTTTTTCTTGAATATTGCTTGAAGAGCGATCTTTAAGAAAAAATCTGTTGTTGTAGTAGTCTTTGATCTTTGTTGATGAAGGAACGAGCGAAAGAATACTGGACTTGAAAAGTACGTACTTGCCTCTATTCTTTTGCGAAGTTCAAGCTTTGCGAAAATAAGAAGTATTATCTCTTGAAGTATGGGAAGTATAAAGTATCTTTGAAGAGGTATATGAAGTATGAAGTATCCTTGAAGAAATATAAGAAGTATCCATCCTTGATTGCGAATAAGAAGTATTGCGAAATTATTACTCCATGCTCTCTCGCCTCATCTTTGTAGTAGCAGGTTTTCCCACTACACCCTTACTCGATTTTGCTTAATTAGTCCATTGAAAGATGTAAGATCAAGAATATTTATTGATTGAATCCATGAATTGTTTACACAAGAAAATAGAATTACACTTAGAAATTAAAACACTCTTAAACTTTCTCTCTCCTAATGACTTGCCCAACCCTTCCAAAAAGATCTCCCTTCATAGACTCACTCAACCCCTTTATATAGGGTGATACATAGTGGATGACAGCTAAGCTACCCTTTATTTTCGGGAATGTCCCGCGAAGTGTCGCAGATGCACAAACATTCGCTTCTCGCGACACTTCTTAACCCTCGCCAGATCTCACGTCTTCTTTATGTTTTGCCTGTTTATTCATTGCGTCGTTTATTTTAGCTTCCTGCGACTCCCTCGCGACATCGTCATTTATTAATCTCGCGAACCCTGTCTGTTGCGATATTATGATCCTACATCTTGCCTCTTTTTCCTTGAATATTGCTCGAAGAGTGATCTTTAAGGAAAAATCTGTTGTTGTAGCAATCTTTGGTCTTGCCGATGAGGAACGAGCGGAAGAATACCGTACTTGAAAAGTACGTATTTGCCTCTATTCTTTTGCGAAGTTCCAAAGATTCTATATACGAAGTATTGTCTCCTATCTCTCCTCATATTTCCTCTTTACACGGATTTTGATTATTAATGTCTTTTCTTGACACGTCTCTTTCAACCGCTTATTCTTGACCGTTCATGTCTCTTCGCGCATTAAATGACCTCGTTTTTCTCGAGGATCTTTTTCCTATATATAATTTTCTTTTTCTCTTCTTTTCATTCTTTAGTTTCTCTCTGCAATTTTTCTTTGACTCTCTTCTTCCGCAATTTGCGCTCCACGCTCTTGCAAATCTTTTCTTCGTCCTTTCTAGCGCTGATCTTAATCCCCAAACTTCCATCCATTCCCATCTTGATAAATGGCTTTCATCAATCGTGCATACAAAGCTTCTTTTGAAGAGGTTCAACGAAGTTACTCGAGAAGGGTTTTACTCTATCGGCCATTCCTGATCAAGAATCTTCATTCATTCTTTACGCAAAATTATTTTCTCGATCATCAATGTGATGATCAAAGGATTATAGTCTCGCTAGGTCACTTCTCAAGGACTTCCCATTCCCTTATACGATCCGAGTTGCCTCTATTTTATGAAATCTTGGCCCATGAAAAATTCTCTCGGGCTGTTTATCAATTGAGTGGCGATTGCATTCGCCTAATGCTTGAATTCGCTAATCGTGGTGCTGGCAAAGGATCTTTATACCTCTCTACTGTTAGACACCCCGATTTCAAAGACTTGGAAATAGTTCGAGAAGTACACTTTGTAGAGAACTTTTTTGAAAACTATTCGTTGATAAAGATGGTTAATGCGAAGTCTCATTTGGGGCATTCGCCTAAAAAGAAGGATAATGTCCACTGAGGATAAATTGCTCATGCAGGATATTGATTGGCACCCGGGCAATAATACTACTCCTCGCCATTCCAAAGATGAGAAATGGTGGGTTGTACCCTTGTTTTTAAATGGTCCTTATATCGCGGGCCCGCACGTTCTTCCTGCGAATCTCGCAGGGTATCATCCTTGGGAATTCAAATGGCCTGATAAAGCGAATGAGGTATGTTTCCCATTTTAAATCTTGCCTTTGCAATTTTCTTTTTACATATGTTGAGTTTGTATAATTTTTCAGATCGCCAAATTGAGAAGAAAGTACAAGGATAATCCATTGGAGAGTACTCTGACCATACTTCGATCGCTTACGAGTGAAGTAAGAAACACTTCCTTTGTTATTTGAAACAATATTGTTGCCTCTTGTTTCTTATCTTTAATCGTATGCGAAGGTTGGAGTTGAAGAAGCTTTAGCCGCGAAGACTAAAGGTAAAGGCAAAACTATCATTCGCCAGGGTAAATCTTCTGCTCCATTAACTAAGAAGCGAAAGGTTCAATCTTCTTCTCGTCTTAACTCAAGCTCTGAATCTTCTGATGAGGATAACCATGATTCGAATCTCTCTCTTGCTAAGGAGATTTCGTTGGCCGGCTCTCCTATGGATCGATTATCTAGCATCTTCTCAGACTCTTTCCAAGGAATGGGAGATGCTCCCCTAGCTTCCCTTTGCGGTACTCTCGCAAATGTGTGTAACGCTACTTTATTAGAAGGCAATGATTATTTCAATGGAGCCTCTAGAATCGTGTCTCCTGACTTCTTGAACGCCCTTGGGTCTTTGGTATGTATGCAGTCACATTTCCTGTTAATTTTAAATTTTTAAATATATATGTACCGACAGCTTTTTACATTTTCTTTCATAGGTTGGAAGAACTTCTTTGTAGTTGCCTCGGATCTCGAGAGAAGACGCAACAATCTTGAAAAGAAGAACTCATGGTGAGCAAGAAGATTCGAGAATTAGAGACTGAAGCTGCGTCATCTCGCGATAAAGACGAGAGAATTCAAAAGTTAAATACTGAGCTTGACTCCCAAAGGGATAGGGTGTCCTCTCTTCAGAATGCTAATCAGCAACTTTATGGTATAAGATTTCACTTCCTTTTATTATTTCTATCTTATCGGTCGCATACTACTACCTAATTTATTACCTTCGCAGATGTATATAATCTCTCCGATGAGGCTATTCTTCTCCATACGTTTCCTGAACCCATGGATAATGACCTTCTCCTCGCACACCTCAATCAATCTCTAAGTAGTTCCTCAGATAAAACTAACCTCCTTTCATTAAAGGATCTTCAGTCCAAACATCAGCTTTTAAAGATCGAACACAGATCTAATTTAAATTTAACTAACCGCTTTAAACGAATGTACCTTGATTCCGAGAAGAAAATCAAGATTTTAAGGAAGAAAATTAGTGACCTCATAGATGAGAACGATCGCATTACTAACAGAGGTGCACAGGCATTAGCAGAATTCCACAAATCTATTCTTGGTGTGCAAATTGAACGAGATGAACTCCTTCATCAAAATACTATGCTTAAGCGTGAGAAGAACAAGTTCGTTCTCTTCTTGTTATCAATAGTGATGATGAATTCGCACTGGCTGCGAAAGTTTTAGATAATGCCAGGAATAACCTAGGTGTTGATGTTAGTCTTCATGCCGAGCATACTTCCTTGATTAAAGATATGATATCTGATAGAGAAGGTTACTTATTATACCTTACTGCTTCTTGCTTCTGTGGTATTGCTTGTAAATTATTAACTTGTTGTTTCTTATTTGCAGAATCTGAGAAGAGGCTTCAAGTTAGAATTAGAGAACTTGAATCTGAAAAAAGAACAGCTCGCCGGGAATTTTCCAGCGAGAATTGAAGAACTCGAAACTGAAAAACAACAACTCGCCAAGAGTCTCTCCCTTCGTAATAACAAGTATTCCAAGTTGAAGAAACAATTTGAAACAACAGTGGAGAACTTTAACAATGATGCTGTTCGTTTTCGCAATGGAGCCATGGAGTATGTTTGTAAGCACCAGAACATCCCTCTGCATACATATCCACGGCTTCTTGAAAAGGTTCCTGAGAATCTACCTGTCTCTGATGTTTCGATAGTGAAGCTGGCGAAGAAGAAAATTGGCGATGAGAATAATAAAACTGAAGAATCAGATGATGAAGAAGAATCACCAAAGATATAACTCTTTTTGTTTTCTTTTTCTTTGCGTGTAATATCTCAGTACATTCTTTGTATCTTTGTTATAGTGAACTTCTTGGATTTTTTCCCCATGAATTCAATCTTCACTCCCCTTTTTTGGTAGTTCTTCCTTGTAATATAATTGGCTAACATTATTGATGTATAACTCTTTCGTCGAAGATGAATAACAATGTTCCATCTTTTCCATTCCCATACTTGCCTCTCGTTATTTATCTTCGATGGAAGATTTTAGTTGTCTTCTTGTATTTGATAATAATCTTATTGTTAATTGAAGTGGATCATCGCGACGGAGTCGCGGTATCTTCATGAATTGAGAATTCTATCTCTTTTTGTGGCGACAAGGTCGTGACCGCCTTACATTTTCATGTGATGGCTCATTGACCCTGCCTTATCATTTTTGTGTGGTCTTCCGAGTTAGACCTCCCTAATTAGAGGTCCTCCCACCTTTTATGGCGACAAAATCGCGGGGACGTCTTTACACTTGCGTGTAAAGACCCATTGATCTTGCCTTATCATTTTCCAAGTATTTTTGCCTCTGCGCGGGATGTTTTAGTTGCGACAATATGACAGGCCTAGATATCCTTGCGAACATAAAGCCCCATGACATTGCCGTCGTGCGACGAAATCGCAGGACGTCCGTACACTTTTCGTGTAAAGACCCATTGATCTCGCCTTACCCTCGCGTTAGTATTATTGCCTCTGCGGGATCATTGCACAAATATGACGAGCCTACGTTCTCTTGCGAAAACATAGCCTTATGACATTTGCGTCTTTTTGGCCCCCCCTAATGGAGAGCGTCGCCCTTATCATCTCCCCGGTTGCCCCTTCAAGGAGGCGAAACATCGGCCATACAAGACTAGCTCCTCCCATCCGGTCTTAACAACAACCAGTTGTTTTCGCAGCCTCTTATCCCTTATACCTATATGGTTTATGGTTACGAGACTGCACCCTAAGTGGAGTTTTCTTCGGGCGAGTGCAACGCATGCCAAGACTTGCCAAGAATGGCCGGGGTAGGTTCATCCATCCCGGCACTCGTCAACCGTGTACCTCGGCGCCTTGTGCATACACGACTCCTTGGAAGAGACCCTCGGTCGCCCAACCAGGGTATAACCTACATATATAGTTGGGAATCCAAGGTATCTCTCCCGGATAGGCTTTCATGGGCCCCAAATTTTCATGGTCCAGGCTTCAGGAGCGGTGTAACCTTCCCCCTGAACCATGGCGAGAGATACCCCCTTATATGACGCACTTTAGGTCTTACATTTGCCTCTTACGAAATGTTATTCGCGAACTAGGGTGTACGCCATAAAGGTTCGTCCCATTCTTTTGCGCATTTGTCTTTGTTAGATCATTCAATCATTCATGTTTCATTATTTCTTTCGATATTTGTTTGCGAAGTATTCGCATAGTTTTGTTTCACTTGTTGTATTTCACTTTTCTTTCTTAATCGAATTCTCTTTTACTCTTGGTTGCGAGATTCTCGCACATCATTACTCCAGCTGCTACTTTGCCTCCGGCTTTTATTGATTGCTCACTTCTTATGCCTTTTGTTCCTCATATCTTTTGCTTCTTTATTGTCATAACATTTGTCTTTCTCCAGGCATTCTCCTCGCGAGATATGTTCAGTCCTCATTTCTATAGCATCTACCATTAGTTTTTCTTTTCTCTGTTCATTTCTCACATGTTGCTTCCAACCCTTTCTTTTGGCATTTCTTTCTTCGCAGCTTTCTATATCGACCTCATGACATTGTTGCGACTCCTTCCAATCTCCCTGGATGATACCAATGCCGTTTGGATGTGGAAATTTTATACATTGGTGATATGTCGATGCGATCCCCAAGATTTCATGAAGCCATGGCCTCCCAATCAATGCATTATACGGGGATTCCACGTCAACCACACAGAATAAAATATCAGTTGATAACCCTTGTAGAGGTATTCTCATGTGAACCTCTCCCTTTGGTTTGTTTGCAGTGCCATTAAAGCCATATATCTTGTATGTTGAGGGGATCAAATCCTCATCCTTTCCTCCCATCGTCTTATAAGTATGGTAAAAAAGAATATTCACCGAACTTCCAGTATCGATTAGGATTCGGTTGATCGCCCAGCAAGCTTCTGCCTCATCATCTTCTCCATCAACTGGCTTTGGGTTAATCTCTAGTTTCACAACCAACGGGCTATCATGTGTTTCTCTTCCTTTTGGTACTTCATCTGCAGAGAAAGAAATAGTCTTCAGCTGCCACTTCTCTAACTGCGTCGTTCTCGCCAGACTCATTATTTCTTTATCATTAGCATCTCTCGCAAAGACTCTACTGAGCACGTTGTCATGAAAATCTTCAATGGTACGATAGGAGTGGACGATAGAGTTGCAATTCAAATTCTTAGCCTTTGTCCCGATTTCTATCACAAATGATTCCTTTCCCTTCGCTGACACTGTTCTATGCATCTCTGGTGGTGGTGGTAATGTCTGGCCCGTTTCTTCTCCCTTTAGAAAGTGATTCAGCTTCCCCTGATCAATCATCCTGAGAATAATTCTCTTTATGTTTCTACAATCGTTTGTTTGATGCCCATGGAAACGATGGTAAGAACAAAACTCATGACTTCTATCGCCTGGCGGTGGTTCCATTCCCACGTTCCAAGGTGCTGGTACATTTTCCATCACAAGTATAGCTTCCCAGATCTTTTCCACACTAGCATTCAGTGGAGGCATCTTAATCTGTTCCCATACTATTCTGTGGCTTCTCTGCCCTCCACGGTTATTTTGCCTTCGTCCACCATAAGTTTCTTGCACATGATCCAACCTCTGAATCTTATTATTGCTGTTACGGTTGTAATAGTTCCTTTCTCGCTCAAACTCTTCTTGATCGTGGCTTCCCATGGCTACTATCTTCTGTTGTCCCTCATCGACTTTCCTTGCTCTTTGTCCTTGCGAAGTACTCGCCACCTGTATTTATGAATTGAGGCAGCAAGCTTGCGTTCGCAGCGTTAGAGCTTGTGTTCGCGACTGGATAAGAATTCATTTCATTCTGTCTTTCTTCTAAGGCAATATATTCTTCCTGTAATTCTCGCAGTTCTGCCATCGTGATTGTATTTTTGATTCTAAAAATTTGAATATATAACAAATTGGTCGCGAAGAGAGCATTCACAAATGAGAGGATGAGGTATCTTTCCTCAACACGTCCTGCCATTTCGCTACACATGGTCCTCCATCTTATTGTCAACTGCCTTAAACTCTCGCCAACTCTTTGTTTCAACCCGAATACATCTTCAATACCTGGTCGCGAAGAATTGTTACTTATGTATGCTCCTAGGAATGTGGCTTGTAAATGGTTGAATGATGTGATTGTATTTCTTGGCAGTCCTTCAAACCATTTTAGTGCTTCTCCTATTAGGCTTGACGCAAAATATTTGCACAGTATAGCGTCATGATTCTCCCATTGCAACATGCATCTCATATAAGCCTTGATATGTTGTATCGCACAGGTTGTTCCATCAAAGATGTTGGTTAATGCAGGTAGATTACACTTAGGAGGTATTCCTCCCATTTGTACTTCTAGCGTGAAAGGATTCTTCGCAGCTTCTGCGATGGCTTCGTCCAGTTGTCTCCTTCCTCCTTCCCTTCTATTATTCAGTAATCCTCTCATCTCAGCCAGTTCTCTTAAGATTTGTTCATTTGCCTCAGAGTTTGTTTCTACTGGTCTTTTTAGCTCTGCTTCTCTCCTTCTTCGCTCGTGCCTATTTTGATCTTCTTGCTCGTTATTTTCTCCTCTTCTTTCCCCGCGACGCTCTTCTTCGTCTCTTTCGTCAATTCGCACGCCATTATATCGGTTGTTCTCTCTTCTTGGTTGCCTCTCAGCTCTCATCATCTGCACCCTCTCATATTCTTCGTTGATATTTCTATTGGTACGATTTTGTTCCCTTCTTCTTTCGCGGTTGTCATGGTTATTCTGCCGGATTGCTTCTTCCATCTCTTGATTTTCCATTTCTGCTCTTATCCTTTCTCTCTCGCGAGCTAGTCGCGCTTGTTCAATGTAGTGTCTCTCAATGTCATCCTCGATCTCTCGGTTTCTTCTCAATTCTTCTCTCCCGTGCAAGATTATTCTTCCCTCAGCAGCTGGGTCATTCGGCCCTTGGAGTTGCATGTTTCCTTGATTTTCCCTATTCCGCTCGTTTTGAAAATTTTCAGGCTGAGGAATATAACGATCTTCCATTTCTCCTCTTCTCTCGCCATGCTCTATGCTTGGATTTTGTGTTTCCTGTTGGTTTTCTTCCTCGGTACTTTCTGTTGGCAGAATTCTCCCTCTTTCTTCCCTAATCGATCTCGAGCTTGATCTCGCACTACTTCTTGATCTTCTATTTTGCAATCTCATATTTTCCATCCTCAACTCATGATTCTGTCTTGTCAAGTTTGCTCGTTCTTCTGCCTCTAGCCGTCTCTCTTCGTGTATTGTTTGTCTCAATCTTTCTAATGCTGTGATTTCTTCGTTTCCTGGATTGGTTTCTCCATTCGTCCCTTGCTCCCCTTGTCCATTGCTCACCAGCTGCTGCTCCTCTTCTCTCTCATCTTCAGAATCAGATCTCCAAGTATGCACACTTACTCTATCATAATCCACGGCCGCATTTGCTACTGGGGAAATCGGTGGTTGATTTTGATCTTCTCCATCATTTCTCATATTCATCCTTGATGATTCTCCCGTTTCATTCCTCCTTTCTCCAGCAAGTCTCCCACTTCTTCTTACAATCGTTGGTTGCCTTTGTACATTTCTTCTTCTAGCCATTTTTGTTTTTCACTGAATTCTTGAGTATCACTCCAAATCTTTTCTCTATTAATCCAAATTCCTTTCGATTGCTGCGTCAATTCCTGCTCATCCCTGTTTCTAGCCCATATGTAGTAGCAGGTTTTCCCACACTACACCCCTTACTCGATTTTGCTTAATTAGTCCATTGAAAGATGTAAGATCAAGAATATTTATTGATTGAATCCATGAATTGTTTACACAAGAAAATAGAATTACACTTAGAAATTAAAACACTCTTAAACTTTCTCTCTCCTAATGACTTGCCCAACAATTCCAAAAAAGATCCCCCCTCACAGACTCACTCAACCCCTTTATATAGGGTGATACATAGTGGATGACAGCTAAGCTACCCTTTATTTTCGGGAATGTCCCGCGAAGTGTCGCAGATGCACAAACATTCGCTTCTCGCGACACTTCTTAACCCTCGCCAGATCTCACGTCTTCTTTATGTTTTACCTGTCGTTATTCATTGCGTCGTTTATTTTAGCTTCCTGCGACTCCCTCGCGACATCGTCATTTATTAATCTCGCGAACCCTGTCTTTTGCGATATTATGATCCTACACATGCAATGCTCTATTCTTTTGCGAAGTTCCGAAACTTTGCGAAGTGAATAAGAAGTATTAATCATTGAAGTATAAGAAGTATTGCCTCTTGTTCATCATGAAGTTATTGTTCCATTTTTGGTGAGGATTCTTGTTGTTCATTGGTGAATATCTTCTTTGGAAGTGATTCTTGCCGAGAAGATAAAGAACATAAAATGTTTTCTTGGTTATCCATAATTGCCTCTCGTTCTTTATCTATGAGGGTATAATCATTGAAAAAGTGTTGAATGAGCGAGTTATTTCTTCATTCTTATCTTGCCTCTGTCTCATACTTTGTTCTCATGCGATAGTATAATCTCTTCAAGTTGCTTATAATTGTGAGAAATAATTTGGCGAAATAATCACATTCTCGAAATTCCGAATAATTCTCTGTGAAACTCGAATAACTGCGAATTTTTGTAAAATACTTGTGCGAATATAAAGCTTATGTAATGATTATGTTATGAAATGTGTATGCTATGTTTATGCCATGAAATGCTTATGCAATGCTTTCATGATGCGAGTATGATGCTTGTATGATGAGAATGCTTATCTATTACAATGTATAGTTAATGTTTGTGTTACTTAGCTCATTTTTCCGCTCTAAAATTGATGTAGCTTTAAATCGCTTCCATTATTCATTTCTCTGATTTTGTCTCTAGTATATGCATTCCTCTTTGCGTATTTATTGTTTCTGCAAGTTCTTACTTGTGCTTCATCTTTTCTTATTCTGCACTATTAGTATCGCATAATAATATGATCATAATATCAAGTGTGTGGCATTTGCATTGCCTCAGTCTCATTATTATGTACATGTTCGCAAGTTTATCATTTAATCACTTTATCAAGCTCGCAAGCTTATCATGTAATCTTTTTTGCAATGAAAGATCTCTGTTACTTATATTCAAAATGTTTATATTGAATTTTGTCATTGCGACAAGATCGCAGGACGTCTTTACATTTTCATGTAATGACCCATTGGTCTTGTCTTATCAGTTTTCTTGTGTGGTCTTATTTCGCCTTCCTAGTTAAAGGTCTTATTTTGCCACCCCTCATTATTGCGACAATATGACAGGCCTAAATATTCTTGCGAACATAAAGCCCCGTGACATTGCCGTCTTGCGACGAAATCGCAGGACGTCTTTACACTTTCATGTAAGGACCCATTGATCTCGCCTTATCTTTGTCTTTTGTATTATTGCCTCTTCAGGATCATCGCACAAATATGACAAGCCTAAATTTCCTTGCGAAAATAAAGCCTCATGACATTTGCGTCTTTTGACACTTATCAGCTCCCTAATGGAGGGTGCTGCCCTTATCATCTCCCTGGTTGCCCCTTCAAGGAGGCGTACATCGGCCATACAAGACTAGCTCCTCCCATCCGGTCTTAACAAAGCAAGCGCTTGTTTTCGCAGCCTCTTATACCTTATACCTATAGGGCTTATGGTTACGAGATCGCACCCTAAGTGGAGTTTTCTTGGGCCGAGTGCAGCATGTGCCAAGACTTTTCAAGAGTGGTAAGGAAGTTCCATGCTCCCGCACTCTTGACTCAACCGTGTACCTCGGCGCCTTGGTCATACGGCGACTCCTTGGAAGAGACCCTCGGTCGTCCAACCAGGTATAACCTTATATAGTTGGAAATCCAAGGTATCTCTCCCGGATGGATGTTATTATCCCCAATCTCCATGACTCGGGTTCCGGGAGCGGTGTAACCTTTTCCCGAGCCAGGTTAAGAGATACCCCCTTATATGACGCACTTTAGGTCTTACATTTGCCTCTTACGAAATATCATTCGCGAACTAGGGTGTACGCCATAAAGGTTCGTCCCATTCACTCACTCATTCATTTTTTTCAATTTGTTCAATCATTCATTTTTTATTATCTCTTCTCATTATCTTTGCGAAATTATCGCGTTTCCATTATTTCTCAAGAAATTATCGCATGTCTTAAAGTAAAGTAATTATTACAGTCTGCTAAAATGGCCATTTTACCCTTAGGGGAAATAAGTGCAATAAATGTTACGGAGACTGTCAAAATGACCAAACTACCCTTATTCGAAATAAGTGCAATAAATATCACATCGACAAAGGAAAATTACCATACTACCCCTTACTGGAATAAGTGCAATAAATATTATGGAGACTGTGAAAATGACCAGACCACCTTTTTCGGATATGAGTAAAGTAAGTAGTACAGTCTGTGAAAATGACCATTTTACCCTTAGGGGAAATAAATGCAATAAATGTTATGGATATTGTGAAAATGACCATACTACCCTTATCGGAAATAAGTTAAGTAAATATTATAGACTGTGAAAATGACCATTTTACCCTTATCGCAGTCTCCATTACATTTATTAACCTTATTTCATGTAAGGAATATAATATTTACTTTACTTATTTTTGATAAGGGTAGTTTGGTCATTTTTATAGTCTCCATGATATTTATTTTATTTATTTAATATGGTAATTTTCACAAATCACATAATACTTACTTTACTTATTTACGATAAGGGTAGTCCGGTCATTTTCATAGTCTCCTAATATTTATTACACTTATTTCCAAAAAGGGCGTATGGTCATTTTCCCTTTCTATAATATTCACTTTACTTATTTCCTATAAGGATAGTCTGGTCATTTTGACAGTCTCCATAATATTTATTACACTAATTTCCATTAAGGGTAATATGGTCATTTTCATAGTTTGTAATATTTACTTTACTTATTTCCAATAAGGGTAGTTTGGTCATTTGCACAGTCTCTATTATATTTATTAACCTTATTTCCAGTAAGGGTAAAATGGTCATTTTCACATACTATAATATTTACTCGACTTATTTTTGATAAGGGCAGTTTGGTCATTTATAATCTCCCTGATGTTTATTGCATTAATTTCTAGTAAGGGTAATATGGTCATTTTCACAGTCTGAAATATTAACTTTACTTATTTTTAATAAGGGTAGTCTGGTCATTTTCACACTTTAAATAATATTTATTGCACTAATTTCCGATGAAGGGTAATATGGTCATTTTTACGTTTTGTAATATTTACTTTACTTATTTCCAATAAGGGTAGTCTGGTCATTTTCCCTGTCTCCATAATATTTATTGCATATGTTTCCAATAAGGGTAAAGTGGTCATTTTCATAGTCTGTAATATTTTTTTACTTATTTTTGATAAGGGTAGTTTGGTAATTTTCGTAGTCTCCATGATATTTATTGCACTTATTTCCAGTAAGGGTAATATGGTCATTTTCAGTCTGTAATATTTACTTTACTCATTTTTGATAAGGGTAGTTTGGTCATTTTCATTGTCTCCGTGATTTTTATTGCATTTATTTCCAGTAAGGGTAATATGGTCATTTTCACGATCTATAATATTTTACTTTACTTATTTATGATAAGGGTAGTCTGGTCATTTTCATAGTCTCCAGAATATTTATTACACTTATTTCCAATAAGGGTAAAATAGTCATTTCCATAGTATGTAATATTTACCTTACTTATTTCTGATAAGGGTAGTTTGGTCATTTTCATAGTCTCTATGATATTTATTGCACTTATTTCTTGTAATATAGTCATTTTCATAGTCTCCATGATATTTATTACACTTATTCTAGTAAAGGTAATATGGTCATTTTCACAGTAAGGGTAATACGGTCGTTTTCAAAATGTGTAATATTTCCTTTACTTATTTCCGATAAGGGTAGTTTGGTCATTTCCACAGTCTCCATTATTTCTAGTAAGGGTAAGATGGTCATTTTCACTATTCTAATATTTTCTTTACTTATTTCTTATAAGGGTTGTATGGTTATTTTCATAATCTGTAATATTTACTTTACTTATTTCCGATAAGGGTAGTCTGGTCATTTTTACAGTTTTCACAATATTTATTGCACTAATTTCATTAAGGGTAATATGGTCATTTTCACAGTATGTAATATTTACTTCACTTATTTTTGATAAGGGTAGTCTGGTCATTTTCACAGTCTGCATAATATTTTGTTACACTTTTTCCCATTAAGGGTAATATGGTCATTTTAACAGTCTGTAATATTTACTTTACTTATTTCTGATAAGGGGTAGTCTGGTCATTTTCACAATCTTCAGAATTTTTATTGCAGTTATTCCGATAAGGGTGTCCTGTAATTTTCACCGTCTTCTAAGAAGCGGATATGTCAAAGTCAAATTTCTATAAAGTCATGACTTGTTGACTTGGTCTTGATCATGTTTTCTAATATTAAGAAAATTAAAAAGAAAAAGAAAAATATATTTTGATTATAGAAATGAAATATAATTGTTAGTTTGTACAAATGTGGGAAAATTAGTGACAAGTAAAATTCAAAGTGTTATAATTTTGGGGTTGTTTAAGATGTTGTGAAATATTTGGGTGGAATCATCACTTTGATTTATAATTGTAATTGTCTGTAAAATTGTCAACAAATATTATTGTGACTAATAAAAGAATTTAATATTCCTATTTATGATCACGAATACAAAATTTAATAACAGTTATAATCATTATAGGACTTATCACAGGTGTATCTGTGACTGAAAAATAAACTGTGACAAGTTGCACTGTTACAAAATCCTGGTTTTGGTGTAGTGCAAAGAGAATCTCGTATCGGCGCACTTTTAAGTTAGTTCGATCACGCTTGAATTCCTTATGGAAAATCTAGACTGCTAACATCGGTCTTAGAAACGATCACGGCCACACAATTTGGCTGCATGTTTCACCAAGCCTGGACCACTCTTGACAGAACTAGGCAATCATCATATTGACTAAAGGTGGGTACACTAATGCCCTAACCGTCCGAACTCTGTTTAGCATACCCCGGCGCCGTCAAACGCCACACCCAAGTGTGAGGGGTCACGCTGTCGAAAGAAAGCTTAAACGAGCTAGACCGTTCAAAACGGTCTCAGAAGCATCACGAACGTATAACTTTGCCAGCCTGGTTGGACAGCTTGGATCCTCCTACAAACAGTTAAGAAAGTGCCAGCATGATCATCGGCGGGCCCACTAGTGCCCTAGTCGATCGACTTACATGCGGCAAGCCTATAGAGTGCTCAATCGCTTACCCAAACTCGAGCAAACACGCTGTATTCAAAACCCTAATTCGGGTCGCGGCAGTATACAACTATCGCAAATCGATCATGTCCGTCCAACTTTGCTAGCCTAGTTAGACGGCTTAGATCGTACCTCAAGCGATCAAAGAGGTGCCAATGTGTTCACTGTCGGCCCAAGCTCTCTCTTGGTCGATCGACCTGTTCGTAACAAGATCAGAGAGCATTAAATCGCTTGCCCAAAGTAGCATGAACACGCCGTTTTTAAAACCCTAAATTGCTTTGCGGCAACACATCACTGCCACAAAACGATCACGACCATCCATTTTCGCCAGCCAAATTGAGTGGCGTAGATCTAATTTTAGGTGGCCTAGTAGATGTCAGCATGCTCACTGATGACTCACCTTTGCGCATGGTCGATCGACCTATTGGAACAAGCATTCAACGCCTCAAATCGCTCGCCCAAAAAGGGGTAGCCACGCAGCCCCTAAACTCTAAACAGTGGCGTCAATGGCAGTAAATAACTGTCGCAGATTGATCACAACCGTCCAACTTCGCCAGCCTAGTTGGACAATGTAGATTTATTTTTAGCAAATTAACAAAATGACATTATGATCGCCATATGTCCCTCCTCCACGGGGAGTGGTCGACCGGGTGATAGTTCACTAATGGGGTCTTAAAACGACCACTCAAAGAGGGCCGGTTGTGCTACTTTTAAGACGCTCAATCCGTGACTGATTCAATCGATCTCAAAAACAGTGATGCTTCTAACACATCGATTACTTTTAGCTTCTTATTCGAAAGCGATGCTTTATGTACATCGATTATAAGCAATACTTTATAAATATCGGTTTCACAAATAATTTATTATTATTTAACCTGAAAGCACTATGTGCTGATTTTAGCGGCATGTCACATGATTTAACCCATTCATTCGAGACATCAAGCATGTCACAAACTGGGGGATTCTCTCTGGGTATTGTTCTGGCAGTTTACAGCGTGCGGCGTGCAATGCGCCCATTACGAGAAAGTGTTAGGATATGACGGACGGTACAACAATGGGAGTAGTGGGTGAAAGTGTGACCAGTTCTCCCTTGTAATGGAAACATGGTGATCACCACTTTTTACATAACCCCACTTCTCCACTGCTTGATCACCTCCACTTCCTACGAGATCAAGGTGTGATCGAACATGACTTATATAAATAGGATCTCAACCTATTTCGAAAAAGGACACAAGTGTTATCAACACAAGTAGCCAGAAACCATGTTCTGATACGCAAGTCATAAACAGCCACACCTTCATAAATTAACACTCTGATCTCAAACACCTTCTCCGCTTCCCTCCCTAAGATCAACCATTCTCCTTCACCTTGTGACCGAATTGAATCTGGAACGACCATTTCTTGGTTTAGGCCAGAGTCTTACAGATTGATTTCTCGATCCTAAAACCATTCCCGTGCTGTGAATTTGTTTAGGGTTTGAATTCATTTCTCATCAACACACCCCAAATTACCAAAAGCAGCAGAATCAGTTTTTACCCCAAAACACTATTGTTGAGCCAACATGGTGTACATGTTTAGGTACGGTTACTCAAACCTAAATGAAGGTACATTTCATTTGTGTATAACAAGCTAAGTTCGATCTAACGGTTGAAAGATATTAGTTTGAGTCTATTCCAATATACTTTTCTGTGGGAGACAGATTTATCTATTCCAATAGACTTTTCTGTGTGAGACAGATTTGTTTATCAGGTCTTCGACTTTGAGTCGTAGCAACTCTTTGTTGTGGGTGAGATCAGCTAAGGGAATCAAGTGCGTAGAATCCTGCTGGGATTCAGATACGTAAGGAGCACAACTGTACCTTGATCGGTGTGAGATTGATTAGGGCTCAACTACATTACAGTCTGAAGTTCATTGGTAGTAGGCTAGTGTCTGTAGCGGCTTAATACAATGTGATGTTCAAGGCTGGACTAGGTCCCGAGGTTTTTCTGGATTCGTGGTTTTCCTCGTTAACAAAATTCTGGTGTTTGTGTTATTTCTTTTCCGCATTATATTTTGTTATATAATAGAAATATCACAGGTTGTGCGTTGAATCGATCAATTGGTAAATCCAACCTTTGGATGTTGATTGAAATTGATTGATCCTTGAACATTGGTCTTTGGTACCGTTCAAGTTATTTCTCTTATATTCAATCGGGTTCGCAAATTCCTATTTGCTAATTGCAGATTGAATTGAGAGATAGAGATATAAAACTCTTTGATATACTTTTCTCTAGATTGAGTCTGACTGTCTAGTTGATTCTCTTGAAAGTATATTGGAGTTTGTCTATTCAGATTGTCGAACGAAATATTGGGTATGGTTGTTAGACCCTCGCTTTTTTACCCTGGACCTAGTCCAGTTTTAAATACTCTCATAATTAAGCCGATATAGAAAGACACTACCAACTTCATATAGTTGAGACCAAGTAAACTACCCCTAGTTAACTAGTTTCCTTAGTATCCATGTGCCTACAACCAATATGTCCAACGCACGTGAATCGTAATATATAGTCCTCTATCTTAAGTTGTTTCAGCCTATCTGGAGACTTTAAGCAGTCAACCCTTTCGATCGTGTTCCAAACATTAAATGACTAGTCCGTTTGGTAACCACTCTCATATCTCGGGAAATCAACCAGAGATATGTTGTTGAGTGTGACAAAGGTTTTTCGGTCTAAAATAAATTAAACTCCTTTGTCAGGTTTAGATCTTCCAAGATCTAGATTAACAAGTTAACTAGATCAAATCAAACAAGACTATCAGATCCGGATACTGAAGTGTACCACCAAATGATAGCTTGTCGATCTAAATACGAATAACAATAAAAATTCTATCAAAAGATAAACTAGATCTAGTCAGATCCCAGCCGATCAAGTTTGTGCATGAAGTAAATCACAAAGTTACAAAACCAATATTCAAATCTTCAATAATCTTCTGTATCTGCATAATAACAAACTTGGTTCCAACTTATGATCGATCACACACATAATAGAGTCTGTTAATGATGGATGATCACAAGTCAACGTCAAATCTAAAATCAGATCTGAAATAACGCTAACATCTTGATCTAGTTTGGGTGACCTTATATCAGAAGAGAAGGCTCTCAAGAACAATCAAACTAGGTCTAATAAAGAGGTAACAACTGTTAGTCAATCAAATCAATAATCGAAAACTAAAATAACAACACAATTCTAGTTTCTCACCAACGGTACTAGTAGACGCTTCTTGATCCCAAAGAAGTTTTTAAACTAGCGGACGTAAGATATTTTGCCTAATTAGGTTAATCTCCTCTCCAAGATAGTGTTATGAGAATGCTATTAGTCGGATACAACAGTGACTACGAAACGAAGTGCCTTCCTTGGGATAAGTTTGTAAGAAGAAAAAACTTTATTATTTATAGACCAAGGTGGTTTGGACACCAAGAAATTTTCGTAACTAAAAATATTCTCAAGATATAAAATAAATCACCTAAATTTGGCTTTGTCTAATTCCAACCAATTTTCAATTGTACAACCGAAGTATCTCATGGACAACTCAATATTAGCCATCATTTAACTAATATATCTTCTAGAGATATGTTTTGTTTGCTGGTAAAACAAAAATATATATATTCAAAAATCTCAAAAAGATTCTCAACCATTTCGGTTTGGGATCCCACCTTGAGTATCAAGGAATATCTTTGAACAATAAAATATAAAATTTGTGCACATTTTCAAATTACTCATTATGTCGACATCTTTAACTAAATTTTAAATATGTTTAGCATTGCTATGACTCTCTTAAACACTTCTAAGACTTCATTAGTCACTTAAACACCTATGTGTGTGCATCATGATCAAATTGTTAGGTGTTTAAATGAACATCAAATTGCTTATTATTATATGGCATATTTTCCAAACCGAACAGTCATTATATGCGGTTTCTTAACTGGAACATAGTGTATATTCTTCAATATGTATTATTAAGACTCATTTCCCACATATTTAATTAAAACCCTAACCAGCGTTTTATCTAAACCTAAAATTTTTTTGCTTGATTCTCAAGTTATCTTACTTTGAATTCTAAGCAACCGTTAGTCTTCAAAAATTATAAATAGAGATGCTCTTTCAACTTGGAACATCAATCTCTGATACATTGTGTCCTAGTTGATTACTAGATTCGTCCTTTATTGACTTAGATTTCATCTGAGATGACTTCGCTTTGGGGATTCGTGAAGCCAGGTCCAACTATCTTTACCTTGATAGTTCGTGTATCCGGATCTTGCTTTTTTTTATCGAGGTTTTCGTAATCTCTTTCATATAAGATAGATAGAAATCGCAAAGTTATCTTCGTCACATACTTTGTGATAAGTTGAGGATTATTCTGGAGAGGTGGTGAAAGATCCAGAGTGTAAGTGTTCCGGATTATGAGGTTTGCTATTTCAAACATCCTTGATCTTTAATCTAAAGGGAGATAGAATAGGCTTATCTGTTAGAGGAAAATTGGTATTAAAAGTATTCGCTTCGGCTGAAACAACTCTTAGGTTGTAAAGGACTTCATCTAAGGGAATTAATTGCGTAGATCCTTGCGATGTTCAATATACGTAAGGAGTGCGACTATAGCCGAATCGCTTTTAGGATGGATTCGGCCTCAACTACATTCCAGTACAAAGTATGATAATAGGCTATTGTCTGTAGCGCTTAATACAGTTGGGTATTCAAATATGGACGAGATCCCGGAGTTTTTCTGCCATTGCGGTTTCCTCGTTAACAAAGTTTCGGGTGTCTTGTGTTTTTCCTTTTTCACATTATATTGTTTATCTTTATAATTGGATTCATGCAAGTTGTACGTATTCCATCTTAGTAGATACGTCCATCTAATTATGATCGATTACGAGACTCGTTTCTTGTAGATCAATTTTTATCTTGAAATATAGATAAAAAGTTTTATTACTTGGCAAAATTCTGATTGGATTATACAACTAAGATTGATCTTGGATATTGATTTTTGAGATCGTCCAAGTACTCTTCTTAACAATCAGGTTCACGGATTCCTTGTCTATATACATACTGATTGAGAAGAAGTAGAGATATGAACTCTATATACATATTGTCAAGGATCATTTAGTTGGTCTCAACTTGCAATTTTATTAGGTTTTGTCCATACAGGTTTCCGAACGAAAAAGTTGGTGGTGTACTAGATCGAGGAATTAACGGTAGTTTGGACACTCTCTTTATAACTTATTACTAGATTATATATTGAAATTAGGATTGATTCCATACCTAGAAAACTATGTTTAGCTGCATGAGTTTAAGGATTAGTTGATCCCTTGATTTAGTTGAAGTGAACTTATGTCAGAAGAGAAGGATCTCAAGAATAATACAACTAAGTGCAATCAAGGTTTAACAACCGTTAATCAATCAAATCAATAATCGAAAACTAAAACAAATGCAAATTCTTGTTTTACACCAACTTTACTATCTAGACGCTTCTTGATCCCACGAAAGTCTTTAAGCTAGTGGAGTACGAGATTTCGCCTAATTAGGTTACTCTCCTCTCCAATATAGTATTACAAGTAATTTTATTAATCAGCTACAGAAGTGACTACAAAATGAAGTGCCTGCCTTAAGATAAGTTTGTAAGAAGAACAAACTTCACTATTTATAGACCAAGGTAGTTTGGACAACAAGGAACTTCCATAACGGAAAATATTCTCAAGATATGCAATAAACACCAATTTTCGGTCTTATCTAATTCCAACCAATATCCAACTGTAATAGCGAAATCCCTCATGGATGAAAACTCAATATTAGTTGGTATACATGTATATTTTACTAATATATCTTTAAGATATATGTTTTACTTGCTTGAAAAATAAAACATATATATTTGAAAAATTAAAAAAAAAAAAAAATTCTCAAACATTTCGGTTTGAGATCTTATCTTGAGTATCAAGGAATATCTTTCAACAATAAAACAATGGGACTTTACACATGTTCAAATTACGCACAATGTCGACATCTTGAACTTTTCTAATTAGCAACCCATATTTCGAAAATCACACAAACCCTAGAGAATAGGTGAAACTAAAAATATGATTTTTCTATGAGGATCGGTCCTGCTAGAGATTCTCAATAGGTAGGGATTTACCATCTGGTATAATTTTTGCTAAAATTTCTGGAGATTAGAGTATTAGTTAAATATAATTTTTTTTAATGTTGTTCTACTTAACATATGTCTGATGTTTGATATGTTTGGGTAGTAGCTACTAGAGTACTAGCTAAATATTCAACAAGATACGGCCAAAGACCATCCAATCCACCGGGACAAGGATACTGTAAATCGTGTACCACTCACCGTATTATATGCTTCTCAAATGCGACAATTTGTTTTCCTCTATTATTCTTAGACTGAAAGGAAAAATTTATAGAAAAGAGAAAAATGTACTCAAGATTACTATACCATCTTCAGAGAGATAAAATTACTCAGCAAATCTGAGGAGCCAAAGAAAATTAATCTCCGAGCTGAACAACACCCTCCTAAAATAATATTTGGGCAGTAAAAATTAATCTCCTATCTTCTTCTAATCTGTTTGTATTGAAGTTCAGGTATATCAATCATAGAGGGAATATATTAGATGAGGGGATGAAAACTCATGCTTGAAGAATTTTTAACTCTTTTGTTCTATATATACTTCATATCTGATAAAAATGAGAACAAAGATTGATTTATGTAGACCTAGATTTCTAGATTTATGTTTTTGTTGTTAGAGAGAGAGAGAGAGAGAGAGAGAGGGGGGGAGAGAGAGGGGGAGGGAGGGAGGGAGGGAGGGAGGGAGTGATTATTCTGAATAAAGTTGAAAGTTTAACTTGCAAAACTGTTAAAGATTTAAAAGGATGAGACTAGTTAAAGTGTTTTTGACAAAAATGATGTTTTTTATAGTCAGAGAGATGTGAACTTTTTGGTAGATTATGTATATTGAAAATCGTGACATATTTGGTACGCTAAAGTTTTGTTTTTTTTAGGTAGATTACATGCATAGTTGAGTTATTTGGTATTTGCTTAAGATGACCTTACACCAAAGATTTTCTTTCGTTCGTGATGATATATGGTTCTAAGCATGCTACAATTATTGAAATTTACAGTTTATCTTACTTATTAGGGGGAAGTGTTTATGTATTGATGTGTTATTAATTAATACATTCTTTAGCGTTCAGTTTTTCGATGAAAATTTTAAATTCTATATATGATACTTGTTTTATATAAATGTATTCATAGAATCACCAATTGGAAAGAAATTAGGTCATAAATTTCAGCAACACACTGAAAACTATAGAATCTTATTTTGGAAAGGTTTTTTATAGTGCAAATATAGTGATTAATTATTTACAAAATAATACTTTTAATAAAGAACCATATTCTCAAACATTCAGTAGGGTTATTATTTTGTCTAACTGCTTAAGTTGGGACTAGAAAAGAATTATGCTTGAATTTATATCAGACAAAATCATAAAACAGATTGGTAATTACTGATACCTAATAAACGTGGTATGTTTATATTGATTACAATCTTGAAACTTAGAAAATTCAAGAGTTATAAGTCATACAACTTGTAATATATCACATGCACACTAGTAAAATTTAAATAAAAAAAATCTCTCTACTCTTTTTATTGAAAATCAGAATCTCAAAACAAGCATACACAACTGACAAATCAACTGAATCATTAAAAGACAAAAATCTAAGAAATCAATCCCAAAATCAAACAAACTAATCATTTTCTTACCCATGACCACTGATCACTAAAAAAGAGAGTTGTTAATCTTCAAAATTGAAGAATAATTATCAACAAAAATAAAAATAAATAATATAAATGAAGAACAAATCAGAGGTAAACCAAAAACTTACACGTGTAGCTAGATCATTGGAGTTCAGAGAAGAAAATCATAATCTATGAATGGAAGTCGCCATTAAAAAAAAATCTAAAGAAGAATTAGAAGGTATATTTTTCACTTAGTTATGCAGGTGACGTTGTTGTCTTTTAGATTCTTAGGGTTTTAGTTTCCAATTTATGAAACCAAGAGAGTGTGTGTGAATTGTGACTAGGAGAAAAACTCAAAGTCTTTTTTTTTTTCAAGTGATCAGCAAATAAACCATATCAAATACAATTGTTCAAAATATAAACATATTATAAAGTAAAAAAATATTCACATATCGATATTTATTTATAGATGTAATAAACAAAAAAAAACTCATATTCTTACGTGCAAGCCGCAGTTGAGGTATGAACAATCTGCAAAGATGATATTTTGAACATCGACACCAATTTATTTTCTGAACGTGCACTTGATGTCCCATATTGTTTAGATCCCCAAACTTTGTGTATTACTCTGGTTGGTCACTGTATTTAAACTCTTATTATAGTTCTGGAATAGGAGTAAGTATCTTTTATCTTTGGACAATTCGCTGGCACATCAATGTAAGTCCATGGTATTAGTCTCTGATTTCCAAGGAACTATTACTCACCCTTTGCATAGATAAGTGCTCTAGGGCCACTTTTATGCTATATGTGTTAGATTGCCTCTAGTTATATTGTAATTGTATATCATTCAGGTCAAACAAAAAGAAATGCCTTACTTTTCAAAAATCAATGTGATCTGTTAAAGGTAATTCTTAAAATGATCTTATTTGTCTGGGATGGAAGTGATGTTAGGTGGAGAAAGAAAATGAAGATTTTTCTGGTTTAGATTTTTTTTTTTTAGCCAAGGTTTAGTTGTATGGTATTCAAAAATTAATCGTTACGTAGTTAGGCCGGTTCCGATGGGAGCTAGTATAAAAGTTGTTTTTCCATGCCACATGGCATGGCAAACTAGTTTCCCCACTATGGTAAAAATGGCAAATTTTATTAAAATAGTTTATTATATTGGGTTTTGTGGGACCCTTATCAATAAAAAAAATTAGTTGGTTGGTACCCAAAATAAATTTTGTGCACGAAACACGATGAATAGATGATTTGGTGTGTATTTTGGGTTAGGAGACGAATTGAAGAACAAATGAAAAGACACGGGTTTAACGTGGTTCGGCATGGTTTGCCTACGTCCACGGATGAATCCCCTTGGGGAGAAATATTTTTATTGATAATAGAATTACATTGTGTTTTTTTTTCTCTCTTCTCGCTCTCCCCATCATGATTTCTGCCCCTCCATATTTATAAAGTTCAATCATCTAATTTCAATATAATTTAAATGGCATTAACTGCTCATTCATGCCTCCATATTCAATTATGTATGAAACTACTGGAATTAATACTGCATGTTCAATTCTGCATGAAACTTCTCATTCATGCCTTCATCTTCAATTATGCATGAAACTGCTGGAATTAACTTTGCATGCCTTCATCTTCAATTCTGCATGAAACTGCTGGAATTAACTCTTCATGCCTCCATCTTCAATTCTGTATGAAACTGTTTGCATGCTTCTTTGAATAAATTATGCATGAATAATGGCTAGCAGTATGGGTGGATGTTGGCTGGCAACACAGCTGATAGCATGGGTAGAGACTGGCTGGCAGCACATTTGGCAGCATGGACAGAAACTAGATGGCAGTGAGGCAGAGCATTTGGATGGGAATTGGTTAGCGGCACTGCTGGCTGTATGACTGAAAATTGGCTAGAGGTGCCACGTGCAACCTAACTTTGACAGTTGACCAACTGTTGACTTTGACCATTGACCGGGCGTTGACCTTGACCATTGACCGATCATTGATTTTATGTAATACTAGGCAGGCTGGTGGGCTGCTTTGGTTGGATGGTTAGCGGGCTTGGATGATGGCCAACAGATGATTCAAGTACCAATTTGGCCCATTATGTGGCATTTTTACTTATGGTACAAACATCACCCCCTCTTAACCTCCAACTTGTTGGGGTTTAAGAAATTTTCGCTTTCTTTAGTCATTGACAAAACTCTCCCCCAAGTGTGGATTATTGATGCTGAGGTGATTGGTAAAACTTCCCTTGTCGTTTGCAAAAATTACAATCAAGACGCCCCCAAGTGAGGCTATTGTGACTGGGAGATCGGCGGGCAACAGTTGGGCATGAACAGTTGTTGTATGTAACAACTGGAGTGAGGGCTGAACTAGACTGCAATGGAAGCGTGATACTGGAGCGGGGTGATGTCGAAAGTGAGAGGTAACTGTTGATGTAAAACTGTATCGTGGTAGTTGCGTAGAACTAAAATAGTAACTGTTGTTTGGAAAAGATGAGCTATATTTGACGTCACTCGGCTGGAATCTGTGTGAGCTGTTGGTATTAAGCTGTTGTCGATTACTGACTGAGCCGCGGTAGTTGCGAGCGAAAGGGTGTGACCTTTTAGTAGTTGAGATGGTAACAGACTTTGTGTGTTGTTGGACCTCCAATGGTCTTGGCTGTGCTACTGGATGTGACACCGATCTTTATATGTCTTCATTAGTTATATGAATCGGGATAGCAGCGATGTCGACTAGATCACAATAATTGCTGCGGAATTGGATTGCAGTGATTGAGGTAAACTTGACTGCAATGGCTACAAAAAAAATTGTCATGTGCAATAATGAGCAAAACTGGGTAGTAACAACATTGAGCAAAGCTGGTCTGCAGCAGCTGCGATCAACTGGCCTGCAGGAGTTGCGAACATAGCTGGACTGCAAGCAGCTTCGATCAGCTGGACTGCAGCAGCGACGAGCAAAGTTGCACTACAGCAAACGCGATTAGCTGGATGTAGGGCGCGAACATAGCCGCACCTGGGCAGCGATCACTGGATTGCAACAAAGAATGAAAAATTACACCTGCAAAGAAATGCGATCACCGGGATCTGTGGAGCTATGAACAGAGATGGACTGCAGCAGCTGCGATCAAAGTTACACTGCAGCAGCTGCGATCAGCTGGACTGCAGAAGCGACGAGCTATGCTCGGAACAGCTTCGACAAACCCGGACTCAGCAACAGCGAGCAAGTTACACCGCAGCAAAGGATCACAACGGACTGGGATGCGATTTAGCGAAGCGACGAGCTATCTTTCGATCGCCTAGATCAGCTAGACCGAGCAAAGTTACACTACAAAGAAATCGCGATGCCTAGACTCGTAGGAGCTGCGAACATAGCCGGCTCCGGCAGCAGCTTTCGATCACCAATCACAGCAGCAACAGCAAAGTTACACTACGTAAGCCGTGATCACGGACTGTGTAAGCGATGAGCTATGCCGACTGCAGCAGCTTACGATCGATGGATCGCAAGCAGCAGAAGCAAAGTTATACCACAGCAGCCGCGATCACTTGGATCGCAGAAGCTGACGAGCTATGCCGGGATCAAGCGGCTTTTCGACACTGAATCACAAAGCAGCGGCAGCAAAGTTACACCGGCAGTTGTACCGCGATCACCGATCATAAAGAATGACGAGCTATCTTGGACCGCAATGTTTCGATTAGCCGATCTGCAAAGAGCTAGCCGAGCAAAGTTACACTGCAGCAGCTGCGATCAGCTGGACTCGCAGAAGCGACGAGCTATGCTGGACTGCAGCAGCTTCAATCAGCTGGACTGCAGCAGCAACGAGCAAAGCTTCACTACACCAGCGGCGATCAGCTGGACTGCAGGAGCTGCTGAGGGAGTAGACTTAAACATTTCGATAAATTTGAGTTTTAACAGTTATAAATAAAATAAGACTGCATCAGTTGCGTCCAACTGAATACAGAATTGATGAGCAAAACTGGACTGCATCGGTTGCGTCCAACTGAGTGCAGCAGTTTGCTTAAGAACCGGACTACAGTAATTCGATCAACTTAACTGTAGCAATTTAACATTACTGATTGCAATAGTTGCATCAAAATATTAGGGTGTATGCTCGCCCCCTCTTAATCCTGTAACTCGTTGGAGGATTAAGAAGTTTGGGTTACCTTTTGTTTCGATTTTCAGGAAATGAATTTCGCATTGCATTTAGGTGCTATGCAACTCGCCCCCAAATGTATGGAGTGTTACGCAGCTCGTCCCAAAAGAGTTATTTTAGATCACGAGGTGTTACATATCTCGCCCCCTAAGTTATAGTCAGTCACGTTGAAGTGATATACAACTCGCCCCCAGAAGATAGTAATCGTCATGCTACTCAATGCTCGCACAAGGGTGCACAACCTTGTTGCATCTTGCTTCTCAATGAGGTTGAAAGTTTTTCTGCTATCTGAAATTCGCGCAGGGGGACAATCCCATAATTCCAGATTCGCACAGAATTGACATGTGTGCATCTCCTAATGCCTTGTCATGTGAAGATGCTCGCCACATTATAGATGTCCCAGTGAACAGAAGTATGCATGATTATACGAAATGATGCGAAAATATGAAAATTGTATACGTATATCGTATTAAAAGTGTTATTGCAACTTCGTTTATGAGGTGATTAGGATGTCCATTGGCTATGTTGACGTTTTCAAGCGGCGATGACTAGTGTAGTTTCCTTAGCGAGGCTTGACTCAGCTACTAGGTTTGTCTGCGGGCTCGGAATGCACCAAGTTAGATCAAAAAATCGATTGAATACAGATTTCCATGGAATCGTATTTCAAGAAATGCGATCACCAATCAGAATAGATTATAAGTAAAACGGATCAAGGTTGCAAGGAAGACTGCTTGAAACAGTTTTGAGGAAAACCCGGACTACAGTAGTTCGATCAACTGGACTGTAGTAATTATACGAAAAAGGACTGCGGCAGTTCGATTAACTGGACTGCAGTTTACTGAGGGACTGGACTACAGCAGCTCAATCAACTGGACCGTAGCAGTTATGTGGAAAAAAGACTGCAGCAATTTGATCAACCAGATCAAGATGTTGCCGAAATCGACTTCATCAGCTTCAATCAACTGACTCAGTGTTGTATTTTCACTCACGAACTTTTGCATATGAGCAATTTTTGGATAAAAATCGACACAAAAACGTTCACAAACATTCAGTGCGTCCTTTTTTGATGTCTCCGCTCCGTTTTCAGAAAATAATTTTTCTTTAAACGTTGAAATTCCGCCCTCATGTTGTTGGAAATTGACATGCGATCGCGACGAGTCGAAAATCACTCAGTTTGGTCGGTGTGCCCTTGCTCCAAAAATATTCTTATCCAAACGTAAGAATTTTACATTCATGATGTAGAATACTAAAATGCAATCGCAACAATCCGAAAATCACCCAATTCGGACGTGGAATGAAGAAGATATCAAGGATGCAAAAATGAAGAAAAATGTGCTCAAGCCCACAGTGGGGCGTAATTCTCCTCAAGGCTAAGAGTATGGGGAGGAATTATCCAAGGGCCACGGGATTAAACTGTACCGTAACGCGCTGAATCAGATCTATGATATTAAGTTGCACCGTGCTACACCGAATCAAATGTATGATGTTAAGTTGCACCGCACTACACCGAATCAGATTTACAATATTAAGTTGCATCGTGCATGCTACACCGAATCAGGCCTACGATATTAAGTTGCGACGCGTTACACCGAAACAAAATGGGCTGCCGCCGGCGTATGGCCGCCGGGTTGAGCCGCCAAGAACTCCGTTGTTGTGTCGCTTGAGAAGATGAAGATCCTGCGACCACTGCTGTCAGCGATGATGACGTCATGCTGATGTCATGATGGATCATCATAATGGCGTCAATAAACGGTAGCGGAATATTCTTGGTATATTCTAACGACGTTAACGGTAACGGAATATTCCTGGTATATGCTGACGTCGTTTGTAACGGTAACGGAATATGCTCTTTGGAGGGCAGAATCTGCTGATTGTATTTTTCTGCTGACGTGGCATCTTCTGATTGGCCCAAACTGCTGACGTGGCGCCTTGATGACGTAACAACGCGGACTGGACCACCTTGCTGACGTGGCGCTGCTGACTGGGCCACTTTGCTGACGTGGCATTACTGACTGGACCACTTTGCTAACGTGACGCTGCTGACTGGGAAACTTTGCTGAGTGGATCACCTTGCTGACGTGGCGCGGCTGACTGGGCCATTTTGTTGATGTGTCATTGCTGGCTAGATCAGATGGATGACGTGGCAGGTGCTGAATTTTGATGTACCGCGGAGCATCGAAGTTTGATGTACCCCATAACATCAACGGTCGGTATACTTGGCTCATCGAAGTTTGATGTAACTTGAAGCTGCGAAACTTCTCCAGAGGGTTGAATTTTGGTGTACCGTGGAGCATCGAAGGTTGATGTACCACCGAGCATCAACGCTTGGGATACGCAGAACATCGAAATTTGATGTAACCTGAAGCATTGAAATTTTCTGATGTGGGTGAAGGAGACCCTGAAGTGGGTGACAGAAAATTAAGGTAGGTGAACGAAAACCTGAAGTGGGTGAATGGATCGGCCGCCGGGTTAGGCCGCCGTTTTTTTTTTTTTTTTTTTTGTATTTGAACTTTTCGCCACGGTTTACAGGAGATGTGATCTTTCCTCCGAACATTTGATGACAGTTTCTCGGAACTGTTGTCTTTTTTCTTGTTGTTTCTGTAGTTGCAGGAAATCCTACACTACACCCCTCACAAGAATCCACACAACTAAGACATTTTAAGATGAACAACTATGATTTTTTATTGATTAAATCCTTGAATGTTTACAAGATAAAGTGGAAAAGAGCTAAAGAAATTACAATCACTACAAACTTTCTCTCTTAATGACTTGCCTAACACTCGAAAAAGGATCCCCTACAAATGACTTATTCGACTCTTTATATAGGGTAGTACACAATGGATGACAGCTAAGCTGTCCTTTATTTTCGGGAATGACTTTTGAAATATCGCAAGTGTACAAGTATACAATCTCGCGACACTCCTAAACTTCGCTAGATCTTCACATCTTTCTCGTGTTTTGGCTGTCGTCATTCATTGCGTCATTTATATTACTCTTCTGCGACGCCTTCGCAATGTTGTCGTTTACTAATCTCGCGAGGTATTGATGTTACGATATTCTGATCCTACATCTTGCCTCTTCTCATGTCTTCTCTGCGAAGAAGATAATGTCATGAGAATTAGTATTTTAAAATGCCGCAACTCGTTCATTTTATCTCATTACGATCCCGTACTTCTACACAGAATTTATTACACATGTTTCTTCTTCCACTCTTTTCTTAACACGTCTCTTTCAACCGTTTTTTCTTGACCATTCACATCCCCTCTCGCATTAAATTCATTTATCTTCTCGAGAATTCTTCTGTATATATAGTTTTCTCACCCTCCTCTTCTTCTTTTTTTTACTTTCTCTCGCAACTTTTCTTCAATTCTCCTCCTCCGCAATTTATGTTTCTGCTACTGTAAATCTTCCTTTTCTTCTTTCTCTTGATCTTCAATTCTCTAATCATTCCCATATTCTAAGAATGGCTCCACCCGGTCGTAGATATGAAACCCTTTTGGGTGAAACTCAAAAGAATTTACAAGAGAAGGGTTTCACCTTGTCTACTATTCCCAATCAAGAATCTTCATCTATTCTTTCTCAAAAAGTTGTTTACTAATCATCATTGTGATGATCGAAAAATCATAATCTCGCTAGGTCAAATCCTCGCAGTCTTCCCATTCCTCTCTACAATCCCGAACCGCCCTTGTTCTATGAAATTCTTGCTCATGAGAAATTCTCGCGAGCTATTTATCAATTAAGTGGTGATTGCATCCGTATAATGCTTGAATTCGCCAATCGTGGCGCCGGTAAGGGATCTCTATATCCCGATAACGTTAAAGATCCTAAATTCGCAAACTTAGAGATATAGTCACTGAAAAGTACTCGCAGAAAACTTTTTTGAAAATTATGAAGTGATAAATATGAAGAATGATAAATCTCGCTGGGGTTCTCGATTGAAAAGAAAAGAAAACGTTCCCGACGATAAGATACTCATGTTAGATATTGATTGGCACTCTGGTAAGAATAATGTTCCTCGCTACTCTAAAGATGAGAAGTGGTGTGTCTTCCCGCTATTTTTGAACGGACCTTACATCTCAGGTTCCAATATACTCTCTGCGAACCTAGCAAATTATCATCCTTGGGTATTTAATTGGCCCGAGAAAGCAAAAGAGGTATATTTTCTAATTTTCGTTCGCTTTGCAATGTTTCCTTCCTTTTATATCTACTAAACTTGCTAAATTTTCAGATCATTAAATTGAGAAAAAGTTATGAAAGAAATCCAAAGCCAAGTACTTTGGCGATACTTCGCTGAATCACGGATGAAGTAAGAAATATTTTCTCTTGTTATCCACAATATTGTTGCCTCTGTTTCTTATCTTCATTCGTGTATGTAGGTTGGTGTTGAAGTTGCCGGCGAGGATGAAGCTTCAAAAGCTGCGAGAAACAAAAGAAAGGGTAAAGGCCCTCTTTACAAGAAAAAATCTGCTGCTCCGTCTTCTAAAAAACAAAAGACCCATTCTTCTTCTCGCTCAAGTCCTCAATCTAGTGAAAGTTCTGATGAAGAAGACGATGATGTAGACACTTCTACCGCGAAGGAGGATCATCCAACTGAATCTCCTATGACGTTATTGTCTAATATCTTTTCGGACTCCATGCAGGGACTTGGAGATGATCACCTTTCTGGTATATGCGAAGCTCTCACAAGTATATGTGATGCTTCTTTACTGGAGGGTAATGAGTCTCTTCAAGGGATCTCCAGATCATTGACTCCCGGCTTCTTGAATGCACTCAGTGCCTTGGTATGTCTATGTTTCTCTATTCCTTATAATTTTTAATTTTAAATCATATATTAATAGCTTCTTCATCTTTCTTTATAGTCTGGAAGAGCTTCCTTTGTTGTTGCCTCGGATCTTGAGAAGAGGCGCAACAACCTTGAAAAGAAAAATCTTCAACTTAAGGAGAAGAACAAAGAACTAGAAGTTGAAGTTGCGACATCTCGCAAGAAGAGTGAAAATGAGACTGCTGCTCTTCGCGAAAGAATTCAACAACTGGAAGCTGAATCTTCTACTCATAAGAATAAAATTTCTACCCTTCAAAGTGCTAATCAACAACTTTATGGTACAAAACTCTTCTCTTTTCCTCGTTTTTATTTTGTCATTTATTTTTCTTTGCCTGACTTATCATTTTCGCAGACATTTATAATCTTTCTGAAGAAGCCATCATTCTCCATTCATTTCCCGAGCCTATGGATAATGATGCTCTTCTCGCTCATCTCAACGAATCTTTAAGTAGTTCGTCGAACAAAATTAACTCTCTTTCAATAAATGAACTTCGAAACAAATTTCATCTCTTAGAAATTGAGCATAGATCTAGTTTAGGTTTAGCCAACCGATTTAAACGTTTATATCTTAGCTCCCACGAAAAAAATAACATTCTAAGGAAGAAAATTAGTAGCCTTATAGATGACAAGGATCGCATTGCTAATCAAGGTGCACTAGCGAAATTCCAAAAAACTATTCTTGAAGTTCAAATTGAACGAGATGAATCTTTTCGCCAAAATGCCATACTTAATGAGCGAGAAAATCAAATTCGTTCACTTCTTGTCATAAATAGTGACGATGAATTCGCTTGGGCTGCGAAAGTTCTAGATAATGCCAGAAATAACTTAGGTGTTAACGTCATTCTTCATGCTGAGCATACTGCCTTGGTTAAAGATATGATTTCGACGAGAGAAGGTTGTTAACTGTTCTTCTTTACTTTACCACTTCTTTTTTTGTGAAACTGCTATTAAGTTACTTGACTCATTATCATATGTTCGCGTAAGCCGAGAAGAGATATCAAACAAGGATTGAAGAACTTGAATCGAAAAGAACAACTTGCAAAGGACCTCTCTTCGCAACGACAAGTATTCCAAGTTGAAGAAGCAATTACAAACTACTGTAGCGAATTTCAATAATGATGATGTTCGTTTTCGCAATCAAACTATTAAGACGGTTTGCGATGACCACAGTATTCCTCTTTCTTCATATCCTTGTCTTCTTGATGAGGTTCGTGAAAATATACCTTCCTTTGATGTTTCTGATAGTGATGCTAGCGAAGAAGAGGAGTCTGATAAAGAGTCCGATGACAAAGAAGAATAAACTGAGAGATAGCTCCATTTTCCTTTTTCTCTTCTTGTGATATTTGTACATTTATCCTTTTAGCCTTCCATTTTTGTAATTTCTCACTATAAATCTATCATATGGAAATAAATAACAAGTTTTTACTCTAAACATTCCCATACTTGCCTCTGTTATTTATTTTCACATGAGAGATTAAATCGATAATCTTTAAGTAATAATACTTCTTAGTTTCGCAACTGCTGTTGCTAACTCTTCACAAATAAACGAAGAAATATAGCCATTTTTACAAGTTTATTTGCTTACTCAATTTCTTGTGTGGTCTTATCTTCATTTACGTTGAAATTCATCATTGCGATAAGATCGCAGGACGTCTTTACATTTTCATGTAATGACCCATTGACCTTGCCTTATCATTGCTCTTGTGTGGTCTTATTTTGCCTTCCTAGTTAAAGGTATTATTTTTCCACCCCTCATTGCGACAAAATCGCAGGACGTCTTTTACACTTTCATGTAACGACCCATTGATCTTGTCTTATCATTTCTTTAGTATTTTAGCCTCTGTAGGATAATTTTCTTGCGACAATATGACAGGCCTAAATGTTCTTGCGAACGTAAAGCCCCATGACATTGCCGTCTTTGCGACAAAATCGTAGGACGTCTTTACATTTTCATGTAAAGACCCATTGATCTCGTCTTACCCTCGCATTAGTATTATTGCCTCTTCAGATCATCGCACAAATATGACAAGCCTAAATTTTCTTGCGAAAATAGAGCCTCATGACATTTGCGTCTTAATACACTTATCGGCTCCCTAATGGAGGGTGCCGCCTTATCATCTCCCCTGTTGCCCCTTCAAGGAGGCGTACATCGGCCATACAAGACTAGCTCCTCCCATCCGGTCTTAACAACAACCAGTTGTTTTCGCAGCCTCTTATCCCTTATACCTATAGGGCTTATGGTTACGAGACTGCACCCTAAGTGGAGTTTTCTTCGGGAGCGTGCAGATGTGCCAAGACTTGCCAAGAATGGCCGAGACACTTCAAATGCCCTGTGCACTCTTGGCTCAACCGTGTACCTCGGCGCCTTGGTCATACACTCGACTCCTTGAAGAGACCCTCGGTCGTCCAACCAGGGTATAACCTTATATAGTTGGAAATCCAAGGTATCTCTCCCTGATGGGCTTTATTGACCCCAAATTTTCATGACTCAGTTCCCGTGGGCGGTGTAACCTTTTCCCCGAGCCATGTCAAGAGATACCCCTTATATGACGCACTTTAGGTCTTACATTTGCCTCTTGCGAAATATCATTCGCGAACTAGGTGTACGCCATAAAGGTTCGTCCCATTCACTCATTCTTTCATTTCACAATTCTTTCAATCATTCATTGATTTTTGATTATTTCTTCTCATCATCTTTGCGAAATTATCGCATAGTCTTGCTTCGTTTCTCGCGATCTCGCTCTAATCATTTAACCAGATTTTCATATGTTCTATCTCGCGAGACTTTCGCGTACTCTTTCTTCAATCGTCATATTCTTTGTACTTTCAACAAATCTTTTTCCTTCAAAACAATTTTTTTTTTTTTTTTTACAAATCTAAAGTCAATTATTCATTTCTTACACTTCTTACTTCTGTTGCTCTCTGCTTCTTCATTTAAATTTCCTGATATTTCCTTCCCTTTTGCGAAATAATCGCAATTTCCAACGTCTTCGACATTGGTTTCGCAATGTATCTTCATCTCTCACTTCTATTGCGTCCACCATCACCTGTCCCTTCTTTGTGTTTCTTTAATGTTCTTTTTCCAATTCTTCTTTTGAGCAGCCCTTTCCTCGCAAGATTCCACATCAACTTCATAGCACTTTTGTCCCTCATCCCAATCTCCTTTTTATAACTCCAACACCATTGGGATGAGAAATTTGATGCACCGGTGGTAAGTCGATGCTACACCCAAGATCTCATGTAACCAAGGTCGCCCAATTAATGCATTATACGGGGATTCCACATCGACTATGCAAAACAAGATTTCAGTTGATAATCCTTTCAAATGTATTCGATACAAGTTTCTCCTTTAGGTTTATTGGCAGTACCATTAAAACCATAAATCTTATAGGTTGAAGGTATCAAATCTTCGTTTTCCCTCCCATAGTCTTGTAAGTGTGGTAAAAAGGATGTTTACGAAGCTTCCAAAGATCAATTAAGATTCTATTTATTGCCCATGAATTTTCTGCCCCATCATCTTCATCATCAACAGGTTTTGGGTTAATCTCCAATCTTACCACTAATGGACTGTCATGCATCTCGCCACCTTCAGGTACTTCTTCTGCGGTAAAAGAAATAATCTGCATTTGCCATTCTTTCAGTGGTGATGTCTTCGCGATGTTCATTACTTCTCTATTGTCAACATTTCTTGCGAAAACCCTACTGAGAACACTATCATGAAAATCTTTAATTGTCTTGTACGAATGTACGATAGAGTTGCAGAACAATTTTTTGGCCTTCGCTCCAACTTCTACTACAAACTTTTCTTTCCCTTTTGTTGTATTTACTCTGTGAATTTCTGGAGGTGTTGGTAATGGTTGAGTCTTCTCTTCACATTTTAAGAAATGATTTAGCTTCCCTTGGTCTATAATTCGGAGGATGATTCTTTTTACATTCCTACAATCATTCGTTAGGTGTCCATGAAAATGGTGATAGGAACATGAATTCATGACTTCACACTGGAGGCGGTTCATTCCCCATGTTCCATGGTGCAGGTATGTTTTCCATCAAGATTATAGATTCTCATATTTTCTCTACACTAGCGTTCAGAGGGGGCATCTTGATTTCTTCCCATACTACCCTATGACCTCGCTGCCCTCTATGATAATTATGCCTCTGACCTCCATAGGTTTCTTGCGGTTGATCAAGCCTTTGAATTTTATTATTTCCGCCACTTGCCAGTAGAAATTTCTTTCTCTTTCAAATTCTTCCTGATCGCGACTTCCCATGGCTACCAACTTTTGCTGACCATCATCCGGTATCATCATTCCTTGTTGACCTTGCGAGGTACTCGTCACAATGTTTATCAATTTGGGTAACAAACTTGCATTCGCAGCCTCCCGAATTTGTATTCGCGACGTGGTATGATTCCATCTCATTTTGCTTTTCCTCTAAAGCAATATACTCCTCCTGAAGCTCTCGCAACTCAGTCATTGTGATTGTATTTTTGACTCTAAAAATTTGAATATATAACAGATTTGTCGCGAACATAGCATTAATGAATGATAAGATGAGATATCTCTCCTCCACACGACCAGCCATTTCGCTACACATTGTCTTCCATCTCACAGTTAGATGCTTCAAACTTTCACCAACCCTTTGTTTTAACCCAAATACATCTTCAATACCAGGTCGCGAGGAATTATTACTTATATATGCCCCTAAAAATATAGCCCGCAAGTGATTGAAAGATGTTATTGTGTTCTTCGGTAGTCCTTCAAACCATTTCAAAGCTTCCCCTGTCAAACTTGATGCAAAATATTTGCACAATATAGCATCATGATTCTCCCATTGTAACATACATCTCATATAAGCTTTGATATGTTGTATCGCACAAGTTGTTCCATCGAAAATGCTAGTTAATGTAGGTAAATTGCACTTCGGTGGTATTCCTCCTAATTGTATCTCTTATGTGAACGGAGTTTTCACAGCTTCTTCTATTGCTTCATCCAACTGTCTCTTTCCTCCTCCCCTTTTATTGTTCATCATTCCTCTCATTTCGCCAATTCTCTCAAAATTTGTTCATTTACATCAATTTGAATCCATTGGTCTTTTTAGTTCCGCTTCTCTTCTCTTGCGTTCATGTCTACTTTGACTTTCTTGTTCATCATTCTCTTCTCGTCTTTCTCTGCGATCTTCTCCTTCATTTCTTTCACGAATTCGCACACCGTTATATCTATCAATTTCTCTTCTTTGTTGCCTATCAGCTCTCCTTTGTGCTCTTTCATATTCTTCATTAATATTATCATTGTTGCGATTTTGTTCTCGCCTTCTTTCTCGATTATCATGATTATTCCGCGAATTGCTTCTTCCAATTCTTGATTTTCCATTTTTGTTCTTAATCTTTCCCTCTCGCAGCTAGACGTGCTTGTTCAAAGATAGTGTCTTTCAATTTCATCTTCAATCTCTTTTTGTTTCCTCCGTGCTTCTCTCCCATGCAATATTCTTCTTCCTTCTTCTTGATTTTCTTCATCAACTGGATTATTCCGCCCCTGACGCTGCCTATTTCCTTGATTTCCACCATTCTGCTCATTTTGAAGAGTCTCGGGACGCGGGGTATAACGATCTTCCATCATTTCTCTTCTCTTTCAATGTTCTGTGCCTGGATTTTGTGCTTCTTCTTGGTTTTCTTCATCATCATTTTCTATAGGTAAAATTCTCCTTTTTTCCTCTCTAACTGATCTTGAACTTGACCTTGTAGTGCTTCTCGACCTTCTGTTTTGTAATCTGATGTTTTCCATCCTCAGCTCATGATTCTGTCTTGTCAAATTTGCACGTTCCTCTGCCTCTAATCGTCTTTCTTCATGTATTGTTTGCCTCAATGCCTCTAATGTTGCGATCTCTTCATTTCCATGAATTATTTCTCCAATCCCTTCTCGGTCTCTCTCCTCTTGTCCATTGTTTACCAATTGTTGTTCTTCTCCCCTTTCGTCCACAGAGTGTGATCTCCAAGTATGCACGCTTACTCTATCATAATCCACAGTTCTATTTGCTACTGGTTGAATTTGTGATTGAATTTGATTTTCTTCATTATTCCTCATGTTCATTCTTGAGGATTCTCCCATTTCATTTCTCCCTTCTCCAACAAGTCTCCTACTCCTTCTAACAATTGTTGGTTGTTCGGATGCATTTCTTCTTCTAGCCATTTCTTAATTTTGGTAAACTGTTGAAAATTATATGAAATTCCTTCCCTACTACTCCAAATTCTTTCAAATCACGATGTCAATCCTTACTCTGTCCCTGTTTCTAGCGCCATTATATAGTTGCAGGAAATCCTACACTACACCCCTCACAAGAATCCACACAACTAAGACATTTTAAGATGAACAACTATGATTTTTTATTGATTAAATCCTTGAATGTTTACAAGATAAAGTGGAAAAGAGCTAAAGAAATTACAATCACTACAAACTTTCTCTCTCTTAATGACTTGCCTAACATTCGAAAAGATCCCCCTACAACAGACTTATTCGACTCTTTATATAAGGTAGTACACAATGGATGACATCTAAGTTTTCCTTTATTTTCGGGAATGACTTGCGAAATATCGCAAGTGTACAAGTATACAATCTCGCGACACTCCTAAACTTCGCTAGATCTTCACATCTTTCTCGTGTTTTGGCTGTCGTCATTCATTGCGTCATTTATATTACTCTTCTGCGTCGCCTTCGCAATGCTGTCGTTTACTAATCTCGCAAGGTATTGATGTTGCGATATTCTGATCCTACAGGTTTTTTACATTTTCTTCTTTTCCTTTGGATTTTTAGCAACGGTTCTAGGGACTGTTGATGTTTCTCACAGACCTTTCACCATGGTTTTGCTGTACTTTTGTGGCCCTTTCTGGAACTTTCTGGGATGCTTTTCCGGAGGTTTTCCTTTGGGTATTCATGCACCTTGAGATGTAGGCAACTTGAAAACCTTGCGATCATGACAGTAGTGTTTTTGACGAACTACAAACTCGAACATGTGGACACTGCGTTATTTGAGAAGCAATTTTTTCCAACTTTGGACTTGAATATGCTACGGATCGAACATCCTGGCAATAATTTTGATGGTGTTTCACTACATCTTTTGCCGCGGACCGGGCGTCCTGGTAACACTTTCATCAGATTTTGTAGTGATGCGATTTCCAGCGGTATCAGAAGGTAATAGCTTCAGCAAATATGAAACAACGAATCTTGATTGTAGCAGTTGCGATCAACTGGACTGCAGTATGTGCGATTATATGGTCAGCAGCAGCTGCGATCAGCTGGACTGCGATTATTACGATCAAACTGTGTTGCAACAGTGATTTTTCACGACGTTCAAACAGCTTTTTCACGGACATGATTTTAAAGCATTCCGAACAACTTTTCTCAATGGGAAAACACGATTCCTTTTCTCGTATTCCCCTCAGTCGGCGCCAATGTTGGTACCCAAAATAAATTCTGGGCACGAAACACGATGAATAGATGATTTGGTGTGTATTTTGGGTTAGGAGACGAATTGAAGAACAAATGAAGAGACACAGGTTTAACGTGCTTCGGCATGGTTTGCCTACGTCCACGGATGAATCCCCTTGAGGAGAAATATTTTTATTGATGATAGAATTACATTGTGTTTTTTTTCTCTCTCCTCTCTCTCCCCATCATGAATTATGCCCCTCCATATTTATACAGTTCAATCATCTTATTTCGATATAACTTAAATGGCATTAACTGCTCATTCATGCCTCCATCTTCAATTATGTATGAAACTGCCAGAATTAATACTGCATGTTCAATTCTGCATGAAACTGCTCATTCATGCCTCCATCTTCAATTATGCATGAAACTGCTGGAATTAACTCTGCATGCCTCCATCTTCAATTATGCATGAAACTGTTGGAATTAACTCTTCATGCCTCCATCTTCAATTCTGCATGAAACTGTTTGCATGCTTCTTTGAATAAATTATGCATGAATAATGGTCGGCGATATGGGTGGATGCTTGGTGAGCGAGACACTGTGACAAAGATGGGTAGAGACCGCTGCAAAAGACATTTGGCAAAGCATGGACAAACTAGATGGCGGTGAGGCGGGAGCATTTCATGAATTGGTTAGCGGCATCTCGGGCGATGACTGAAAATTGGCTAGCGGTGCCACGTGCAACCTGACTTTGACAGTTGACCAACGGTTGACTTTGACCGTTGACCGGGCGTTGACCTTGACCATTGACCGGTCATTGATTTTATGTAATACTGGGCAGGCTGGTGGGCTGCTTCGGTTGGCTGGTTAGCGGGCTTGGATGAGGGCCAACTGATGATTCAAGTACCAATTTGGCTCATTATGTGGCATTTTTACTTATGGTACAAACATAGTTATTTGTATTTGGTGGAGCCTTTATTAAATTTTAGTGATTATATAATATTTTGTGGGGTCCTCTTGTAATAAAAATCTGTTATAGTAACTAAAAAGTAGGAGAGAAGAAAAAAAAATGACTAAACAATTAATAAGCGGTGTAGTGTTGACCGAGCGGTCGAGACTCGACCGCTCGGTGGAAACTTGACCTGGCCTGGCTAAGTGGCAAATTTTCCACTTAGCCACGCCCGTTTTTCAGTTGGCCAGCTCCATAGTGGGTGCTTAAATGGCAAACATGAATGTTTGCCACACCCATAGGAAGGGGCCTTAGTTAAAAATAAATTATCTCATGAAATCTCTTTCAAGATGATGATATTTTGTTGCTTAAGAAAACAATTAAGTGATATAATTTCGAACTACTTGATTATTAGGTTTTGATTCCTTCGATGGTTGGTTATTTTTTTTCCACCAACTTAACTGGTTATATGTGGCATGCTCATTCACATGAGTTTTTAATACTCCCTCCGTCACACCATTAGATGACCTATTTAGTTTTAAATTTTGTCCCATCATTAGTTGACCTATTTCATTAAGCAAGAGAATCTTCTAAAATTATCCTTTTGAATGATTATCGTAAGTATAAGAAATAGGTATAATTTGATATTCATATTTATACTCGTTGCGTAGGTGTTTTAAAATCCGTTTTAATGATATAAAGTTTACGAAAAATCCATGGTATAATTTGAGAGATAAATTATTTCTAAATTTTACAAATTATACCCGTAAGGGTATAATTGTAAAAAATACTTAAAAAATCTCATTTCCATTACTTGCCTTAAGAATTGTGCATAACTTGAACTAGGTCATCTAATAGTGGGACGGGGGAGTACTTCTTTTGCTAAAAACAGAAAAGTAAATTTGCATTCAATTGTTTTTTATTTAAATATTATTAATGTAATTATGTACATGTCAGTCATGGTGCATTTTATCATCTTTAATTCTTTTTCCTTAGACATTGAATTATAACGTGATGAATCATAGTGAGAATATTAGTCGTTGTTTACATGATTATCGTGACTTGTCGGTGCAAATTTCTATGGCATAATTGAAATTTTATATTTTGAAGGGTAATAAACTTATTATACTCATTAGTTAGATTTTCTTTATGTTTACCAGTAGTATCTCTCTAGAGACTAAAACTAAAAAATAAAACCTTCTTTATGTAACAGTATATCCCTAAAGAGATGATTAGGTTGTTATTTCTTTATGTAACAGTATATCCCTAACAGTATATCCCTAAAAAGAAAAACAAATAGACAAAAAAAAAAAAAAAAATACAAAAAAAAAAAAAGAAATACAAAAATACAAAAAGATTTGCATTAGGTTGTTATTTGTTCAATAAAGCCATGCGGAAGAAAAATTTATAAAGAAGTTTCAAGCAACAAGGAAATTGAAGAGAAAAGAGTTACAAATTGTCGAAGTTCTACGAAGTTCAAGAGTTTATCATCAGCAGTTGAAGACCGAAAACCAAGAAGATGAAGAAGACGAGCCGAAGGAAGACGTTTCTATTGGATGCTGTGAGAGTGGTGCTATCATCATTGCAATCAGATGTGAAGGTGGTAAGTACTCTCATCCTCGATAGTAATGGTTGATTTCCTTTCTTAGAGATCATCAGAAAAATATCTTTGTTTTCCACGATTTTGTGGAGTCTCCGAAATATTTCTAAGGTTTCCTTCCCACCATTCAACGTGTGTAGGATTTCTCTCTTCATTCCTACCCGCACACATGTGAGATCCATAAAAAAGCCGTATTATTGAGTGCAATTATCATAAAATCCTTTTAAGTGAGGCAGAAGTCGAGGCGAAATGCTTATTGATCGCTCTCAAACACGCGTTCTCTCATTATGGTGTGGTTATTTCTCACTCAACATTTAAGAATGAGAATATGTTCTTTGGTATTTCTAACTTCTTATTACTAGCATGCAGAAACTCTATGTCCTCATAGCTCTTTGGATGCTCGGGAAGCTGGAACGCTTTGAAGTTGGAGTAGGTTTTGTGGGTATATCTCTCGTAAACCCTCACGAGACTATAACTCGTCCACTAGGGACACCTAGGGGTTTAAAGGCTTGTTGCACATGCTAAGTGCAACCGTATCCTCGGCGACATGGAGTTGTTGTAGTCTAGTTTAGTTTGCTCGAGGATTAGCAAAAGGCAAGTGTGGGGGAATTTGATAAGTGCGTATTTCACATATATTTGGTGTTAATTCCATGCTAGTATTTGTTGGTTTTCTTGCAAATTATTGTATATTACGCTTGTTTTCTCTTATTTGTGTTTTATTAGATGAATCATCCAAAAGAAGTGAATATGCACTTAATTGTGCAAGGAAAGAAGCTAGTCACAAGTGAAGAAGGGCCAAAGACCCAGTGGAACTCGTGCAAATGAAGGATTTCTATTCATCATTTTGTAGAGGACGAGAATACGAAGGCAATGGCGAAAGAACAGAGTCATTCAGAGCTCGTATGAAGAAGTTATGGGCAAAAGAACTTGGAAGACTAAAAGGACAAAATGGTCATTTTACAGACAAGTGCTATTGGGACCCCGATGTAGTTAAGGGTAGTCACTTTTCTAAGGGGCATTCAAGTTTCAAGGGAACTGCTAAAGGCAATCATGTCATTTAAAAGGGAAGCCGAATTCAAAAGTCGCTAAGGGCACTCTCGAGCTAATTACTCAAGGCCGCCACTTTTTAAATACCTTCTCCTTCCAAACTTATCGATCAGTTCAGTGGATAATCCTATGGAGCGGTGTGACGCTGATGGCAATGGAACTCGCGGATTTAAGCGGGGGGACGACAAAGAAGCAAGCTCATATGGTGATGGGTTATGTTGTGCGTGAGTTTGTTGGAGGCTATGGTTGCTTATATCTGTAGGAGTTGAACTCGAAGAACTCAATGGCAGTGATGATCATGATGGTGATGAAGTCGTTTTTGACGTTTCCAGAGAAGTATGGGGGTTTAGCTCGAGTTTGTTGATGCTCGTGATGATAACGTGGTGTTGTGAAGAGACGAAAGAGTAGTTGCTGCCATTGGCAGTGATAAGAATGCTGAGAAGAGCTTGACGGTGATTGACTGAATGATGATATACTGCCATTATGGTGATGGTTTATCAGTACGGTGATGGTAATAGAGTTATACGGTGGTTGTTGGTTGATCGGAGATGAGTATGGAGCCGTGTTGGGTTCTTGCATTTTCGAGAAAGAATAACCATGGCAAATGAGGATCGTCGGTGGTGAAGAAAGCAGTCGAACGAGGATTGATGATGAAGTTGGCAGTGATGATGCTGCCGATATTTGATGGAGCTGGAGTCTGTCATGGCTGCGAAGTCGAGTAGCAAAACAGGGAATGGTGATGATTTGGTGGTCATGTTGTGGCTGTGGTATTAGTTGAGAAGATGGTTGAATGGGTTAGCTAGACGAATCCGAGAGGAGAATGAAGCTCGTGTTGGACTTGAGACGGGGTTCGGTGTTTCTGATGTTGCCATTGGCTGATGGCAGTAACGCTGATGATAGCATAGATGGTTGGTTGCGACAGATGGACGGAGAAGAAGTCAAGGAAGGTATGTTGCTTTGATCAACGGGAGAGGATTAAGAGGTCTTCTTTGGAGGTTATTTCGAGAAGGATGAAGTTGGACTCAAAACTTGACCGGAAATTCAGTGGAAATAAGCTTCGGCCGATGGAGAAGTTTTTGAAAATGGTTATTTTCTATGTTACTGTGTATCGAGTTGGATACACAGTCAGTACGAAAATAAGACACGCTGGTGTACGTGGGGTCCGCCAAATCCCTCAGCGAATCACGAGTAAGGGGTATTATATTAGAGTGCTTTCTGTGACACCGAATCATTATTACTTGATTTCTCAATCGAGATATTCTTCTCAAATGACCTTCAATCCTTATCGAACGCGACTTTTGTGGATCTTACCCGGCTAACTGATGCCTATTGACCGGTTGTCAGCCGACACAAATATAATTACACTTTCTTACTACTCAAAATATAAATATAGCAAGGGAAAGAAAGGATCGATCCCACAGAGAGGTCTAGGTTGTCAAATTGTTTCGGTTCCCTATAAATAACACCGGGTTTTGTGATTTTATAAACTAAAATAAAATAAAGCAAATAAAGAAAAATAAACAAGTAATCACGAATGAGAAGATATTGGTCATGGATTTCGTTTTCATTCACAAACATGTTTTCAACACAATAACTAGAATTGATATTTTAATCTCAACTTTTATCAAAGACCCTAGAATACCTTGATCGCAAGAATATCCCGCTAATCTCCTCTTGTCATCAACAAACACATTAAAAGATGCGAATATGAATTCTACCTAAAGGAACAACCTAACGTGTAAAAGCACTAATCAAGTTTAATTCCCTAGATGCGTTAAGTTCTATGAAATCAAAGCCAATCAAAGCAATCGAACGTGGGAAGCGCACTAATCCGATTTAACAAAGGTTATGACTCACATATGATCATAAGAATATATCACTACAAACTATAATCATATTTATGCTACTTGCAATCCGGAATTATCACTTTTGCGTATAATACCCTAATCTAGCAAGAGAGATGAAAACAAACTCAATCGATTCGCGACTCGACTAACAAGCATTCAAATCATGTAACAATATTAATGGTGAATCATAAACGATAATATGGAGACAAAACTAATTTATTGAATTAAAATCATGTTTGGAAATTCAACTTATTCCATAACCAAAAGAAAACTCTAGCTCATATTCATGGAGTTCATAACAAGAAGAAAGAGAAAAGACTTCATTGTTCTAAACCCTAGAAAACAAAGTAGAGGCAAAAAGAATGATAAGATATCCTCAATTAGGTAAAAGTCCTCTCTTTTATATGTTTCTCTATTTCCATAAAGGATCCTCCTTCCAATATTAGGTCTTCTCAAAATCCATCTCCAAGTGGTCTACCAAGCCCATGTGTGAGAAATACCCATGTGAAAATTATGCCCAAAAATACGTCGCCGGAAAACTGGGATTATGGCCGGAACTTGGCCGGAAAAGTCGCCGGAAAGTATATCTCAGGTGGCCGGCAAAGTCCACCCGGCCACCGGTCAACGAGTCAGGACCGGCGGGTCAACTCGACCCGTATCAGCGGGTTAACTCGGTCAAGTACCGAGTCGGGAGAGAGTCGATCATTGAGTCGATGAGTCACTGGGTGAGTTAAATTGGCCGAGATGTTATTGCTATCATTGTGCATTACCAATTTCTATCCATCCATTATGGCCCTGTAACTCAGCTCCAAAACATCACCTAGTTCATATGCATTACCAATTCCACTTCTTCCATTCATTGCACTTGCAGTTCTGTCACAGTGAACCACCCGAGTTATCACAAATTCCGCATCCAAATAACTTTCCACCCGCAAATTTCTTACAAACTCATTCATTTCAACCACCTCGCTCTTTTAGCTCACTGCATTCCTCAAGACCAAACCCGCAGCAACACAACAACCTCGCAACTCAAGCTCGACCTGTAATTCAAAGGATTAACCACCAAAGGCCTAGACCACCAGACCCCGCAATCAATCCCGCCACTCCCATTTCCGCCAGCTCCAACAAAGATCGCTCATTGGGCTTCCGCCCACAACCGAGAGACTCAAGCCATCCAGCTCGTGCCATTCTAAAACACCCTTTTACTTCCTCATTGCAGCATCAACACTGCCAATTACACATCCACTTCCACAAACCCGCATCTTCTCATCCTTGTACTTCTTCAATCCCATTGCCATTCTGCTCATGTAAGCACCGCAACTCCACCTTCCCATGGTAACAAGAATAAAGACTAAATCCATCACGATCCCGCATCTCAAGCCAGCAAACCATGAACCCTTGCATTCATCAATAACAGCTACAACTCCATCAGTGCCACCTTCCACAGCTTCTCATGTTCACCATCTAGCATCATATATTGCAGCTCTAATCAGCTTCAAATCTTGAACTCAGCCAGATAACCACCAACACATGATGGCACCATAAGCAGCTTCATCTTCACTACCATCTACGCTTTACCACAAAGAATCCCAAGAATACATCAAACCCTTCTAATCACCCTTGAAATTCATCCCCATCAGCTCGGACTACTGTAACTTTCTTGGCTTCAATTCGATCACGAGCATCACCAATCGAACCCAACTCTCAATTCGACCTCATTCTTCTCCCGAGTTATTCTCGATTCTATTGAGCTCTAATCTTCAATTCATTGACGGATGCAAACCCTAACCTCATCAATTTCACCAGCAAACCGAAACCCCAGTTCCGCTTTCATCATTACCATCAACAGAAATCATTTCCTTCTCTCGATCTCTGCTACAGCACCAACATCTTCATAAACCCTAATTGATTGATTGAGGGTCTTGAAATTCCACTTGAATCTCTACTGCAACAAATCTCCTTTAAACTCAACTCAAACCCTTTTTTTTCTTCCACTGATTCTCCAACCTGTAAGCATCCAACTCTGCCTGAACTCTCACTCTCGATTTAGGGTAGCAGCACCTCTCATTTCAGGTGAAGAAATGAATGAGAGAATAAGGATCTCGATTTAGGGTAGGGGTATGCTGGATAATGACACCCCTTTGTATCAGATAAGGGATACCCCAGTGGATGCCCCATAACATGTGGTCACCCCTTAACCACAGCTGGCTGCATTAATAATCCTCCTGCTAGAGTTGCCCCTTAACCTTGGCTCAGCTCCCAGTAGTGATTGCCATGAAATGATAATTTTGCCCTTTTTTCTCAAACTGAGTAATTTCCGCTTCTTTTCCTCCGTGCGACTCCAGAGTAACTAATAACTCAAAAACACACATAAGATACATAATTCACAAGAAAAATAGCAAAGAAAGCGTAACTACTGAATAGTAAATTAGGTGTTTTAGACACCTATCACCTATATAAAGCAGCAAAGCCAGGAAGAGTGCATACAACTTTTGGGAGGAAAAAAATAGAGAAAAGGAAGAGAGGAAAGGTTTTATTTCATATCTAGGGTTAACCCCATTAGGGGGAAACCAAGCTATTTTCTTCTTCTTCTATATATATTTTTATGGGTTTTAGTAAATCCACGTGTAGCTTGAATTTTTTACCGGTTAAGGTATGATTTCAAAGTCCTGGTTTATGAAACTTTAATTCTTTTTACAAGTGTATTTTAAGTTGATTTTTCTTGTCGATTGTCTCTATTATTTTTATCGTATAAGATTAATATTGGGTTATTCAATTGGCCATTTGAATTAACCTGATAGTAATTCTTCTACTAGTATTAAAGTTAGTGATACGTGTAATAGTCACTCAATTCCATACACAAGTAGTACATCGCAAAAGCTGACAGAGGGATTCTGTTAAGCAATTGTGTATAGAGATGACACTAGTAAGCAGACCGAGCTTATGCATCTGATGCTAGGATCAACCTAATTCATAAAACGTAATGCATCCCGGTGGGTTACATCTTGAGAGCTTATTCATGGTGGCTCGGATGGATAGAATCTGGTAGTCGAGCGCTTAAGTATCCAGGTGGCAACGGGAATTCCGAGGATAGCAGAGCTTATTGCTATTCTACGGTTGGTGATATAGAAATTCTACAAGAAATAAACAAGTACTTCTATTAAGTTTCTTTCCAGTGACGGCGAATGATTCCTTAATCATCTTTCTTTTATTTGTTATTCTTTTTATTTCACTTTAAACCAATCCCCCATTCGTTATTTACTTTATTTTGCTGATCAAATAACCTATCAATTACACAGCTCTCTGTGGGAACGATCTCTTACTACCGCTATATTACCAGTTAATTAGTGGGAAATATCTTGAATAATTTGTTGTGTAAACGACGCGCATCAATACTTCTTATAATCTAACATTTATTTTTTTATACAAATCTATATATTTATAAATTTATACATATAATCTAATATTTGTAGATATTTGTACTTATGAACATATTGAATAATTATATCTAAACCTAATAACTTGTTGACTATAAAGAAAAAGACTTGGTATTTATTTTTATGGTGATTTAGAAAAAAGACTTGGTATTTATTTATTTTAAGTAAACCTGAATTTATGCTCACTTGTATGTATGGATATTACAATTATACAAGAAAGAAAAATCAATGGAATCATATACAGGCTATCAGCAATGATATTCACAAGCCATGGGTTTTAATGGGTGACCTGAATTTTCACCTTCTAGACTGTGACACTAGACCTTCTACTTCTGCTGATGGTTTAGTTAATAATATTATTGCCTCTTGTGGTTTAGAAGACCTAGTATATGTTGGCAAAAACTACACTTGGACCAATAGCAATATTGGAGTTGGTACTAAACATTCTAGAATAGATATGGCTTAAGGGAGTGTAGATTGGAATCTTAATTTTCCTAATAGCAAACTGTACCATCTTAACCAAGTTGGAAGTGACCATAGTCCTATTATGTTTGTTACTGATGCTACTGCTCCTAGTTGTTGGAAACCCTTTAAATTTTTCCTTACTTGGCTTAACGATTCTTCTTGTAAAACTGTTATTGCTAATGCTTGGAATTCACATGTTAGTGGTTCACCTGCTTTTCAACTGGTCGGCAAACAACATATAACTAGGAAAAAACTATCACTATGGAACAAGGAACAGTTTGGTAACATTAATCAGGAAGTAGACAAGATACAAGAAGAATTGAAAGTCCTTCAGGAAAACCCATCTATCCAGTACAACAAGGAGAAAATAAGCAAGTTAAATCAAGATTTATGCAAGTGGCACAAGATCAAAGGTGAATTTTATCAGCAAAAGTCAAGAGATAACTTTATAAGAGAAATGGACAACAACAGCAAATATTTTCATACAAGAGCCAACAGCAGAAAGTGCAGAAATAACATTGATTCTATCCAAGATTATGAACATAAATGGCTTCAAAGAAGGGAAGATATCTCAAGTCATCTCACCATGCATTTTAAGAGTATAAGCACTTCTACTCATCCAATAATAGAAGACTCTTTATACACTGTCTTTCCTCTAATTATTTCTGGAGAAGACAACTTGTCTCTTAAAAGAATTCCTTCTAATGAAGAGATACACAACACTCTTAAGAGCATGGAAAGCTGGAGTGCACCTGGTCCAGAGGGGTTTCAAGCTGGCTTCTATAAAAGTCAATGGGATATAGTTGGTGAAGATGTCTGTCTAATGGTAAGAAAATTTTTTGGCAGTAAGCATATACTCAAGCAAATTAACAAGACCTATATTTCTTTAATTCCTAAAAAGAAAAAGGCAACAAGTGCAGCTGATTTCAGATCCATTGGGTTGTGCAACACCTCTTACAAGATAATATCTAAAGTCATTGTCAATAGAATGAAACATTTAATGGATAAGATTATCTCTCCATTTCAAGCTGCTTATGTGTCAGGAAGATTAATAAGTGATAACACTGTTATTGCTCAAGAAATCATTCATTCCATGAAGAAAAAAAGAGGTGAAACAGTTGGATGGCTTTGAAACTAGATATGTCCAAGGCTTTTGACAGATTAGAGTGGTCATTCTTGCTTAAAGTTCTTCATTCTTTTGGCTTCTCAGATGAGTTCTGTGATTTGGTTTTTCAATACATCAGCACCACTTCCTTATCAGTCTTACTGAATGGTTCTCCTTGTGAAGAATTCCATCCATCAAGGGGTATTAGACAAGGTGACCCCTTGTCACCTTATCTTTTCATTCTTGCAATGGAATACTTATCAAGACAACTTTCTCATGCAATGCAAACCAAATCAATTATTGGTATTAAAGTGGCTAATATTTCACTGCCATTAATCATCTCAAGCTTTGCGGATGACTGATCTTTACTCAAGCAAATCATACTTCTTCTAATAATCTTTTGGAGTTACTTCACGCTTTTAGCACTCGGGCCTGGGCAAGTTATAAACTTTGATAAGTCACTGTACATTTCAAAGAAAAGAACAAATCCGTGTTCTTTGAAGCTATAAGACAACTTTTGGGAGTCAAGATTATGAACTCTAAATAGAAATATTTAGGATCTCCTTTACTTCGGGGTCACTCTAAACAAGAAGCATTCAAATCAATCAAGGAAAGTTTTGAACACAGATTCTCTTCTTGGTCAAGCTCCACTCTCTCTCAAGCGGAAGAGGTACAATGGTAAAACATGTTTTAAACTCGGTTCTGTTTACCAAATGGGCACATTCAAGTTGCCCTAATAATCTGCTACAACAACTTACTTCTATGGAGAGGAAATTCTTTTGGGGTACAATAAAGAATAAGGTTCCAATCCAGGTTATTGCCTGGATTAGTATGTGTAAGTCTAAAGATTTTGGTGGTCTTGGCTTCGAGAGATTTGGAGAAATTAAACTTGGCTCTTCTAACAAAGTTGGCTTGGAGAATTTGTTCGATTCCAATAGTCTCATGTCACAGGTCCTTGGAGGGAAATATTTCAAAAATGGTGATCCTCTACATCAACAATTTTCTACTTCAAACTGCTCTTACACCTGGAATGTCATAACTAAAGGGCTTCACATTGTAAAAGACAATTATTTCATGGAAATCAACAATGGGAGGAAAACTAAGATTTGGAGGGACAGATGGATTCCTGGTCTACCTCATTCACCTATTCCAATGAGTGAACTTCACAGATTTTATGAGGATGTGTATGAGCTTTATCTGCCAGACTCAAATGCTTGGAATATTGAACTCCTTAACAAATTGTTTGATGATGATTCTTCAACTAAGATTCAAGCTCTCTTTATTGATACAAGTAAAGAAGATAAAATATTGTGGCCTCCTTCCAAAGATGGAAAGTTTACTGTTAAAAGTACTTACAACCTTCTCACTAAGGTTAATGGTGTTACTCAGATTAATGGTGCTCATATTGAACCTGCAGTTTGGAGGAAACTGTGGAATTGTGCTGCTGCTCAAAGAATCAAGTTTTTCTCTTGGAAGTTTATTAGGGATATTAACAATACCAAGTTTAAAAGAGCACAGTTCAATTCTTCTCTGGATACTCATTGTGATATCTGTAATCACTTTAAAGAAGACATGGAGCATATTATTTTCCACTGCAAGCATGCTAAGGAAGTATGGAAAAAACTTGAAGTCAACATAGATATGATCTCTGGAAGCTTGAACACTGTATCTGAATGGGTTATAAGTTGGTTTTCAGCTACAAATCCGGGCACAGATGAATAGATGCTTTGTTTATATATGATCACAATTTGGATACTTTGGAAAGACAGATGTGATGTTGTTTTTCAGGGAGTTACTCTAAACTCAATCTCCTCTATGCATAAAATCACGTATCATTTAGCTTCACACAGGCATTCTCATAACATTGCTAGCTTGAATGATTCTACATTGTTCACCAAAAGCATGAATACCAACTGGAAAGCACCGCCATTAGGTTCTGTTAAATTTAATGTTGATGGTTCCTATGATTATGAAACTAATAAATATGGTATTGGTGCTGTTATACGTGATCATACAGGTGCCTGCCTTGGACTTAAAGGGAGCAGCGGTGCGAGATGCCTTGTTCTGGGCGTTAAGGAAAAGCTACTCAAAAATCCATATTGAAGCTGATGCAAACTCAGTTATTGAATCCATAAATGGTTCCAATTCACTCGTACAGTGGGAGAACAAGAACATAATAAAGGAGATACAGTACTTGATCTCAAAATTTTATTCTTGCATTTTTATTTCTGTTCCATGTAAAGATAATCAGGTGGCAGACTTACTTGCCAAATCATCTAGATTATCTTCCATTTATTATGAAAGCTATGTCAACTTTGATTCTGAAGTTCAGAGTCGTCTTATAGAAGACCTTGGACATAATTAATACAATGATTTTCTTCTTATCAAAAAAAAAATGGTGATTTAGAAAGAAAAAAAACGGTGTTAGAAAAATCTAGCTTTAAAGCTTATTGGGCAGTTATGTTCTTCATGTTGTTTAGAGAGAAATCGGAGTACATATGATTTTATCCATTCAATTAACATAAGTAAGAATGGAACCCAAAATGCTGAAAATTTAATGTTGCTCACTTTAATATTCAAAATACTATTTATTGGATTTTTTTATTTTATGATTTTTTACTAGAATGAATTATTATTATGTTAAAATATATTTTTAATAAATATACGTATCCCACCGTATCCCGTATCCCCATTTTATGAAAATTGACGAATCCCCGTATCAGTATCGTATCAGTATCGGTGCATCATAGCTAATGCCCGATCCTAAAATTTTGTTAATCAAATTTATTTTTACTTTTAGTTGATATATTTCGGGTAATTTGTTTATTTATAATGTTTTAGTTGAAGCATAAAGTTATGTTTTGCTCGGTTTTATCTTTATATTTTTTTTTCAATCTATGTAGATTGATGTAACCAATTATGTGGTTTATGAGAACTCAATTGTTGATCAATAATATGAGTAGTCGACGGTTACAAAAGGAAGTCAACGGTTAATTTATTATGCCTTCGAAAAGAGGTGGTGGAAGCATAAATTTAATTCGTGGACTTGCTTCTTCTTCGCATACTGATGGTAACAATAGTTTAGAGATGTACTTCATAATACTATAGAATACTATAGCTTAACCATCGATCAATTTTATTCTTTGAGTGTTGGAATAAAATTTATTGAACCCGTAGCATATAAGTCATGTCTTCGTCCCTGCCAACCTTGATATATGAATGAATAATTTATTGATAATACAACACAACACAACTCAACCCTGTGTGGAGACATATTTGGTCCTTAGAGGTCTTGCCGCGTTGGCAAGTTTTTGGTATGAAAATGCTACAATAGGATCATACCTCTCTCAGAAGTAAGCTAAGCACTCGGGTACATGCAATATCCCATTCATGTGCAATAGCAGTATAGAAACACACATGTGTACTTTCCTTATTTTCTATTTAAGCAAGGTAGTCTGGTTTGGACTAAACTATAAATAAGCGACAACAACAATTAGAATGTGAATTGTATCAAAAAAAAAAAACAATCAGAGTGTGAAGCACCTGATAGAGTCGTGGATCAAAAATAAATAAAAATAACAGCCTTTTGGAAAAATTAGATTGGAGTCAGTTGTGTGCACTAACGGCTTGGTACATTTGGAAAGCACGATGCTTAAAGTGTTTCCAAAACTTTACACCATCACCTGCAGCCACTAGCAGTCTCATTAGTCAGATCAAATCCTGCAATACTAGCTCAACCAAGTAAATTCCCAACAAGAATCCACACCCAATTCAGCTCATCAACGACCAATGTAGAAATTTCCAGCATAAATCATCAATGTTGTATATTTCAGTACTTGGCAAGAATACCCAAGTTATACCATAACTGTTTAATCGAAAAGAAAGAACCCTATTTTAAGACATACATGAAACTTTCAGGGCATACAAATCAATAGTACCATCTAGGGTGACCTTATAAGAGGTATCTAGTGGGTAGTTAAATTACATATATACCCTTAAACCATTTAAATTACTAATCTACCCTTACCTCAATATAAAAACCTAAACCAGTTTTTAAAAAATCAAAATAAGCTTATATCAAAACCTTTCATCTTCCTCCTTCCATTTAGCCGAACATTGCCGAAGAAATTTTTTTCATCGCCGTGATTAATCGTCGATTCGTTAAAATTTGAAAGTCGATCAAACTCAACTACATAATGGTTCGTACAAAGGAAAAAGCAATGAGTAAGCGTTCAAAAGCATCTTCTAATCCATCAATTGAAGAAGAAGAACCAATTGAAGATGAAGGTGTAGACACTGAAATTTAACCACAAATCGAACCAGAAAATCAATCAATTGAAGCACCAACTCCTGAAATGAGGATAAGAAAGTAATTTCTACAAACCCATCTCTTTATTTGTTGTTTTTCATTGATTTAATAGGTTTAATTTCTAAAAAACTAGGGTTTTTGACGGTTACAATATAGGGTTCGAATCAAAATTGATTTGTATTTTTAGCCGAACTGTTCTTAATAATTTCAACCCGAAGTGTATAAGAGCAGTTCGGCTTAAAATTTCATATGTATTTTACGCCGAACCTTGTCACAGTTAGGATGTGCATTTGTTGTTCGGTTTATTTTATGATTTTACTTATGAGCCAAACATGGTTCTTCTAGTTTATTACTCGTATATTAGGTTGAAGGTTCGGTTTGTTATAATATACCAATTATAAGCCGAACCACTCACTGTGATTACAAGGAAAATGATATTTGTTGGGTTCGGCTCGTTATTGTTTTTTAAGGTAGCCGAACAACTCACTGTGATTTCAAGGAAAATGAGATTTGTTGGGCTAGCCGAACCTTACGGTTTGGTTATAGTCCTAATCTTGAGTTATAGAATTGGGCTAATGTTTTTATATATTGAAATATAATAACTTTGTGCATTTTCTTTATATTTGTCGGTCGATAAATTCTAAAATCGGACGACAAACATGAAGAAAATGCACGACACTAAACAAACACTATTATATTTGAATCGACATCTCTTACAGCCCTAGACTAGAGTTATTTCAGCATTTTTCTATTTTGTTCAATGTATTAATCAAGTTTTATACTTGTCTTAGGAATATTGATAAAAAGAGGAAGAAGATGGAGGTTACGCCTTCTAATTTTAAAACTCTCGATCATCGAGGAGGAGGAAACAAAAAATTGGGAGCAGGAGGCAGAGGAAAGGATAAAGACGTCGCTCTAGAAATTCGTGAACCACTGCCAGAGATACAAAGAGAATAAGAAGGGAGAAATGGTGATGGCGGCCGGTGATGAAGAAAAGGATGATGATAATGAAGATTCTCAACATCAACCAAAACCCCGAAAAGAGATAAAGCTTGTTGAACCTCGGGTTAAAGGTTTGCACATTCCTCATAAGGATAACGTAATCCCAGGTCGAGATGATGATTTTCCCCATAGTCTTCCGGAAGATGGAGCAAGGGTGTTGATCAGTTACGCCGAATCTTGGGCAAAGAGAATATATGAGACTCGTGATCACAATGATGCGGTCCAAGTATTGAGACAGCAGAGGGCAGTGGAATAGAAATTGTCTAAAGAGGTAACCGAGGTGGTTGCTTACGTACAATCATCTGCTTTATGGCCTTGATTGAACATGGACATAAGGAATGTGACCGAGTAACTATCTCCGCTTTCTCCGGGCGATTTTGTTCAGAGACTTATGCGTTTCAGTTACTCTTTGGGGAGATGACAATCACTCCTGATGACGCGAACAAGATTACATGGCTTAAAGTGAGTGGTAGAAGCATGGCTGCTGACTATTATGATATGAGTTGGGAGGAGCTATATAAGTTATAAGGAATATCTTGGTCGGGGTAATTACCATACTGAACTCGAGTTTAGTCGTTCTGTTAAAGATGTAAATTCTGTTACGGAGAACGGTACGAGAAATATATATCTTAAGAATGTGAAGCTTACTAATTTGAAAAGGAATTTGAGAATACAGCGGAGAAAGTAGCACAGGGGGAGTTGGTAAAGGATCTTGCTAATTATACTCTTGGCTGAGATATCTTCCCCGACCCTACTGGAAACAAGGTGAATGCCAATTATCTCATATTACGCTCGGGGAACCGCTACTTTAGCTTACCTTCTCGAACCACTTGCGACCGCCTTTAGGGTGATAAGTACAAACATTGGAGGGAACTTCACCATGCTTCAAATAATTCTCGACGATCCAAAACCTCTTTTCTTTTCTTTTTTTGTTCCCAAAATTATACAATGCATCTCTTTGAAGTTTCAGTAGAGAGTTCAGCTTGTTGGTAATATCAATTTCCAACCGAACACTTTACTAAAGTTGAACTCTCTTCTGAGACTACAACTTTGATGAATTCGGCTTGTTGGTGATATCAATTTCAAAGCTTATTGATGATATCCTTAGCCGAACCTTATATGTTCCATATTTACTTTCCTTTATCTTGTCACTTCATTTCCTATTTTAATTTAGGATGTAGGTGTGGGTATATGACCATCTCCCGATTTTGGAATTGGCAAAACAACTTGAAAAAATGATGTAGATTGGGTCGATCCAACAACGGCATTGTATAAATTTGAGGTTAAGATGAAAAAGGAATTACAAAGAACATTTGGTGGCAAAGTTACCAATCCCATTGTAATTTACTTGGAATACACCAAATTTTCTAGATTTTAGGAAAATTTACCAATCCCATTGTAATTTATGTGGGATATACCAAATTTTTATAGATTAGAGTGTATATCCTCTATGGGAAATATTTGAAAATTGGAGTAAATATTTTATGTGATTCCAAAGCAAAGGTAAATCAGAGATGGTCATAACAGGTGAGAGTGTATATCATCTGTTTTGGAACAAACAATAAACCCTAAAACAATGATCCTCCAACATCATAACAGGTACAGATACAAGGAAAAATGACTTTCAACAACACAAGAAAGGAACACCCCCCAGGGGCTCTAGCTAGAATCACGAAAATGCTAGTCTTCCCCCGACCATGTCCTCCAACCATTCTCACCCATTCCCACCTTGAGGTGTCATGTAGATAGTGGTGTGATGTCACATAAAAGGGCCCACTATTAACTCCAATCCAAAGAATCAAGGACTAAGATCACTGCCATCTAATGGGGGAAGGGAGTTGTGAAGTGTAGTAGTTTCGCTAAAATCAGATGGCATCAACCGATCAAGAAGATAATCTGCAACTTGGACGTGAAACCAAGATTGACATTCAAGCGATGAAAACAGTTTAATTGTATTTCTTTGTTAGCAATTCGCCGTATCATTCGCGAATAATACACGAATCTTTCCGTATCAGTCTTGCCATATTGATACAGTTAAGTAGCTTAACTCCAAACAGATTGGCCCATCTTCGCAACCCGACTATAATAATCAGCCTAAACAATCTTTATTCCAAATTTTCCCAAAAACTGCTTCCAAGGGGATGAGAACCATAGCCTCCAAGCTCGTTAGACAACATTTTTTTTTTGAAAGTGTGAACCGATTCATTAGGTTTACGGAATGTTTACATTTCTAGGGAATTTTTGTCCCCTAGTATCAGCTTGTACAATATTTGAAAGAAAATGTGGGCATACATTTTGCCAAATTTGACTTTATTGGTGCATATTATTGAAAATAGTACATATATATTCACATATACCGATTCATAGCCGAATCACAAACCATTGACCGATACATTTGCCGTACTGTACGTTTCCCAAATACCGAATTCGGCTCCCCATTCAATAGATAGAGAAGATCTCCAACTTATTCCAATTCCAACAGCTCAGACTCGGATCGAGTTAACTTTGAATCTTTTGAATCTTTGGATGGAATGTGAATCGATGATTAGAAAAAGCAAATTTAATTACAGTCTTCGTGATTTCAAACTACATACTAACTATTGATTATCAAAAGCCAAATTTCTTACTATATCTCTATATCTCTCCGTCTTATACAAATGATACAATGTTCTCTTAAAATAATAACTTAACACCATGATACCAGCAACACCATAAAAACACCATCAGACCACTCATGACAAATCACTGTGATACATTCAATCTTTTTGATAATAGAGAAGAAAAACAAATTAATTCAATTCAATCTTTTTAAGCTAAACAAACTAACATTAATCAACTTCTCTTCTCAAGCCATCAATACCCAATTCTCATTACAGATTTACAATGAATTACAAATCAATCTAGTTAGTAAATCACTTCTAAAGAAAAAAATATCCAAGAAGATTTGGGAGTATTAAGTTAAAACAATTCATTCAACAAATCAATTCAAGTAGAAGAAAAAACCAATTTTGAAGAAGATAAACAGAAAGTCCCAATTCCAAAACATGAACATCAAAAAGAAGAAGAAAAAGATGAAGGAATATGTCTTTCTAGGAATTCATTTGTCAGATTCAAGACGACCTGCCCAAATCCAAACAACCCAAATGCATACTTCTACTCCTCTGCTCATGAACAATAAAAACAACTACAGACAAATATACAAAGAATCATCTTCTGTTTTTGACCCATAATTATCAAATCAAATGTTTCTAAACCATCCTTACACAGTAAGAAAATATAGAAAATAGAACATGTACTTAAGCTTACTAGACCAGCTTCAGAGAAATATGAATTTCTCAGCAAATCTGAAGAGCTAAAGAAATTAATTTCCGAGTAGAACAACACCCTCCTTACCATTGTTTTTTAATTCGCAAGTGGGCTGCCTGAATTTCTACTCGTTAAAATCAATTTTGTCAACAATAATAAGAATAATAATTGTAGAGAGAATTTTCTAAAGTATAATTCTAGTATCATCACCACAGATTCAATTAATTCGATGATAGCTTTAATCTAAATGATACAGAAATCGTTATCAAAAGTTAATTCCAAACCCACAAAAAAACATTCTATAACTCAATCTCATGAAACTATGCTGAAACTCAATAGAAACTGAATTGAACAGAAAGAAATCAACAAAGTATAAAAGAGATTCTAGAATGAAACAGATATAGATCCCTCAGATGTTCTGGATAAACAATAGGATTCAATTCATTAAGACCCAAAGGAATCTCAGAATTAGCATGGTAGTTAATCATCACTGGGAACTCAACAATTTCAATTCCTGATAAGAACCCTAATCTCTAAACACATTCAATAACAAAATCCCTAAACAAGTAATTCTAAAAAAAAAAAAAGAAAGAAATTTTGGATGCTCAGATCTATAATATGGATATGGTTCAATTCCTTGACCTTCCACAAAGTAAGGTCTCGTAATGAGCTGGGATTGCATCAAAATCATCATTGCATCATCGTAAAATCAATAATCAACACAAAATAAAAACAGGAGATCCTGAAACCAGAAACGCAGAAGAAGAGAGCAGGTTTGAGGAGAAGGAGGTAGAGAGAGGCGGGGTATACAGAGAGGCAGCGTGATGGGGTGATTTTAAAGAGAATTTTGATTAGGGTTTTGCTGGTTTAGGGTTTATTGGATATAACCGCCCCAGATACTAAAGATGTTATAACCACACACAACACTTTACTTGTTACACCCACGTCTATAGGTGCTCCTACACCTGTATCTTTTCAAGTCCGTTGTCAAATCCCACGGCTCAACTTGATGAAGATCGTGTGACGGCTTTGGAACATGGTCATGTGTTCATATCCGGAAGCCCCTGCATTGTTAGAGCTTAGGAGCCATTTATTGAAGATGAGATTGAGAATATTCAGTCAATCCTAGTATGGATGACCATTAGAGGGGTTCCTATTCATGCCTTTAACCTTGAAGGGTTGATTATCATAACCAGTGTTGTTGGGAAGCCGTTGTTGTTGGATGGACCAAGTGCTGCTCGAACCAGAATGGCATTTGCCTGCGCCTACTGTTATGTATGTTCTTAAGTTGGAAGAGAAATGAGGTAATCCTTCTACCCCCTCTTCTAGTCGGAAACAATAGGATGATGTGATACACAATGTGGAAAGGGAGTGGTCTCCAGTCACTCATAAGAGGAAATCTATGAAGATTGTTGGCTGGATCTATATTCTGACTTTATAACCGTGTTTCTGACTAGTGGTATCTCTGACCACTCCCCCTATAATATTCATTGCATTTCATGGTAGAGGGACTAGTCCTAAAACCTTTAGATACTTTAGGCAGATTTCCAAGCTTGGAATATGGAAGTGCAAGGTACCCATATGTAAATATTTGTGTCCAAGTTGAAGAATGTAAAGCACTTTCTTATCCCTTGGAGAAAGAGCAGGTTTACTAATTTCAGTGCTCAAGTTGGAGCTGCCAGGACTCAACTTGAGAATGTGCAAAAATCCCTTCAGATAAACACCTCTTGTCATGTCACCATTTCTAATAAGAAAGAAGCATTTCAAGTCTATTCCAAGAAGGTTACACTACACCAAATTTTGGGATTAGAAACAGAACTGAGCCGTTAATAAAACCGGTTGTAAAGGCTCTTGGCTGTTGCAAAAGTGGGTGTTACATTTTTTTTTTCAACAACAATGGAGCCATTACGAATTTTGGTTGTAACTGCCTTAGTAATAGCTGTGAGCCGTTACGAATTGCCACGTGGTAACAGCTCAGGGCCGTTACGATTTTTTTTTGTAACAACGAGGTCGTAACATGCAAGAGCCGTTACTATGTGGAAAATTAGTAACAGGCCAGAGACGTTACTACGTGGCAAGTTGAAACAGTTTATAGCCATTAAGAATTTTTTCGTAACAACAAAAAAATTACTGCTAGTCAAGACCAATTTTGACTAGGTCAAAGCCGACCTAGCGCTCATTTTCTACGGAAATAAGTAGAATTCTAAATTCAATACCCTGTATACACCTTTCAATACATTCATAACCACACTCAACAACAATTTCTTCAATCATTCGTATCACATTCATTCAATTCATCTCAGATTCATATAACAAAAGAACTGAAATTTCTCTAAGTACCAAACTTTTTTTTTAAGTATCAAATTTCTAAAGGAATACATGGAAGGTTCCAAATTTCTAAGGGAACAAATACAAACTTACTAACTGCCTACAAAACTTGAATACATAGAACTTACAAACCTTGAAGCTGCTTTGTTCTCCACCCTTTCTGATGAAATAGAGCAACTAAGCTTTATATCCTTTGCAGGCTTGCTTTGTTGAAAGCTTGGGCATAAGAAAACTCGATGTAGGCAATCCTGCAAAATACAACAGGCAACACTATTATGACAAGTAAACTGGAAGAAATAATGCTCAAAATACGCAGCAAGTAAATGCAAACAAGCAATAAAACACAACTCAATATGTAAACAAGCAATAAAACACAGCTCAAAATACGCAGCAAGTAAATCCTTCTTATGTGGGTATGGATGGATTTGAACCTTCTAGTGATGCAACCAAGATAGTTTTAAAGGCTTTACTAGCAAGTCAGTGTGAGTTCCTTTTATGAGTGTCAGATGTACTCACCTAAAAAGGGCATGACGGTTAGGCAGTCGCCTCCCATACTTTCAATCCATGATTAGTCTAGGATGTTGGAATACTAGAGGGCAAGTCAGGGTGAGTTCCTTTTATGAGTGTCAGAGGTACTCACCTAAAAAGAGCATGACGGTTAGGCAGTCGCCTCACATACCCTTTTTCTGAAATCTCCTCCGCTGGAATCTTTAGATAATGCCTTCCCGGTCTCAATGTTAGTTGCAGTTGGTGTTGTCATTTCCTTCCCAGTTCCATCATTACCAAAAATAGTTCCAACCTGAATGTTAATGTTTTCTTTGCCACTTTGATGTGGTACACCTGCATCAGTTTACTGATTAGCTTAAAAATTATAGACATTAGTATAAAAGCAAAGGCATCAGGGACATTCAGAGTGACCATAGTAAAACAATTATAATTGCGGAAATATAAAAGTAAAAGACACAGCAAGATTTTGTTAACGAGGAAACCTCAAATGCAGAAAAACCCCGGGACCTTGTCCAGAATTGAATACTCTCAGGATTAAGCCTGTTATAAAAAAATCTAAATCAACTTCGTATAGTTTAGACCAAGCAACTAAACCTATAGTTCACCTAGTTTCGTATGTATCCCTGTACCTCCAACTTGTAGTAAGTCACGCACTTGGAACAATTCCTTTGGTTCGTATTCCAAACAGTAAAGGAACAACAAATTTGTTCGGTAACAACTCTTTTCAATCAAGTGATATGAGTTCGACAAAAGGCTCTTCCGTTTATCCCAATAAACTCCTTTGTAAGGTCCTTAGATCTATTTTATCAACAATTACCAAAGTAATTGTTAAGATTTTGCAATCAATACTTTGAATCACAAAGAATTGTATTGATGCCGATCTACTCAACTAATCAATCAAATCTATCACAAAGATAAACCGATTATAGTTGGATCCTCTTCCAGCCGAAACAAGTATTGTGCACGCCAAAGATTATGAACCCAAATCAGAAATCTTCTTCGGCTTCAAATCTTAGATCTTCAATAAACACCTGAACACAATCAACTTGAATCTCTTGTGATTAATCACACACAGAATGGAGTCTGTTAACAATGGATTATCACAAGACGTCTTTAGATCTACAATCAGTCTAAAGATCCACGTCGAAACTTCGATCTAGTTTGAGTGAATCGTATATCAGAAGAGAAGATTCTAAAGCATAAACAAACTAGGTGCAATCAAATTTCAACAACCATTAGTAAATCAAATCAATCGAAAACTAATAATAAAGTGCAATTATCTAGTTTCCCAACAACGGTACTAATAGAACTGCTCAATCCCAAAGAAGTCTTTAAACCGAGCGGTCGTAAGAGATTTCGCCTAATTAGGTTATTTTCCTCTCTGAATAGGCGGCTCCACCAGTAACAACATGATAGACACATTTTTTGTGTCTGAATTGTCCTCAGTGCTGGTATTGTTGGAACTCGATTTTTGTACTAATATTGTGTTTTTATGCATTTTTAGGTATTTTTGGAAATAAATATTTTTGGAAAAATCGGCTCGAAAAAGTTGCGCTGAACACCCCGGAGGACATTTGATATTCGGACTCGTCTTTGGATAAGGGGTAACCCGGTTGCTAAGGGGCACCCCAAGGAGGCACTCGCTATTCGCACCCCCTGCAACGGATAGGGGACTTCATCTTCTCCATTTCAAAATTCGAAATTGGCGGGAAAAGCTTGGTTTCACGGGCGGAAATTAGGGTTGCGAATTTGGAGCTCTTCCCGTGAGACTAAAGGGCCGGAATTGATTGGGTATCTTCCTTTGGGCCTAACAGGGCTGGTATAGGTCTTGGTTTCGATCCAAATTGGCTGTAATTTCCGCGAGAAGAAAATCGGGGAAGCACACGCGGAGGAGATATTCACGAGATTTCGCGAGCAACGAAGTGTTTGCACGTATCTCGCGGATCCTAACAACTCTATGGAGTGTGAAGGAGTTAAATATAGCAATTTGGAGGCTTTAAAACGCGTGGAGAAATCAAAAATCGAGATTATTTCCTAAAACAGCGTGAAGAATATTGAGAATTATTTGACGTTATGGCGATATATATCGAGGCATTGGGTTATAAATAGTGGGGGAGATACCATAGAACAAGGGGAGAGTTAGAGAGAGTTTGGAGCAACCACGAGAGCGAAAAAATCGAGTTACACACAGCTGCTGCCGTTGAAGGAAGAACACGAAGAACATTACACTTACGAAGACAAATCGTTTATCAAAGTGACAACGACACTTAGGCGTGGGTCGCAATACGGATGCAGACTTAAAAGCGAAAGAACGGTTTTAACCTTCTTTTGTAACAGTGTTTGCAACACTTATAATCGTTGCAAACACCCGATTTTATCATTTTCTCCATTTCATCATTTGTACACCTCCTTTGAGCAATAAAAATGGATTTTGAGCGTGTTTCCAACATGATGAGCTAGAACCCATCACTGGGATGACGGAGGAAGCTGTTTTGCACCCATGTGGTAATTCTATTTAATTCCTTTATGACTATTTGCACTATTATAATTGATTTATGATTTTTATTGATTATTTGTGAATTCGTTAGATGTCGCATGCTTAGTCTTAGGTACTTTAGATGCGCCATGCTTGTGAGTTACATATAATTCTTTATAAAATCTACCTTGGCAAAGAATTAGAGTCAATGTTTGTTACTTTATGAGCCTTAATTGTCCGGAATTAATAGATGAACCGCATGAATGTAAGAATTGGTGGAATCCCGAGTCCCAGTAACTCTCTCCATCTTGTGTATATATTCTTTATATTTATTATTTTTCTTTATTAAATCCTAGAATCGATTTCATCAAGTCCGAGTGAACGACAACCCTACTACCACTTTCTACAACATTATTGAGTCACATCAATTTTTGGCGCCGCTGCCGGGGACTTGTGTATAGATTTGTTTTTAGGTTTTATTTTTCTTTTTATTATTTTTGTTCTTTTTTACGCGTTTTGGTATTTCTGTTTTATTTCAGATTTGGAGTGGAGCGACAGAAAAAGAGAAAGTGCTGAAAAGAAAAGCAAAGCCAAAATAGGAAAGAAAAAAGAGATCCGAACGGAGTGAAGAAGAAACTTTTGTATATAATGTAATTATTTTTTTTTTATTTTTTTTTAGAAACTGTAATTAGGTAATTAATTTTGTAATTTTTATTTTTTTGGACTTTTTAATTTTTGGACTTTATTTTTGGACCATTGGACATTTGTTTTTTTTAAAACCCTAAGGAAGGGTAATTTAAATATAAACTGCACAGGGAAGGACGACGATTACGATATCGTCTCGGCCCCTCGGGTTCGTACATGACATAGGAGTCGTGGCCCGAGTCGACTTCAACGGTTCATCCCCTGTCTGGAACGGGAGGTAAGAATTCTAAACACCCGCGAATCCCCTGTCGGCGGGTTTCTTTGGATGATTTTGTATGCATATATGTTGAGGTATTGAAAACTACTGCTTTAAATTCCTAGTAAAGGGCAAGGACTGGCCATACAAGATAAGGGTTCGGATTTCATCACCGTTCTCTTCTTGCCCGCCTTAGGAAAGCGAAACCAAACACGAACCTAAGCCTAAAATTTTGAATAGAACGAGACCGATAGGGTAACGAGCTTAATAGGAAAGTCGTTCGAAAAATATTGGTTACTCTTTTAAGCAAACTTTGAAGTTCATGATGGTTTCGTGAGTTGAATGCGTGATCGCGCCGCCTTGTAATGCGGTGAGGCCTTGGGTATCAAAGATCCACACAGCTTCCCTCGCCTCTATTCAACTTACTTAAACTCGGATTGATTCCGGAGGGTTTGCTCGGTTGTAACGAATTCCCTTTCGAAGGATTAGAAGGCTGGTCTAGAAAGCAATCTAAGTGGAGCCATCATGCTTTTTGTTTGCTAGAAATCGGTAGGTTTCTTTGTGGTCGAGTCAGCCTTGTTTGTGTTTGTGTAGAATTCCCTGCCCAGAGCTTAGGATGTCAAACTGGTATAGTCAATACAACGAATATCCAACTGAACAATATGGACATTACTCTTTTTATGACCATAGTGTGAATAGTGGTTGGGAACGCCAATATTTTGAAGGTTATGGGTCATACCATGGTGAGCCCAATTACTATCCACACATGCATCAGTCTTACGAGCAAAACGATCCTCCAATTTCTTTAGAAGAGTCTCTCAAGAGTTTCAATGAGTCAACACAGAAGTTTCACTTATTTATGAAAGAGACTTATAATATTCCGCTTCCAGAAGAGTCCGTAGAGCAGTCAACTAAGATTTCTCTAGAAGAGTCCCTCAAGCAATTTACTGAGAGTACAAATAGGATTGTGGAAAAATTTGCTCAAGATAGTCTTAAATTCCAATATAGTGTTCCCAATACCACCCTTGAAAATAAGGACAGTTATTTACATAATCAAGATGACGAGGATAAAATTGGTAACACTACTTGTCTAGATGAGGTTCAACCATTTTCATATTATTATAATGATGATTATGATGAGGATAGTGTTGATGAAGAATTTGAAATCGATTAGGCATAGTGATCAGGAATTTGTTACTCCAATTGAGCTTAATGATGATAATATTTCTAGTTCAAATCAAAATAATTTTAATAATTATTCACCTATTCAAAAGGATGAGGATTTGACTAGAGATACCCCCATTTTAGACGATGTAGTATTTCCTTTTGATTACGAAGCCAATGATGGTTTAGAGGAACGAGTATATTTTGAGTCTAGCGATTTAGAAACAATAGACTTAGAAAAAGAAAATGAACTCGTAGAGATGATTGAGGATGTACCTGATTTAGAAGAATCAATTGACCATTTTCAGGAATCAGATGACCTTGAAATTAGGGAAGTTGTGACTAGTCTTTCTAGAGGCACTGAAAACTCTAAGTTTGGGGGTGATTATCATTATCCATGTGCTTTAACTCTTAGAAAAGTCCCTAACTTGGGACTTGACATATGTGCCTCAACCATTTTAAAAGATTATCTTCATACACTTTTTCCCGAACCTAGTTGTGTCCATAAAGAAGTTCGGTTGTTAGAAACCCATCCTCCGGTTGATGTGGTTAACCTGGCTATGATACCACGATTGACTTTGTTTTCCCACCAAGAACCTTCCTTCCAATTGTGGGAACGTATAAGTTTCGAATGTGTCAATTATTAAGTTTTGAGACTAAACCCGATTACTTTAGGATATTAGGGTCGACACATTTGCTTAAGGAAGACCACCAATCTTATTGTGGTCACTGTGTAAGTCAAAACCGATTGACTTAGAAGATCCTCAATTATTCGAGTTATTATTATGTGCTTCTAAGTTTTTATTTGAGTTTTTCCAGACTCTAGAACACGAACATTCGGATCTAACTCATAAGGAAACGCAACCCATGAAAATATGTTATCTAGACCCTTTTATAGAGCTCCGAACCCGAACCACAACTAGGTGTGTTGGATATCTTCTGATATCTTCATTGCAGTCTCCTCTTCTTGTGGTTAGCACTTTTTGATCCAGATGACACTTGATTATTCCATTGTTGCTATATGATTCTCCGAGGTGACTAATCCTTTCCAATGTCCATTTGAAGACTTTAAACTTAGCACTTCTTGGGAGGTAACCCATGCTCTTGCAACACGGTAATATCTTTCCTTAACTTGTTTTACTTCAAATGGTAGTATGTTTCTCCTTGTTCATGCTTTTAATTTTATCTTTAGAACATTGAGGACAATGTTAGATTTAAGTTTGGGGTATGGGAGAAACTTTTTAGTTGCAATAAATAAACTCCGAGCCTAGAAATTTATGCTTATTAAGGATGGCACTAACCAATCTAAGTGGATGGAAGCATTTTGGTTGTAGGAGTTGAGGAACCAATCGATTAGATGGCAACATCTAAAGAGTCTATTCATAAAAGCACGGAGGTCGGTGTTAGAAATAACATGATAGTTTCACCATATCTCGTTGAGTCCTTTTCACTTGTTTTATTTTGTTTTGTTCTTTGTAAAGTATGTTTCTCTAAGTGATTAGGTGGGGCCCACGAATCAAGTTGTTACCAATGCTAGGGTGAATTAGAGTGATTGAGATACAAAAAAAAAAGTGAAAAAAGAAAAGAGAGAAATGAGACCGGACCATCGGACCAACCTAATAAATTAAATAAAGTCGACCAATGGAACCCTTGTATATGCCGGTTGTGTTGACCTAGAGTTAGGATTATCGACCACTTTGGTTCCCTTGTATATGCCGGTGTGTTGATATTAGTCGACTAGTATCTCGACCATTAGGATAGGTTCATTTTGGCGGAGGCCTTGAGACAGATATGGGAAACACACATCAGTTAGTAAACATCAAAACCATCTATGTTTTTCTCTATATCCATCTTCTTGATCTATCCATGTGATTAGTTTTGACTCCGGGTATTGATGTCCATAGTGCAACTATCTGAGTAGAGCTCTGTCACTTTATATGAATTTTAGTATGCTTGAGTGCAAACTCGTGTACGAAATTGGAATTTCGCATCGGGGTACTTCCTCCTGTAGTCAATAAGTATGCCAACCAAGGAGATTCTTTAGTGCCTTCCCGAGGTTACTGTGTAGATAGCTAGGGTCTGGAGTAAAGGTTTTGTGGGTACACCTCTGGTAAACCCTCCGGAGACAACACTCCGCCACTAGGGCCACCTAGGGGTTCAAATGATTTTTATTTTTAGAATAAATTTGCTCGAGGACTATCAAATAATAAGTTTGGGGGTATTTGATAGACACATTTTTGTGTCTGAATTGTCCTCAGTCTTTGGTATTGTTGGAACTCGATTTTTGTACTAATATTGTGTTTTTATGCATTTGTAGGTATTTTTTAGAAATAAATATTTTTGGAAAAATCAGCTCGAAAAGTTGCGCGGAACACCCCCGGAGGACATTTGATATTCGGACTCTCGTCTTTGGATAAGGGGTAACCCCGGTTGCTAAGGGCACCCCCAAGGAGGCACCTGCTATTCGCACCCCGAACGGGATAGGGGACTTCATCTTCTCATTTCAAAATTCGAAAATTGGCGGGAAAAGCTTGGTTTCACGGGCGAAATTAGGGTTGCGAATTTGGAGCTCTTCCCGTGAGACTAAAGGGTTTGGAATTGATTGGGTATCTTCCTTTGGGCCTAACGAAATTGGTATAGGTCTTTTGGTTTCGATCCAAATTGGGCTGTAATTTCCGAGAAGAAAATCGGGCAGCACACGCCGGAGGAGATATTCACGAGATTTCGCGAGCAACGGAGTGTTTGCACGTATCGCGGATCCTAACAACTCTATGGAGTGTGAAGGAGTTAAATATAGCAATTTGGAGGCTTTAAAACGCGTGGAGAAATCAAAATTCGAGATTATTTCCTAAAACAGTAGTGAAGAATATTGAGAATTATTTGACGTTATGGCGATATATATCGAGGCTGTTGGGTTATAAATAGTGGGGGAGATACCATAGAACAAGGGGGGAGAGTTAGAGAGAGTTTGGAGCAACCACGAGAGCGGAAAAATCGAGTTACACACCCTGGCTCTTCTGCTGCTGTGAAGGAAGAACACGAAGAACATTACACTTCGAAGACAAGTCGTTTATCAAAGTGACAACGACACTTAGGCGTGGGTCGCAATACGGAGGCGAACTTAAAAGCGATGAACTTGGTTTTAACCTTCTTTGTAACAGTGTTTACAACACTTATAATCGTTGCAAACACCCGATTTTATCATTTTCTCCATTTCATCATTTGTACACCTCCTTTGAGCAATAAAAATGGATTTTGAGCGTGTTTCCAACATGATGAGCTAGAACCCATCACCGGGATGACGGAGGAAGCTGTTTTGCACCCATGTGGTAATTCTATTTAATTCCTTTATGACTATTTGCACTATTATAATTGATTTATGATTTTTATTGATTATTTGTGAATTCGTTAGATGTCGCATGCTTAGTCTTAGGTACTTTAGATGCGCCATGCTTGTGAGTTACATATAATTCTTTATAAAATCTACCTTGGCAAAGAATTAGAGTCAATGTTTGTTACTTTATGAGCCTTAATTGTCCGGAATTAATAGATGAACCGCATGAATGTAAGAATTGGTGGAATCCAGAGTCCCATAACTCTCTCCATCTTGTGACATAAATTGTATATATTCTTTATATTTATTATTTTTCTTTATTAAATCCTAGAATCGATTTCATCAAGTCCGAGTGAACGACAACCCTACTACCACTTTCTACAACATTATTGAGTCACATCACAACACAACTAGGTAGTTTTGCTAGCTCTGAGGATTAGTTTACTTGAAATGCAAACTTCAATATTTATAGACCAATGAAGTTTGGATACCAAGGAATTCCCAAAACCGAAAATATTCTCAAGATATGCAATATATTTCCAAATTCGGTTTCCATAATTCCTGGAAATGCTTTGTCCAAATATTGACCAAAATCTCAGTAGAAAATCTCATATTAGTAAATGCACATTACCAATTTTTATTTTCTAAAGATATGCATTTTAATTGCTTGGAAATTAAAAGCATATAAAACTAAAAACCTTAATTAAAAGATTCTCAATTTATTTCGATCCGGGATTCTCCTTTTGCTATTAAGGAATATCTTTGAACAATAAAAGATAAGCGTTACTGCACATTTTCAAAGTATGACGACATCTTTACTTTGTAAGTCCTTTTCATACTTACAATCTTGGAATCGATTTTCCACACTTCCAAACAAGTTTAGAATTGGTTCATCCGACTTCCAAGAACTATGTGATTGATTATCCTATCAAATCACCAAACATGGGTTTCACGGTTCTACCAAAACAAGTTTCGGTTATACCTCCATATGGGTACTAGAATTAGTCACGCTAGTTACCAAAACTTGGTTGACTAGGTACTAGGATCGGTTCCCACATATATATATGGTATCTAACTTTTATTTGGTGCACATGTCCATAGGATCGGTTCCCAATAACTAAAAACGTGTTGCACATGTTCATAGGATCGGTTCCCAATAACTAGAAACTTGTTGCACCTCTTACAAGGATCGATTCCCCTTTTGTGATCGGTTGCACCTCTTACTAGGATCGGTTCCCAATGACTAGAGTTCAACAAATCGATCATACCATCTCAGGTGATTACTTAAGATCGGTTTCACTAATAAAAGTCATACCAATACAAAAGTCATGCCTTGTGAATAGTTTTACCAAGATACATAAACAAGTTATGAGCGGTTATACTAAACACACATATTGGTAGTTCAAAAGATATGCAATGAATAACAATACCAATAAGCCTAGCGATTTCCCTTTTGATTCACAAAACAAGTTTATGACTGTACTTCCTTTAAACGAATGTAAAACATTATTTCCTAGGATGAAATCTTCACCTCATACCCATACATAATCACAATAGCATTCAAACGATTATGTCGATGTCTTATATACGAAGTTCAAAAGATAAGCGTTATACTTCATATTGTATTCCTTAATACTACGTCTAACTAGAGTATCATCATTCATAGCTTCGCAGTTATGTTTTCAATATGCACGACTTGAAATATACGGTAAGGAATGAAACAGTTCAAGTCAAATATTACTAACCTCAAGAGGAAGGATGATGTCGTCGTTGTAGCTCCTTACTTCTTCACATTCTTCAAGTCTTCACGTAATACTTGTAATGTCTCATATCCTAAATACTTTCAAGCTAACCTATATGAAGTTGACTCTAGTACATAATCAAGTGACTCTTTAAATGAGTTTTGGTTCACTAAAATATGACAACCAAACTTGACATACCAACGCTTGGTGGGTTCAACCGAGCTATGCTCTAACACCGCCGACTATTTTCTTCATACTCGCACGAGATATCCAATGGCCGTGAATCAGCAAGCTTCTTGACACGGAAAAATGTTTACATCGTTCATATTACTTTATTGTTATGGTTTTGGTTTGGTTTTGTTGTTCCTTATGATTTTTTAAACTAACCTTCACATGGAAAATATGTTGGAGAGCTTATATACGAACAGAAGAAGGAGAGAAAGGGCAAAATTACCGAACGAGAATCCGTTGGTTGTCTCGTGGTTCCTCCGAAAAGGGTAGATTTATTCTTGAAGTTGTTTCGAAGAAAGAGTTTAAGGTGGTTGATCACTGCACTGGTTCGAGTGGCAAAGCAGAGGTAGCGGGCATGTTCATGGTTTTCTGTGGCTCGAAGAAAGACCGGATCCTTCACGTATTGCCACAGATGAGGAGGTAATTGTTGTAATCTTGATGTTCTTGCATGAAACAAGAATCCCAGAGCACTGAAGAAAATAACTATAGGATCAAATATTCTTACTTAGGAAATATAATTAAACAACTAGGGTCTAAATTATTGTTTTGCAGCATATATCTATTCTTAGGTTAGCATCGTCGCTATATAAGTACCAATATATGGCACAAGGAAGGCTAATTTAGGTTCTTAGAGGCTTACAACTAATCTAACATAGGGCATTGATCTGATTGGGAACTTCACTAAAAGAACAGTTTAAAACCAAAAACTACGGAAGCAGATACATTGGATTAAGATTCAGAGTCCTAAGATAAGCTTGCAAGCTTAAATTTTTAGTGTCTATCATCTCTTCAGTTTAATGAATCATGTTATTTGAGCATTTGAAGGGCTTTGGTGCCGATTTTAGATACTCCATTCATTACTGCATGACCATTATTTCTCTGATTTAGACTCTTAAATACCATTGCCATTTTTAAATCGTTATGGTGTACCTTAATAATCTAAACGGCTAAACCCTTTTTTTTTTGAATTGTAATACGATCTTTGGATGGGTGTCTCTTGTATAATTTTGTTGCTTTTATCCATGAATGACTATGGCTTAGTTTGGTATTGTGCATAGCTTTTGTAAAAGCACCTTTACATGCGTTCTTTGTCTTTGTCTTTGTGAGAAAAAAGCGATTGGACGTTTGGTAAAATATTAATTAAAGTTGAAGCTGATTAAAAAAGCAATCAAAGTGTGTTTGGTAAAATTTCAGATTCAACCATAGTTGTTGTAGCAAATGACAAAAACAGACATATCTCTAATGATAGGTTTATTCAATTTTATGGGGTTTAAAAATAATTAATTATTTTACTATATAATATTATAATATTCATACTAATTACCACTATTATTATGATTGTTAAAAAATTATTTTACTTATTTATATATATATATATATATATATATATATATTTCAAACAAAAAATGAAACTAAAATTAAGTAATTATTTAATATTTTTTAGTTATATTGTTAACAAATTAAATGAAATGGTATGTAAAATAGTTTGAAAATTAAAAAAAAAAAAAAAAAATTAAAGAATGCAATATAAGAAATAGTAAAAAAATTGATTGTATTATAAATTTAAGGGGTAACTTTTGTCATTTATAAAATAAAGTAGGGATAAAAAAGATAAATCAATCATTAAATTTAGGTGGGGCCACAACTTATGCTTTTGTAGCTTTTAAAAGCTCCTCCTCCCCAGCTTTTAAAAATTGAGGAATTTGGGAAGTGCTTTCAATAAAAAGCACTTTGATTTTTTTTTACCAAACATTAATTTCAAAAATTATTGACATAAATAGCTTTTGAGAAAATAAAAGCATTACCAAACCAAGCCTATATGTACTGGAGTGATGTGTTGTTTGCGAGTATTCAGTGTTATTCTTGTAGTCATGTACTTTTGCTCTAAGAACCAGACATCTAAGTTTTAAGTCTCTCAATCTTATCCCGTTTGATCGAGAAAAGAAGACATGCTTTGCTGTTCTTTGGTAGGGTTTTGTACTCCTTGTTGCCATACAATAGTGTACATGATATTCCCTAATAGAAATACTTTCTTATTATGGACAGGAATTCTATAAGTTAAAGTATTGAATTATTGCATTATATTGTTTGTGTTTAGACATCTTTAATCCATACCATGTCTCTCTTTTTTTATTTATTTTTTCCGTCGTTTATATTTGTTTTATGTATATATATCTTTTCTTTTCTTTTCTGAAAAAATAGGCTGATACCGTGTCTGGACTTAAGTGTTTTCTTTTCTTTTCTTTTTTGTTTTCAGGCACGCCGTGTGATATGCGATTACTTTGACTGTATCATATGCACATGGAATCCGGATCCCAGTTTCAGAGTCGTCATACAAGACAATCATCCGTGTGCACATGAAATTTCAGAGGATTCAAATCTAGAAGATGATGATGATGATTATACGGCTTTGGTTAACTATATGATGCGACAAACTAACTGTGGAAGTTACTGTTTGAGAAAAAGCAAGGTTACAAGACGAGATGAATGTCGGTTCAGATTCCTAGTTGAGATTTTAGAGACGAATCTAAGCTAGTTGAAGAACCAAATTGGCAAAGAACATGTTTAGATTTCTTTGCTTGCTTGATCAATGGTTGAATTCTCACAATCGCGCGGTTCTACAAGCATGGAGAGCAAACATTGATTGGTCTGTCGTGACAACAACGGAATTTGTTACATGTTATATCGCCAAGTATGCAGCGAAGGCATAACCATCCTCAAGGAATTACATCGACATTATGCGAGGAATCATTGATAATCCACTACGACCTTGTCGTGACTCAGAATCTGCGGTAAAAATAATGCTCATTAAGAATGCATCGGAAAGAGATGTATCTGCCCAGGAGGTGTGCCACTTGCTCATAGGTTGGAATATGTCGGACACGTCGAGAAAATTCGTTACATTAAATCTGAGTGAAAGTAGGTTGTTCTCCTCTCAACTGCGGAAGCGAAAGAACAGAAGCAACGAAGATGTAGAGCAAGGGATAGCTGATCCGAACTTTTTTTCAAGATATTTGAGCAGACCGGATAACTATGAGCATATGAAGCTGATTGAGATGGCAAAGAAGCATTACTGGGCTCGTCGAAAGTGGTGCAAACATCGTGTTGAGCCGGTTGTTAGCATTTTACCTGATTTCAGTTGGGAAAAAATCATTCCAGATACTGATCTTTATGAATCCTTTTGTAGACAACATGTATGTAGAGTAGTTAACTATTCCATGTTCCTTTTTGGGGCATTTTATTTAAGTACTACGGTAGATAAGAAACCATTAGCTATTGCCATAGTCATAAGCGCGCATTCACTTGCGCCGCTGTTCTTTATTCATTTTTGTCTCAATTATGCCTTAACTCGTCTCTTTTCTTTATGTACCAACAGTATTGTTATATAGCCTGTACATGAGCTTAGAAGAAGCGAAAATAGATTTCCTACGTGGTCGGGAAGGTACATCAACTCATCCGTCCTACTAAAATCCTTGATAGATCTTGTCATTGTTGAGGAGGAATTTGAGGACGAAAACGCATCCGTAAGAAGAGTGGTTAGACGAATGGATGTAAGCATACCGCCATGGCGCGAAAATTTCGGGGCATTGGAGGCCATTGATCCGGGTTTGCGCGACATCTATAGAAACCATTCTTGGTCTAGAGGATTCTTGGACAACCTTACCATTCACAAGAAGATAGGATTCATCAACACCTTACGAAAAGTTGTGCAAGATACACATGATTAAGTTCGAGTACTTCTCTCCTGCTCTCTGTCAAGACAACAACAAGCCGCACATGATCTTATTCTTGATTCTTTGAGGTCAAATTCAACTATTCAGTTGATTATTAGTGGAGGGGCAGGCACAGGAAAATCAACACTCATAAATGCCATTGTTCGGCCGACAAGGGAACTATTCAGCAACAAACATTATGTTCGTATCATGGCTCCCACTGGTGTAGCTGCGTTCAACATCGGAGGTTCGGCTATACACCACGAACTCGGCATCACAGCAGATAAAAGCCAGTCGTACAAGAAGCTGGAGGCAGAATGATGTTGACGAATGCAGGTGATATGTCATTTTGGCTTCAGTTTTGCAGTTTCCATTACATAGGTACTGTGAAAATCTAGCTTTATTCATAGGATAGAATAAGAAACTACTTACCATGTCTGATTTTAATCCTTTGCATATGAAACTTGCTTTTGGAAATATCATGTCTAGTTATTATGCTTTGCATATGAAACTTGCTTTTGCTTTTGGAAATATCATGTATGGTTTTAATGCTTTCAATATTGACTCACGCAGGTAGATTTCAAAAATACGAAGTTGATTATTATCGACGAGTACAACATGATCGGCAGAAAGATGCTTGCATATATCGATATTCGATTAAGAGATATTTTTGGAACCAAAGAATCTTTTGGGAATATCTCTATTGTACTCGTCGGTGATATGCAACAACTTCCACCCGTTTTTGATACACCCGTATATGCTGAAGGCGGACGAGAGTTACAACCGACAATGTAATCTCTCTACGTGAGTTTAAACAATGTGTTCGCCTTGAACAAGTTTTCCTGCAGTCTGGAGCTGAGAAGTTAGAATATAGAGAAGCTTTGTCGAGATTAAGTGATGGCAAGTCCACTGTTGCCGATTGGAATATGTTTGCCACTAGGAGCTACGCGACCCTCTCCGTCGAAGTGATACACACCTTTAGGCATGCTCTTCGAATGTTTCCTAGTAAAGATGAAGCTGCCAGTTATAATAAAGAACGCCTCAGAGAGCTTGGGTTTCCCATTGCGCGTATCCTATCAGTGAATAACTGTCCAACAACTGAGGGAGCAAGTTCTGATGACGCGAAAGGGTTACAAAATATTTTGTTTTTGTCAAAGCAAGCAAGAGTGATGTTTCGGAAAAACTATTCCACTTAATTTGGTTTGGTTAATGGCTCAATAGGAAACGTAAAGGACATCATATATAAAGAAGGAGATGAATCACCAGGAAATATTCCGATTGCTGTTCTGGTTGAATTCGAAAAATATACCGGTCCAAGGGTGTATGAAGAATGCACTGTGATTGCTATCATTCCAGTCACAACAAACTGGATATCATCTTCCGGCGTGCCATCCAGCGGTTTCAATTACCACTTATCTTGTGTTGGGCAATAACTGTCCACAAAAATCCAAGGGTTGACACTTGATCAGGCTATTGTGAATATAGGAACTATAGAGAGACTCGGGATGACATTTGTGGCATTGTCACGGACGAGACGACTTAGAGATCTTGCGTTCTTTCCGATGTTTGATTGCGAAAGATTAGAGAGAATAGACAAATGTTTTGGGATTAAAAAAAGGCGCGTAAAAGAACAACGGTTACAACAATTAGCAATTGCGACTCAAAAATCTCTACATATTTGAATAGAAGAAATTTTTTTACACTCTCAACTTAATACAATTTTGTTACATTGTCAACTTAATACAATTTTATTTTACAAATTAGAATAATACAATTTTGTTTTACAAATTACAATTATGATAAAATTTGTCTGCATATCTCAGTTACATTTCCTTCTCCTTTACAAATCTGAACCCATGCAATCACGTTGTGATGTCATTTCGTCAAGTTATTCGGTCGGCCCTCCCACCGTGGCAACGGTTGTACTAGTTATAATTAAAAGTAAAATATACATATTCGTTAACTCCGCATTACTTGATAGTGATCCTATAGAGTTTGGTTAAGTCCGAACCTATTATCAAGTAATCACACTTTGATTTTTGTATCATCTCGATCTTGTATCCATAGTCAATCACACAAGTTATCTTGTTGTCGTATTATGTCAATATCGTATCCATAGACGATCACACAAAGTGTGAATACCGAAATTGTTGTATTGTCTCGACTTTTTCCATAGACGATCACACTTGGTAAGAGGACTTATAGGTTGAAACAAAAAGATTGTGTTGTATTTGGGTACCTGATAGGGGCTAAAAGAAGCTTTCCTATGTTCTAGTGCACGAGTGCACGAGCCAGTGAAGGCAGTGGCAAGCACATGTCTTTCCACAAGGAACTTGTGTGTGCTAGGCTGTTCTAAAAGCTATCTCAATCAAGTTTTGAGGTGATGTGACAGATACAAAGTTTTAGTTTAAAGTCTTACGACCGAGATGAAGGTGTGATAGTAAATTGAGTATTGAAAAGCAAGTTAAAGTGTAAACTTATGGTTGAGTGGCACTAGGATTGCCAAATCCACCACCTGTCTCTTGTTATGGGATTCAACTAATGTGAGTGCTTGATTCTGTGACGGAGACAAGGATAAAGTGTCAATTTTATCTCCTATCTAAGGTGTTTCACCAATTGATAACCCAATTTTCAGCTAAGGGACTAACCTAGAGTGCTAGTTGTCTAAATAAGCACAACTAGTCTAGAGAATTAGCCATTTATCTCTAAGGTATGAGCTGAAACTTCACCAAGGCGGTTTAAGCCTAACTACAATGCCTACAGGGCGGTCATTGTGAGAGTAAAGCACCGGAAGCTAACAAATGAGGTTATCTATAAATTTTAGACATTCAAAGCGGCATCGTATATAGTTGAACCACGAACTAAGATTCAAGGTTTCATTGTAATCCTAGCTAAGTAAATTTAGCACATGATAAACATTTAAAACAGATTAAATTAAAGTTGCAGACTAAATGTAAACCCTAAAACATGAACTAAAACTCCCTCTTTTATCTTTCATCTCAAACCTCAATTTATACTCTCCACAATAATTCAAATAACAACTACATGATGACCCAAACCTACTACTCGCTCCTTGACGCGTCCCTGACCTCTGAATCGAACATGCAACGGAGTTAGTGAAAACCCTAACCCTATTTATCTTTAACCTGGCTTCTAGGTTGAAGAGAAGCTAAAAAAAAGATAAATAAGGGAGAGAGTGGTGGCGCAGAGATGATGGAGTGGTTGGGTGATGGTATTTGACAGAGATGTGATGATGGAACTGCATCGGGCGTGGGACGAAGGAGGTGGAGGTGAGGGATTTGGCGAGAGCTCGTGGGAGAAGAAAGAGAAAGTGAGGAAGAGAATAGGTTTGCTCGATTAGGGTATAGGGTGTTGGTGATTTTGTTGTGAAGCGGTACATCGAGTGGTGATGAGACGGGCCTAGCGAGCGTAGGATGGAGCTTGATGGAGATCTCGAACGGCCGAGGGTGGTAAGCGGTTTTGGCGTGATCTGGTGTTGAGCGGGAGCAGCAAACTTCGATGCGTGTGGAAGCAGCGAGCGTTGGATGCAGCAAGATGGGATCTCGACGGCTTAGAGTGTACGGGCTCGGATCCGGGTCGCGGGTCGGGTCTAGCTCAAGCCCATGTCTTGTAGATGAGTTGCTACTTGTTGGGTTGCAACCCATGCGCCTTGCGGGCTTTGGCTTTTCTGCTCCATAGATGCTCGACTCCAATTCTTCTCTCTTTTGGCTCCTCAGATTCTCCGAGCTTTATTTATTACCTAAAAACACAAAATTAATTAATACAAATATTTATTCTTGAAAACAAAGAAAATACAAAATGCGGGATAATATCGATTTATGAGCACAAAAGATGAGTAAAATGCCAATAAAAGGTGTATAAATATGCAATCTTTGGCACTCATCAAATACCCCAAACCTGAATTTTACTTGTCCTCAAGTGAAACAAATGAAGAAATCCTAACTATACCACCGTCGTAGGTCTCTCGAATGCATTTAGCGTATGCACTAAGCCTTTAAACCCCTAGGTGTCCCTAGTGGACGAGTTGTAGTCTCGTGAGGGTTTACCGAGGTGTACCCACAAAACCTTCTCCAACTTCAGAGTATAAAAGAGTCTCAAGCCTCCAAGAAGCTATGAGGACATAGAGTTTCTGCGTGCTAGTAACAAGAAGTTAGAACTACTAAAGAACGCATTCTCATCCTTAAGTGTCGACCGAGAAGTAACCATACCATATGAAAGAATTCGGATTCGATTGTGATCATAAGCCTCGACTTCACCTCACCATTAGGGTTTTATGATAATTGCACTCAAAAAGATCGCTTTTAGTCTCTCATGTGTGCGAGCGGAATAAAGAGAGAAATCCCACACACGTTGTAGGTAAGAAGGATAACCTTCCGAAATAAAATGCGGAGACTCCACAAAATGTGGACAAAAGAATCTTTTCGATGATCTCTAAGAAAGGAAATCAACCATTAGCAAGGGGTGGGAGTACTCACTACCTTTTCACCCGATCGGCAATTAATATCACCCTCTCATAAGAACCATAGAAACGTCTTCACTCTTCGGTCTTCGGTCTTCAAATGTTGATGACGAACTTCTAAACTTCACAAAACTTGACAATTTTTAACTTTTCTACTCAATTTCCTTGTTACTTGGAATTTTCTTCTTTACCATGGTGGTATCAAAACTAAGAAAATAAACTACAATTATTTATTTATTTTTTTATTTTTTTTTTGATTTTTTTTTTTGATTTTTTTTTTTTTTTGATTTTTTTTTTTTTTTTGAACTTACTATATACATTAATTGAAAATAAAAACAGTGACACTACTAACTCCATGGATGAAGGACTATATCACACAATTTCCATAACTTGTATTGTCTTAATTTTAAAAATTTCATTAATTCTCATCTTCTTTTTCTTTTCCTTTCTTTGTTGCACGTAACCTTGGACTATATCAACTTTTCTTCGAATATTCTGATGTTGCTCCGCTTGCTGACGATGATGTGTTTCTATGGATCTTGCTGATTGAGAGAGAGAGTGATGTTAACGGCAAATCGATATTTAGAAGGAGTTTTCATCTTTAGACGTCACCCTCATGATTGACGGAATTAGCACTCAAGAGAACAAAAGTAGTCTTTGAAAGTGGTGCGAAGTTGGGTAGCTCACCATTCCTACCCGGAATTGACGTGCGGTGACACACACTCTAAAAGCTTTTCTAGAAAGTCACAAAGAGTGAAGGTCGGTACCTCGCTTGATGTAAAATGGGTAGTCTCCACTATGGTTGATCACAATTCTACTACCGAAAATCTAAACAAAGACCTAATTCGCTCTCCTAGGTATGGTTAAATCCGACTTTAACGCTCTAATCAACTAAGGAACCCGATTGCGTTCTCCAGTACTTCCAAGTTCTTGTTATTTCGGTCAGACTCTCTATGTAAACATAGCTAAAAGCATGCTAGTGACTCTAAAATCTCTAAAAGTTGGAGGTTTTTCATGCAAGTATTTACAAAGAGTTTTTTTTTTTTTTTTTTTTTTTTTTTTTTTTTTTGAAAAGAAAGACTAAAAACTCTATATGCAAATGTATGTACCCCCAAACCTAAATTAAACATTGTCCTCAATGTGTCAACAGATAATAAGAATTTAAAAAGTCACATACCGAGAGAACTATGTTAAATAAAGAAAAGGGAAGAGATTACCGGATGTACAAGGGTGTTGCTAAACCATAGAAAGATGAATGCTTTGAAAGCAAACAATCACGAGCGCAAGACAAAAAGGTTGGTTAGCACACATCAAAATTATGCAAAAAGAAAAAGAAAAGGGAAAGACGATGGATTTTTAGTCCATAAGTATGTACACAAGTGAACTAGATCAGTCCACATAGATGGGGTCTTCCAAGTCAACTGGTCTCAACTTCCTGGTGGAAGATGCTCCGAAATGGTTTCAATCTCTCGACCATTGACTTTGAAAATGTTCTTATTTGCTGGGTTTTCAACTTCTACCGCTCCATGGGGAAAATCGATTACCACGAATGGTCCGGACCATCGGGAACGTAGCTTTCACGGAAACAAATGCAACCTAGTGTTGTACAATAAAACTTTTTGACCTGGGGGTGAAAGACTTGCGCAGAATGCGCTTATCGTGAAACACCTTCATTCTATGTTTGTACGTTTTGCACTATCATATGCATCATTTCTCAATTCTTCTAACTCATTGAGTTGAAGTTTCCTACGGTACCAAATTTATCAAGATCAAAATTCAGCTTTTTCACAGCCCAATATGCACGGTGTTCTAACTCAACTGGTAGATGACATGCTTTCCGTACACAAGTCTGTAAGGAGACATCCCAATGGGAGTCTTGTATGCAGTCCTATAGGCCCATAAAGCATCATTTAAGCGCAAAGACCAATCTTTCCTAGAAGGATTGACGGTCTTCTCAAGAATATGCTTAATTTCCCTATTAGAAACTTCTACTTGGCCACCGGTTTGAGGATGGTAAGGTGTTGCGACCTTATGAGTGATTCCATACTTGCGCACTAGTGATTCAAAGGGTTTATTGCAGAAATGACGACCTCCATCACCGATTATTGCTCTCGGGGTTCCAAAACGGGAGAAAATGTTCTCCTTAAGAAAAGAAAGAACAACTTTATGGTCGTTGGTTTTGGATGCAATGGCCTCTACCCACTTAGAGACATAATCGACAGCTACAAGGATGTACAACTTACCTTCGAATTCTGAAATGGACCCATGAAATCAATGCCCCAAACATCAAACAGTTCAACAATCAATATGGGTTGTAAGGGCATCATGTTTCTCCTAGATATACTTCCTAGTTTCTCGCATCGGTCACAAGCAACACAGAATGCATGCATGGCAATCCTTAAACAAGTGTTGGCCAATAGAAACCGCTTTGCAAGATCTTTGCGGCGAGCTTTCTTGGCACTAAAGTGGCCTCCACAAGCATGGTCATGACAGAAAGAGATGACGTCCCTTTGTTCGAATTGGGGACACATCTCCTAATGATTTGGTCTTGGCAAGTACTTAAACAAATATGGGTCATCCCAAAGGAAATGTTTAACTTCACCAAGAACTTGGAACGGTCTTGTTTAGACCAATGCAAGGGCATTCTACCCGTAGCAAGGTAGTTGACAATATCAAAGAAACCATGGCATTTCAGGCCACAAGCATCAATCGCTCATCGTGGAATGATTCCCTAATTAACACGTAATCATCACCAGATTCAACATTCAACCTAGACAAGTGATCGGCAACAACATTCTCTCGACCCTTTCTTATCTCGAATTTCGAGGTTAAACTCTTGTAGCAAGAGTACCCATCGAATTAGACGAGCCTTAGCATCTTTCTTAGAAAGAAGATATCTCAATGCAAAGATGATCGAAATAAATGATGACCTTAGACCCTATCAAATAAGATCTAAACTTGTCTAATGCAAACACAACAGCTAGCAACTCCTTCTCGCAGTGGAATAATTCAATTGAGCATCGTTAAGTGTTTTACTAGCATAGTAGATCACATAAGGGAGTTTGTCTACTCGTTGGCCTAAAACAGACTCCTACAAAGATAGTCGACGCATCACACATAATCTCAAATGGTAATGACCAATCGGGGGTCCGACTATAGGGGCGATGTAAGGAGAGCCTTCAGTTGCTCCCATGCTTCCTTACAAGCATCATCAAAGACAAATGCAACATCTTTTGCAAGAAGATTGCACAAAGGTCGTGAAATTTTACTAAAGTCTTTGATGAAACGGCGATAAAAACCCGCATGGCCTAGAAATGATCTGATGTCCCTCATAGAACGAGGTTGAGGCAATTGTTGAATGAGATCTACCTTGGTTTTGTCTACTTCTATGCCTTTTTCCGAGATAATATGCCCTAGAACAATGCCTGAATTAACCATAAAATGGCATTTTTCCCAATTCAAGACCAAACTCTTCTCCTTACACCTAACTAGCACACATGTGAGGTGATGCAAACACTCATCAAATGAAGATCCAAACACAGAAAAATCATCCATAAAAATCTCAAGGAACTTATCTACCATGTCGGAAAAAATGCTCATCATGCAACGTTGAAAAGTAGCGGGTGCATTGCACACCCCAAAAGGCATACGACGATAAGCAAATGTTCCATAAGGACATGTAAATGTGGTCTTTTGTTGGTCTTCGGGTGCTATGTGAATTTGGTTGTAGCCAGAATAGCCATCTAAGAAGCAAAAGAGTACTTATGTTTGGCTAACCTTTCCAAAGATTTGGTCAATGAAGGGAAGGGGAAAATGGTCTTTCTTGGTTACCGTGTTCGTTTTCTATAATCAATACATACTCGCCACCCGGTGGTCACACGGGTGGGAAGGAGCTCATTCATCTTGTTTTGAACAACGGAATGCCAGATTTCTTGGGTACTACCCGAATAGGACTGACCCACTGGCTATCGTGGACAGGGGTAAATGATACCCGCGTCAAGCGCTTCTGAATCTCACCCTTGACAACATCTCTCATGTTGGGGTTAAGTCTCCTTTGCATTTCCCTAGATGGTTTAGTGTTCTCCTCAAGGTTTATGTGATGCATGCAAATTGTGGGACTTATACCCTTAAGATCGGAGATGGTCCAACCTAAGGCACCTTTATGTTCTTGAAGTACTTCTAAGAGTCTACTTTACCTGTTCCGTGTCTAAACATGATGCAATAATCACGGGTAAAGTCTCGAAGGACCTAAGAATGCATACTTCAAGGTATCGGGTAAAGGTTTCAAATCAAGCTTAGGTGGTGTGTCAAGAGGTGGGGCAGATGTGGTATCGTAGAGTGGAAGAGTTTCCACTTGCATTCCGCCATTTGGCAATATCCATGGGTGGCACAGACTCTAGCAAAGAGTGGACCTCACTAATGTATTCGAATCAAGAGATCTAAGTCAAAATTGTCTAAACATGCTTGCACAGGGGTCCACCGACAAAATGTCGGGCAATGAGTCTTGAATCGACTCTCAATCATGTTAACCTCGTGCAATTCATCATCATCACACTCTATGGGTTGTTGGTTCACACGAAAGACATTCGGTTCTACGGTCATGTTGCCAAAAGACAAATTCAATATCCCGCTACGACAATTTATGATAGCGTTTGACGTTGCCAAGAAGGGACGTCCTAAGATAACGGAATATGATTTTCGAGGATTTTGTACAAAGTTGGGTATCTAACACAATGAAGTCCACAGGGAAATAAAATTTATCAACCTTGATTAGCACATCTTCAACGATTCCCGAGGGACTCTCACGAGATCTGTCCGCTAATTGTAGCGTGACAGAGGGGGTTGCAATTCCCCAAGACCTAACTGCACATACACAGAATATGGCAGTAGGTTCACACTAGCTCCTAAGTCCAATAAAGCTTTTCTGATTGTATGATCACCTATAGTACAAGAGATAGTCGGGCTACACTGGTCTTTAAACTTAGGTGGGGTTTTGTTTTGAATAATTGAACTTACTTGCTCGGTGAGAAAGGCACGCTTATGCACATGAAGCTTTCGCTTTTGTGTGCACAGTCCTTCAAAACTTAGCATAGGCGGTATTTGCCTGATTGCTTCGAGAAATGGAATGTTTATGTTAACTCTTTTGAACAATTCCAACATCTCGTTGTATTGGGTACCCCATACATTGCACCAACCGTTGTGGAAATGGAGCAACAGGAACATGACTTGGCACGGAACATCTATATTAGTAGGACTCTTGGTTTTCTCAATGGGTTCGAGATTCTTTCTCTACGGTAGATGTTTCCTAGGGTATTGTGTGTACTTGGGAGTCCGATGTAGACTCGCTTGAAGGTGGTACACCTACATGGTTCTCAACAATTCTACCACTTCGGAGAGTGGTGACAAAGATTCGCTGACTATGTGAAGTTTCATTGCAGGTAGAGGAGCCTCGCTTGAAACACGCCTTTGGATTTTGTAGGGGTTGACTAGGGAATTTTCCTTTCTCTCTCTCATTCAATGCATCACGATTTGCCCTATCTTAAGATCTAGGGTTGTGAGACGTTGGTCGGTAGTTTTCTCAAGTTTTGAAAGACCTTGGGTCAACAGAATGACACGAGTCTTCCAAGCTAGTCTTTTTCTCTACCGGTACCGAGGGGGTGGTTGTACTTGGGGTTTCTAGGATATGAGTATCCTTGGTTGTTATGTTTTGGTCCCCTTGTACAGTCCCTTGGACCATGAGAAGTTAGGGTGATTCCTCCACCCCTGGGTTGTAGGTTTGAGAATAAGGGTTGTTCTCTTGTCTCTGGTACAATGCATTGGCTTGCTCGGACTTGGACTCTTGAAATGCATATAAATCTGACAGCTGTCCACTAAGTGGTCGAACTATGGCATGCGGCACAAATGGCCTTATCAATTTGGTCACTGAGAGTAGGGGCATTAGATTTTACATTCTTTTCCAACTCAAGCACTTCTATTCTCCGGGCCAAAGATGCCATTTTTGCATTTCCCAAAGTCGACTCGATTCTATGAACATTGTTGGTAGGGGTAGTCCGTTTAGGTTCTCGGATGGACTCCCATTGTTGAGTCTTTTCAGCGACTTCGATTAGAAAAGCCCAAGCGTCATCGGCACTCTTGTCAATAAATGCACCATTGCACATTGACTGACCGTGGTTCGGGTTCTAACATCTAGACCCTCATACAATATTTGCACGAGTCTCCATTTTTCAAAACCATGGTGGGGACATTGGAGTAGTAATTCATTGAATCTCTCCAAATACCTTGCTAGAGTTTCGTCTTCTAATTGCACAAAACCATTTAGACTTTGGCGAATTGCTTTGCAGTCTTATGGTTTGGGAAAACTTTTGAAAAACTCCTTTGTGAGGTCATCCCGTGTTCTAATGGACTGTGGTTGTAGAGCATGTAGCCAAGACTTGGCTTTGTCTTTCGAGAAAAAGGAAACAATCTCAATTTGAGGGACTCCTCGGCATTTGGTTAAAACGCAGTCCCACAAATATCCTCAAAGTCTCTCACGTGATGGTAGGGGTTCTCGAAGATTGACCCCTCTAAACACGGGTAACATATGAATTGTACTTGCTTTCGGTTCAAACCCGATAAGCATCGGTGTGAGAATGATGCAAGAGGGTCAAGTTGCCCTAGTTGGGTACATGTAGTCCTTGAGACTACGGGGTTGGTTAAGTTCCTCACCCATGGTTTTGATTCTGGATGGGCTTTACGATGGAATTGGGCTTTCGGTAGAAGAACCGGGTATGCTAACGATTTCGTCTCAAGGGCGATTCTAACTAGTCGGTTTGTTTGGTCTCTAAAAGACACAATCATAGCCTAGCTAGCGTCTAGCATGTTAACACACCAACAAGTTCAACACACAAAAATAAAACTCAAAAATAACCCACAAAACAAAACTCAAACCCAAAAGATTGGTTATTGGTGTTGTAAGGCCCAGGCGAATAGGTTGGTTCCGGCCCAAAAGGTGTGGGTTTGATTGTTTGCACAAATTTGGGTTGAGATGATTGGGCTCAGTGGTCTTGGGGGTTCGGCCCGAGGTTGGGTTTAGAAATGTATAGCCCAGTTTGGTTGTGTGGTTATCAGCCCAAATTGATTTGGGTTCAGTTTGGTTTAGTTTGGGTTGTGGGCTTCAGCTGTGTATAGAGCCCAGATTGTTGCAAGGCTTAGTTTGCACAGAGTTTGGCAACTCAGGCACTGGCTTTGTGCACAGCCTGGCTTAGACTCAGCACTGGTTAGGTGGAGCAAGGAGGGCTGGCTTGAGCAAGCAACAAAGAGTAACAACACAGCACAGGCAAAGAATCCAAAAATTTTGTGAATGGTGCACAAGTAGAGGTTGTGCTCACTCAATGGTGCAGCATTGTGCAGGGTTGTGTTGTTATAAAAATCAATCTAACTAATCACAAATCTTGATACTTAACGAGATCATTCACACACCATTTTTCACACAAATTCGGGTCATACATAAAATTAAGCGGCAAATGAATTTAGTTAGCCGCACTCATAACATGCTCAACTCGGGCGGCAAGTCTTAGAGATCATACACAAACATGCTAAACTGGGCAGGGTTGACAGAAATTAGCCCAAGGTTGATGTCAAACTGGCTCAGTTGAGTTTGTGGCATCAACTCACTCAGATATCAAAGGTTGAGTTGATGTCAAACTCTGAGCTCAGTAGTTGGTTTGTTGTACAGATCACACAAGGCAAAGCAATACAGGGGCTCAAAAGGCAATACAGATGGCAAAGCAAGTAAACTTAAATGCTTAGATGCTTGAGCAAAGCAAGCACATACAAGGGCTCAAGCAAGGCAAAGCAATACATACGAGGCTTAAGAATATGCTCACAAGGCTCACGGGGTCACAAGATGCTAAGGGTTATAGTTCAAGGCACACATGCTACCAAGCATTCACTCAAGTAGCAAAGTTAGGATACAATACCTCCAAGATACACCGGGTTTAGGCAATTCCACTGGTTTTGCAGCTCCTTGGGTTATGTTTCGGCCCAAAACAAGCACTGTAACTCAAGAGAGAAATTTCGGTTCTCAACTTGCAAAGATTAAGACACACTAAGGTGCACAGCTAAGAGGAGAGAAATTACAAGAGCTACAAAGATGTGATGCGTATACAAAGCACAATCTACAAAAGGTGCTTAGATTACAGGGCTAAAAATGAAACTCACGATGATTCGAGCAAATGAAGACAAAGACATATGAGGTAAAGCAATTATGTACAGGGTTATGGTTGAAAACAAGAAGTTAAGCTCTAATGAACAAGTAGCACGCTACCAGTTCCCGGAACGGCGCCAAAAACTTGATAGGGGCTAAAAGAAGCTTTCCTATGTTCTAATTCTCGCAAGTGCACTGAGCCGGTGAAGGCGGTGGCAAGCACGTGTCTTTCCACGGGGGAACTTGTGTGTGCTAGGTCGTTTCTAAAGCTATCTCAACTGTTTTCAGGTGATGTGACAGAGATACAAAGTTTTAGTTTAAAGTCTTACGACTGAGATGAAGGTGTGATAGTAAATTGAGTATTGAAAAGCAAGTTAAAGTGTAAACTTATGGTTGAGTGGCACTAGGATTGCCAAATCCACCACTGTCTCTTGTTATGGGATTCAACTAATGTGAGTGCTTGATTCTGTGATGCACAAGGATAAAGTGTCAATTTTATCTCCTATCTAAGGTGTTTCACCAATTGATAACCCAATTTTCAGCTAAGGGACTAACCTAGAGTGCTAGTTGTCTAAATAAGCACAACTAGTCTAGAGAATTAGCCATTTATCTCTAAGGTATGAGCTGAAACTTCACCAGTGCAGTTTAAGCCTAACTACAATGCCTACAGGGCAGTCATTGTGAGAGTAAAGCACTGGGAAGCTAACAAATGAGGTTATCTATAAATTTTAGACATTCAAAGCAGCATCAGATATAGTTGAACCACAGAACTAAGATTCAAGGTTTCATTGTAATCCTAGCTAAGTAAATTTAGCACATGATAAACATTTAAAACAGATTAAATTAAAGTTGCAAACTAAATGTAAACCCTAAAACATGAACTAAAACTCCCTCTTTTCTATTTCATCTCAAACCTCAATTTATACTCTCCACAATAATTCAAATAACAACTACATGATGACCCAAACTCGCTTACTCGCTCCTTGACGCGTCCCCGACCTCCTCAATCGAACATGCAATGGAGTTGGTGAAAACCCTAACCCTATTTATCTTTAACCTAGCTTCTAGGTTGAAGAGAAGCTAAAAAAAGATAAATAAGGGAGAGAGTGGTGGCGCAGATGATGGAGTGGTTGGGTGATGGTATTTGACAGAGATGTGATGATGGAACTCGCATCAAAGTGGGACGAAGGAGGTGGAGGTGAGGGATTTGCAGAGAGCTCGTGGGAGAAGAAAGAGAAAGTGAGGAAGAGAATAGGTTTGCTCGATTAGGGTATAGGTGTTGGTGATTTTGTTGTGAAGCGGGTACATCGAGTGGTGATGAGATGGGCCTAGCGAGCGTAGGATGGAGCCGATGGAGATCTCGAAAGGCCGAGGGTGGTAAGCGGTTTTGGCGTGATCTGGTGTTGAGCGGGAGCAGCAAACTTCGATGCGTGTGGAAGCAGCGAGCGTTGGATGCAGCAAGATGGGATCTCGACGGCTTAGAGTGTACGGGCTCGGATCCGGGTCGCGGGTCGGGTCTAGCTCAAGCCCATGTCTTGTAGATGAGTTGCTACTTGTTGGGTTGCAACTGTTGCGCGCGAGCTTTGGCTTTTACGCTCCATAGATGCTCGACTCCAATTCTTCTCTCTTTTGGCTCCTCAGATTCTCCGAGCTTTATTTATTACCTAAAAACACAAAATTAATTAATACAAATATTTATTCTTGAAAACAAAGAAAATACAGAATCTGGGATAATATCTGATTTATGAGCACAAAAGATGAGTAAAGTGCCAATAAAAGGTGTATAAATATGCAATCTTTGGCACTCATCAGCACCTCGTCTTTTCATCTGGATTTGCTGTTTTGTCCTCCCTAAGAAGATGGTAAATCTCATTAACAACATTTTTAAGAAGTTTCTTTGGTCTGGTATTGATCTTGTCTATAAACAATCTTCTTATCGAATGGACTACTTGATTGTCTCCTTATAGTGAAGGTGGTCTCGGTATTAGGTGTACTGGAAACTACTAACACTCTTGCTTCTAATCTTCGACATATATGGGATATTGACTCCAACAAACCTACTATCTGGGTTATTTATTGGATTAAGCAAAATTTTATTAAGGGAATGGATTTTTGGCTTCTCAAACCACCATATGACAGCTCTTGATGCTGGAGGCGTATTCTGGACCATAAAACTATTGCTAGTACCTTTGTTCTGCACCTTATAGGTAATGGAGAGTAGACCAAGCCGTGGAATGACAACTCAATATCTTTATTCAATATCTTTCCACCTCATTTACGGTATGATTCTACTCATCACTTGGATGCTAGTTTGGGTTGCTGTTTGTCCTATGGAGTATGGTCTATATCCCCTAATCTGATGAATGCGTTGGCCGATTCTTATTTGGATATAGTTAATGTCAAAACCAACCAGTTAATTGAGGACAAAATTTTATGGACAGCTGGGCAGTTTGGGGACTTTACCCTCAAAGAAACCTATAATGTTTTAAGAGACCATGCTCCTAAGAAAGAGTGGTAGGCTCTTGTTTGGTTCCCCACTATATCCCAAGGCATTGTTTTATCGTATGGGTGGATTTACATAGGGGGTTGAAGACTAGATTTAAACTTCTTTCATGAGGTATGAAAGTTGATCCGGTTTGTGTTTTGTGCAATCTTATGATAGAGGATGATTTTCATCTGCTCTTTTAATGTAGTTACTACTCTACCATTTGGAGAAGTCTTTAAGAAATTCTAGACATCCTGCTTGGGAAGCTCAGAGCAAGTGTTGTGTGACACAGTTTACTGGCAACAAATCTGTTGGCACCTTGAGGAAATTAGCGTTTAATGCTTGTTTATATCATATATGGGGTGAAAGGAACCGTAGAATCTTCTCTAATAAGTCTTTCCCCCCCTGAGATGCTACTTCAGTTAATTAGTGATGATGTTCGGGTTAAGTTGTCCTATGTTGATATGGTAATGTCAGACACAAACAAACACAGAGGTCTTGCTACTCAATGGGGTCTTAAGCCTAAATTCATTCCCCCTTAAGAAAATTTCTACTACAAGCCCGGCCTTGGAGAGGTTGCTGTGAACACATATGGATCATTAAGTGACAATGGAGCTGGGTTTGGGGCCATTCTCAGAGATGAGATAGGTGAACCTTCCAGTGCAGTGGCAGGTATCTCTGCTCCGGGATCTATTACATTGCATGAGCTTCAAGGTGTTGAAGTGGGGTCTTATGCTTGCGGTTATGAAAGGTTGCACCAAAGTTTCTTTGCGATCAGTCTCCAAGACTATTCTGTCTTACCTATCCAAGGATAATTCAAAACCCCCTTGTACGTGCCATTATGTGTGGGAAGCTATTAGAAGATATCGCAGTCAACTACTTTGTGCACTGCTTCATACTTATCATGAAGCAAATTGCTTAAATCGTGTTGCAGATATGTGATGCCCCAACCTAATCTCCTACTTAGCTAATGGATTACAACCTAATAGAAGCATCAAATCTAGATTACCCATTTTAAGAATCATAATTACATAAACGAATCGTGATACAAAACCCAAAGACTCTGATATTATATAAATAAAAATCTCTCGAGTAATATAAATATAATAATATTTTGATTAAAATAAATTAACAAAGGATACACATAATACGAGATACACGATATCACTAACATTTAATGAAACCCTAAGCCTTGAGTACGTATGTCTTCGCGCACACCTTTTCTTCTGAATACTGAAACTGGAGTGGGAACGAGTGAGCACATCATCCCAAAGGGGTGCCCAATGAAAAACAAATAACATTCCAAGTAATCACTAATATGCTTCACAGTTCTAAAGAATGGTAACAAAACATGTCATCGTGCATAATATGCATAAGAATGATTTCCCCAAATACCTCGATATAATATTTCCTCATCTGGGTCTTAACGACATAAATTAGGTTATAAAATAAAAAGTAATACTATTTCACTTTACGCGCTAGATAGCTATTATATACACTTCCCGTGCTATGTATTGCCTCATCTGGACTATAAGACTTAGTAAGGAGCTATGGAGAAATCACAGTCACTCCTCGCGGGGATTTCACTCAAACACACATCAAATTATTCACTCAGCAATCAGCAAGCATCGTAATATATCATTCATTAAAGAATGTTATTCTTATTCCACTTCCTCAGGTATTGCGTACCATAATAACAATATCTGTGAAAGACCACCACCGGATGAATCTACAAAAGTGAAACTAGAACAACTAAGATATGTCATTCGAGACCTCGCCAAACTCATTGGAGAAGCGAAAGAAATAACTCTGCACTCGAATGATAGCGCCATCCACACAGAGTGCCCATACAAACCATGATTCAAGAACCGCCATCATAAGTCCCGAAGGTTTTACAATCAAGCATAATATGCAAACGAATGGATTCTCACAAGAAATTGTAAAAGGTAATATTCCCCTATATAACGATATTGCCTCATCTGGGCTATAATAAGCATAAAAATAGATATAGCATTTGGAGAATCCACACAATGCATATTACACAACATACCCAATCATTTACACACAAATATGCTCATAAGAATTAATGACTCATCATGCTCGCATATGAAAAGGAACTTAATGATTACAAGAAGGTTACAAAGTTCCCACCTTATATTGAAGGAAAACCACTCCTACCTTGAAATCCACAATCCTCTGGTTCATCCTCTGAATCGTTCGTTGTTAATAACGACTAACTGTTAACCACACAAGCACTCTAAGAATTAGCCAAAAGGCTCACAACAGAAACTCATACAATTTCTCTAATTATAAACTAAGTGAACTATCTAATGGTTCTAAGTCCATTTATGGTTCTATACCTTTTCATAATCTATCTTTAGTACATCTAAATCTTTTACTAATTCAATTAAATTAGTTCCATAGCCTAATGATAGGTCTTACGAATATCTACAACTTGTAGAATGAATCAAATGCTAACTCAGACCACAAGTGGTCCAATTCATTAAAATAGGAAAACTATATTTAAGCCCAAGTCCACTAATCTTGGCCCATTAACACAAGGCCTAGTTCAACTGGTCAATTGACAGTCTATAACGGTCAAATGGTCAACTAATAGTCAACGTCTAAGTTCAGGTCAAAGTCCAGTCAAAGATCAAGTCTAGTCAAAGGAGTTAACTCGGTCAAGGTCCACTGAGTCAAGTCTGGTCAGGTCTGGTTAAAGAGTCAACACAGGGTTAGACTGATTCAGCTCAGTTAGATAAGTCAGATAGACTGACTGGGATGACTAACAGGCCTAAAACACAAGACCTGAGCCATACTCATGCCAAAAACTAATACATTAAAAAAAAATGCATCACAAGAACACACTGAACAAAACAGAACTCAAATGCAACTACAACCCCTACCAACCTGATTCTTTCTATTTTCAAATAGAACTATCCATTCTATACAATTATAGTTCCCAATACAACAGTAACATATTCACTTCAACTAACTTCAGTATCGGTTCAACATTAACTTCTTTCCACATTGAATCTCAATTCAAAACACCCCTGCAATATCCTGATATTCATCTAACACTTCAATCCAGTCAATACTTCACAATATCAACACCAGTTGTAACTTCAGCTCCATCCCTGCATATTCATCCAATTTGCATTTCATCTCACCTCCAAACAACTCTTAGACCACCACCATTACAGCATCCTCCTATGCAAGTTTTGTAACAACAACCTTCAGCACTGCCATGTCTCTATTCAAGCCAACCGCATTACCAATTCCTCCAGCTAACACACATCACATTATCTGAGATACAACGTAGGAATTCTGACAACACCACCATCAACTTCTTAAAATCTAAAGCTCTATTTCCACACTTCTCATTCTCAGCTCAAAACCCTACATCACTGTCATATCTCAACTCATCCCAATTCCAGTTAACAACAGCTTCATCATCTAAAAGCTGTTTACTCATCTAATCTCCAACTCAAGCACCTAAGTAAGCAACAACACAAACACCTACACACACCAACACACAAACAAATTCATCTCTAGTTCATTCCATAGCCTAAATCTTCAATACAGTTACACTGCCAAGCCACTACTTCATTATACTTGTAGCTTCGTATCCTCTGTATCTCAACCGAACTCAATAATCTTCAACACCAACACTGGTTTCCTCAGAAACCCTAAACAAATCCCAAATTCAATCACAACCACTAGCTTGAAACAATAACATCTCGTCTTCGAATATCCACTGCTCATATCATCATCTTCATCTACCATTCTATATCAACAACTCAATTCTCTAAACCCTAGTGTTTACTTCGATTAAAGAGAAATTGAAATTAAACCCTATAGAACCATCTAATCTTCAATTAAACACAAACCCATCCAGTTAAACAAACAATTGTACACAATACTAATTTAATTCAACGAAACCCTAATTTACCTTTTTATTCCACGTCTGAGTTCGAATCAACACTTGATAACAGCACAATCATGAATCATCATGGTTCTCAACCGATTCATCATCTTCGATTTCACATCAATTTTCAATCGATCCAAGAAATCCTAACCCTAACTTCCACTGATTTAATTCTCCTCGTCCATAAGAACTCTCAACCTAATCGAGTCTACTATCTCAGTAACCTTTTTATCAAACCAGTAATTCTACTAAATTTCTAAAGAAAAACTCAACAGAGATTTCATCCTCTGAATCGCCGGAGAAGAATGAGAAAAGAAGAACAGAAGAAGAACGGAGGAGAAAGAAGAGAAAATGAGAGTTTATCCTCTCAACACGGGTAGATAAGGCCGACCAGAAATTATTAAGGCACCCGAAAGTTGATACGGGTAGCCAGGCGGTTTGACAGCAAAATGTATATTTTTCCCCTCGTACAATTCTAATGTTATCTTCTTCGTCTGATATCCGATTGACACGTTCGAGCAGTCCATTCCGCATACCTTTCGAGATCTATCTAGTGGTACTAGTTTGTATCTAAATCGTTGTTAGATTAATTTATTTTAATTAACGTTCGTGTTAAACTAATCGAGTCATTATCGGCTAAATTGTTTCTTGACTAGTCTAATAGCGTTGACGAGCTTGAGGGTCCTTACAAGATACTTGCTAATTATCAGCCTAATGGAGAGTTTGTAGAGATCATTCCCATCTCTTTTGTTGAGGATTTGAAAAAGATAGTTAAAGGTAGATGCTGGAGGTAAAGTGTATCCTAGAAACTGTTGAGTAGGTGTCTATGTTGAGTGCTCCTTGTAGAGGAGCTGTGTTGGTGTTGTTTTTGCTTTCGTTGATTTTGCTTTTTCCTTATTTATTTTTTCCGGTTGGTTGGGGTCTCCTTAATCCGCTCCCCTTTAAAAAAAAAAAAACAAGAACATGTAAATCGGTGGTATGGGGCTTAAATCGGTTTATGTTATGCGATTTAAAAAGTCAAAAATATGATAGAGGTTAGTAATTTGGTGATGATGTATTATACGAGCTGTATAATTCGGAAATTCATAAGTAAGCGTATAATTGTATTAGGTGGAAATTCGCAAAATAAAGTCGTGGTTCCAAACTTACGGATGATATGGACGGAATCGCAAATCGCACGGGTATAATTTGCGAAACTTACTGACCAGGATTTCCGCAACGAGAAGACGATATGGTTAGTTCAAAGTAATTAAGCTTACGTCAAGTTTTAACATGATTTTAACATGATCGCGAGAAAGAAAATTTAATTTAGGACACCTGGTGTAGCTTCACTTTCTAGACCTAACTACTGTATATGCTCTCAGCCACATGCACCGTCTGATAAGCAAATGATCACAAATAGAAAGTATTTATATCTTCTGATGCCCAGAGTAGCATTTTCCTTCACATAGTTTCTTCTTTTCTTTTTCTCAAATAAGATACTTAAAATTTCTACTTTCTATCTCAGTCTAAAACTATGGGGATTGTGTTTATTCGTAGAATCACCAGCTCCACACGACTAACGTCCCACCAAAACAAAGAACTCTAATAGAAGTTATGAAGAATGATCTTAATTCCACTGCATTTAAAGGTGGGTTCATAGTTGAGAAAATCATTGGTCCTTTATCAAGTGGCCTTCTTGAGCTGGCAACCAAGAACCCAAATGCCAACCCAGTTGTCACTTTCAACTACTTCAAAGAACCCGAAGACCTCCAACGGTGTACTAATGGAGAAGGTAATAGCATCCAAGGCATTCTCTAAATTCAGGTACAACACTATCATTTACCCTGCAAGTCATTCCAAATTATTGCCCAGCCAAGAATTTCCTTGCCGCACCGTGTCTGAATGTAACCTGGTTATATCTTACTTAATCATGTATATACAGGTATGACAATATCTCCTTCCAGGCACTACTCAACCTAACTTCGAGTTTTCCCTTAAACTTGGTACCCAAAACCGGTAAATGACCAGCAGTTCTGCAAAAATACTGTGCTGAGTGCTGACTATATGGCACTACCATGGAGGATGTCAGGTTGGGAAGGTTATTGATCAGGATTATAAGGTTCTCGGTGTTGATTCTCTAAGGGTTATTGATGGATCGACATTCATCACCTCTCCTGGCACAAATCCTCAGGCTACAACTATGATGCTCGGAAGGTATAATTATCGCCTATAACTAATTGATAGTCACTATTACCCTTTTTTGTTGTTGTTATAACTATCTCCTGGCACTATCACGGATAATGTAGGTACATGGGAATCAAGATTCTGAACGAGAGACGACTACCACTAAATGGGACTATGGACGGGCCTTAACTAGATGATCGAGTTAAGCTACATATCGAAGTAGTATTAGATAAATAACAATCAATATAGCTATATTCTGTATCAACAAATAAAGAGACATTTTATTTTGTTCAAAGTTTCTCTGTGTACTTTCCGATCAGTAATCTGGTCATCAGGCCGCTAGCTAGGATTGTTATGTGCACGCCAAGTAAGTTTACTTGTTAGCATACTAACATACTAACATCTTGTTAGCAACGACTGTAATTTGCATTGGAAGGACAACCAACATTACGACAAATTACAGTGGTCTTGTAAATTGAGCATCCAGAAAAATCATCAATATCAACAGGGCATTTGGTCTAGTGGTATGATTCTCGCTTAGGGTGCGAGAGGTCCCGAGTTCAATTCTCGGAATGCCCCCTTTTTTTCACTTTTTTTTTTAACAGCGACTTTTCCTTGTCAAGGAATGAGAGTGCATTGATCTTAAGATAACTTAATTTTCCTTGTCAGTACCCTGGTTATATCCTTCTTAATTATGCATATACAGGTATGATAATATCTCCTTCCAGGCACTAAACTTCGAGTTTTCCCTTAAACTTAGTACCCAAAACCGTACCGAACACTCTCTAACTTAGAGAATGCAATCAGTGAGTGCATGATTGATTCTGATTTTTAAATTAGTGGAGGACACTTTTGAAAAGCAGAAGATATAGAAAAGTAAAAAGCTAGATAAGGGAATATATTTTGGATGGATGCAAAAAATGTAGGAGAAGTGCAAAAGAAATACCGACAACCAACAATATACAAAGACTTGAGAGAATCTAAAGCCAAGTGCATGCAAACAACTCGTATAGCCGAATCATCAGATACACATTTCTAATGCCGGATCATCAAGATGAACCTTGAAAGATCGTCAATTGTGGTGCCTTCCGTTCAGGAGTTGGTTAAAGGAAAGATCACCAAAATCCCACAACGATACATCCGAACTGATAGTACAACTACTAGTCTTGAACATGATAGTGACTCCATGGCTAAGTACACCATACCTGTTATAAACATAGAGCGCCTACTTTCTGGAGAATCGGTATCGGCCGATTCTGAATTAGAGAAACTTCACTCTGCTTGCAAGGACTGGGGATTCTTTCAGGTAATACAGCATGTTCTCTGACAGCAACATTCAGATTTACATGCAAGGCATTACATCTGCAGATCATGGACAGCTTTTGCTTGGGGTACTTGCATGTACAATCTGTTCTATTGACTTGTTCACTATATTATAGCACTTGCCCAATTTGTTTTTTTGGTACTAGACGCGTCAGGTGGCCGATTAACTCAATTTACAGTGATTTCAATTTCTCCTAGTTGTACACTCGAATTCCAATCACGGCAACATGTGCATGACTGCATGATGTTTTCAATTGTTAGTAGTATTGTGGCTTTTAATTTGTTTTGTTTGTAGGTGGTAGTTCATGGAATTAGCTCTTCCGTGGTTGAGAAAATAAAGTTGGAAATACATAACTTGTTTGAACTTCCAATCGAGGAGAAAAACAAGTTGCGGCAAAAACCAGGAGAACAGGAAGGATTTGGGCAACTTTTTGTGGTTTCAGATGACCAGAAACTTGATTGGGCAGACTTGTTATTTATCACAACTCTACCAGTTGAAATGAGAAAGCCTCACTTATTTTATGGCATTCCATTACCACTAAGGTATATATGATGATACAAATTCTATTGCTTTGCAATGGCGTATTTGGTGCATGTTGCATTTGAGGAAGTCTAGTCTACACTTGTGTATGTTGCAGGGAGGCATTGGAAGCTTACTCGGTAGGTTTAAAAACCCTGACCATGATTCTACTAGGGAAAATGGCTAAAGCTCTAAAGATGGATTATCATGAGATAGGGGAGTTGTTTAATGATTGTTCTCAGAGAATGAGATTGAACTACTATCCTCCTTGTCCAATGTCAGATAAAGTGTTAGGTTTATCGCCGCACTCAGACGGTGGTGGCTTGACGATTCTCCTTCAACTAAACGAAACTGAAGGCCTTCAGATTCGTAAAGATGGGAACTGGCTTCCAGTGAAACCTATCCCCGATGGATTTGTAGTCAACATTGGCGACATGATAGAGGTATGTACCATAATATTCTTTGTATTAAATTTGCAAGTACGTCAACAACAAATATAAAAAAATTGCTTCTTATAATGGTTTGGCAGATTTTAAGCAACGGTGTCTATCGTAGTATCGAGCACAGGGTTTTAGTTCATCCAACAAAAGAGAGGCTCTCTATTGCCGCATTCCATGCAGCCAAGCCAGATGCAGTGATAGGCCCTGCACTTAGCTTGATCGATCCTCCAACTAAACCAGCATTATTCCGAAAAGAGAAAGTGGATAAATATTATGAAAATTTCTATGCGCGGAAGCTTGATGGGAAGTCCAACCTAGATTGCATGAGGATTCGAAATGTGGAAGACGATCACTCCAGTTGAATGCTGTCATTGTCTTGGTATCATGGCTATAAACTTAATGAGTTTACTTGCATTGGTTTGGCTATTTTGTTTTACTCTGTAGTTTGATCCTTAAATAAACATTCATAGAATGTGTATATTTGCACAGCCTCTACATCCATTTTCTCTTATATAGTCAAGCTTGCTTCTCTATCATATGTGAGAAGTAGGCAAAATATTGTCCTTGGGTATGTAGTCCTACTGGTAAATGGGCCTTGGGGCCATGAGCGGTTCCACTATTACTTGCAAAGTGACCAAAGTCTCACTAAGATTTAGCAATTTTAGCTGTGTGGTTGATTTTCATATTTCAATTTTCCAACATCACGACTGTATATAATTCTGCTAGTACATGAAGTCCTGAAAACGAAAAGAAGGAACAAGACGGCAAGAAAATCGTCCACACTAGTCATGCGCATGACTAAGAAGCCATGTCTGTTGGTACTTCAAATGGAAACTTGCTGTCTAAATGCTTCGAACCGGACGTTTGGCTTAAATCAAATGCTTCATGTAAAAGTTAAACACACACTTTAATCCATTTTCACTTCCGTTTTGAGTTTTTAGATCATTTAGCTTCAACTGTTCAATCATGGAACTTGCTCGATCTGAACTGTCTAAGAAAAGTGAAATCCTATTGTTTTGTCTAAATCTATTAGCTTCTGTAAGATGGACAAATGCTTATGAAACAGATATTCTTTGTTGTTTTTGTACTCAACTGGAAGATCCATCCCACACTTCCACGTATATGAACTACCACTACAGGCATTCATTTTTGCTCGGGGTGGATATAGGCAATTCTTACACGTAATATAAAATGCCATGGTTGCTTTACTGTAAGCTGCATAAAACAAACATTCATGTTCATGGGGTTTAATATTTAAATAAATCTTACTTAAAAAGAGATCACGTTAGATCATTTTGCTGATCAATACTTGAAAGTTCAAACTGTCATCATGTGACAATTTATAAAAAGAAATTGCGTTACATCTTTGCAGAAAGTGTTTTTCTTATTTATGTACAGCTTGACTCGTGTAGTTTGTCTGTGCAGCAAACGTAACAAAAAAATAATGTCTGGGCTGTTTTTCCACTTTCACTAGGATTGGATTTTTCAATCCAGACCTTCTTGCCTCTTGGATTTTACATAAATGATAGTACTGCACTAATAATATCTTGTAATTGCTGTCTCCGAAGGTTAAATCAACTTCATTTTTGATATCTAAAGAGGCTCTTGGAAGTGCTCTTAGCTTATATCCTTTAATTGCTCAACTTGTCTTGCACTATCAGGCACTAGAAGGAAAGAATAGAACAACTTTCTCTAAAACCTTGGCATTTTTCGACAAAAAAAACGCACAAGTTTGACCTCTGCCTCACATCCTACCGTTTCTTCAGTACGGCGTCATACTGTGCTCATTCACAAGCATTGTACAGAGAATCACAACATGACATGATAAATGTAATGCATGCTCCTGTAATGGGCTGAGTTAGAAGCAGGTAAGATTTCCAAAGGCCCAGAACACAGTTGTTTCCATGGCAAAAGGTAGAGCAGATTTTTTTCTTGTACACTCACTGGGAATCATCTACTCAGGTGACGAGGACTCAAACGGTCATCATGTGGCAGTTTATGAGAAATTCCATTCAAATTTGACGCCCTTGGTGGCGCACCGCAGTAGTAGGAAAATATCATTGTCATTCCCTTGTTTTTGCCTTTGATTTTTTGAGTTTAGCACGTTTTTCACAATGAGTTTGTTTTTGCAAAGAAAAGAAAAAGACCTTGGCCCGCCAGCCTTATTCTTCGATGAAAGCCCTGTGAAATCTTCTAGATATTAGATATCTCCACTTGAAATTTCCCACCATTTCCTCGAATACTTTAACTACCGGAAAATCTCAACTCTGTTAAACACGTGCTAGCAAATTCATTCTGTAGTAATCGCATTGATTACACGTAATGTGAAATGCCATGGCTGCATAAAACAAATATCCATGGGTTCAATATTTAAATAAATCTAATGGTGGGTTTGTTTGTAGACCATTTATTTCAGAATTTATAATCCCATGATTACAAATTCGGATTCATGTAAATCGCTTGTGTGTTTGGTAATCCAATTAAAATTCCTAGAATTCGTTGAATTATCTTGTTCTACACCATATATCTCGTTTGGTTTTACCTTTGAAATTCTAAAATTGAATATATATGGGATTTAGAGTTAAAAAAAGTAGTCTCATAAATCCCTTGATAAGTTTCCCAGCAAATCTTAGGGGGAGGGGTCGGACTCCATATGGAGGATTTGCTGGAAAAATGATTCCCATGGGAAACGTGATTCCAGGGATTTGGGCAACCAAACAAACAGAGGGAAACGTAATTTCACCAAATCCCATGGACCCCTAAATCCCACCTTTTAAATTCTACATCCAAACCCACCATAACTTAAAAAGGATTTTGTTAAATCATTTTTCTGATCAACACTTCAGACTGTCATCATGTGGCAATTTATAAAAAACATTATAGGAAAATCTTTTTTCTCAGAGCGGATTGTTCAGAACTTCTTGGTGCTATGATCAACTAAAAAAAATAAAAGAACAGACAGTATTTTTATGGGGACATATGGTTAACTGGGGCTAAGTAGGGTTCATCTGGTACATGAATTTCCAAATTGATTTTTGTTGCGTTGTTCATGTGCGCAGGCAATATTCTAAATATATACTAGATTTTACTTTCTTAGAAACTTCCTTCTGATCTAAACATATCAATGAGCAGAAAAGAAGAAATTTATTTTCTTAGGCCAGGCATGGTTGAATTACATTGAATTCTTCTTGAACAGGAAGAACCGTGCAATAAAATGAACCCAAATTAGGCCGATTCTATTCCTGTAATATATTGTAAACAGAAACAACTCTTTTTAAACTCCCAACCAACTTATGTCAACCAAGACACTGATGCTGGAATAGGCTCACCAAGTTGATCGCAATAAAACAGTGACATGAGTCACAGTTGTCTATTTGTCCAATGCAGCCTTAGGCCGGTTTCGATGGGGTCGACTCCAGCGACGGATACAGATTTTATAAAACTGGGTGGGCTAAAAAATTTTTAGCCAATACTCTATTTTACTTTTTCGATTGCAATATTGATAGTCATAGTTATAATACCCGATGCGACATGCTATTTTTTCTTTTAACATATCGGGTTTCAGCTTTGAGAGTTGTTTCTGGAGCAAAATGCTCGGAAGTGGTTGCGGTTTTTGCTATCACGCGGCTCTTTTTGTCTTTCTAGAATGTTGCTTTGGGCTTACACACGTGGTGCTATCCTAATAAGATTTGACCATATCAGACGAACACACTTAAAATGGTAGTACTTGTTATTAAAATTATAGATTTTAAGATCTTTCCTCACTTTCGGTCTTTCTTACACAAGAAAATTAAAAAATACAATCATTTTTTTCTTTTTAATCATATCAAAGAATTAACAAATAATCAAATTTGATAAAGAAATAAAAAGAATATGTATTTTAACCAATAAAATGAAAACAACTATGTTTTATTCCTCTTCTTAGTCTTTGAAGGGCTAAGATCACCTAATTGATGATTTATTTTTGTGGGACCGTGTTACTAATTCTTTGAACGGTTACCGTATGGTATAACAACGTAAGATTCTATTACTAGAAACACCAAAACGATTCAAAATTGTAGCTGGGCTATGTCAATACTTGTAAAATTGTAGTTGAGCTACGTCAATACTTGGGCTAATTTTAATTCTCACCTGGGCTATTTTTTCAAAATCCGAAAATTACAAGGGCCAAATCAGTTCTTACAAAGTTTTTTTTTTTTTTTTTTTGGTGCTGTGAGCACGGGTAAGCCACCCCCAATACCGTCCCCGGTCGACTCCCCGTCTCGCTATAAATTCACCCCATTCAATTCAATTTAATCACACCTCATTTTCTCATTAACTCTATCATCTTACTCTTTTGTACATTTAAACATCTGTTTAATTTTTATTTTCAACTCAATGGATTCTTCTGACGAAGAAGTGCGTATTCATATGGACCGATTTGAAGAACAACAACGAATATTCATTCAGGCGTTGAAACAAATTGATGATGAGTCAGATAAAGATAAAGATCTAACCAACGACTTGTTGCAGCTATATTCATCGGGGCAAATAACTAGAGATCCAGAGCTAAAAGAAGTGTTCACAAGAAGATATACGTACCGGGGTCGGGATGAATGGCACGAGAAGCTGATGCACGATTATTTTCTTCCCGACCGTGTGTTCTCTGATGAAATTTTCCAAGGTCGATTCCGCATGCCCCGACATTTGGTGCTAAAGATTATTGGTGAGCTTTGTCAGGTAGAACCTCAATTTAATTATCAGTATGATGCACTGAATATTAGGGTCATAACCCTGAACAAAAGGTTACTTCGGCCTTAAGGATTCTAGGATATGGCAAACCTCCAGATTCTAATGATGAGTGCCTTCGCATTGGCAAAACAACCGCATAAAAGTATCTTTAGTTGTTTTGCAAAACAATGATTAATCATTTTGGTCCAACCTATTTACTAAAACCAACTAACGCAGATGTTAGAGAAATATTAAAGAAAAATCGGAAAGGGGATTTCTCAGAATGTCAATGTAGTCTTGATCGCATGCATTGGGTATGGACCGGATTCCTACCTATTAGGCCGGTCAAGATAAGGGTCACTACGCAAAACCAATAGTTATCCTTGAGGCTACTGCTTCTTATGCTTGTTGGATATGGCACGCTTTTTTTGGTCTCTCGGGATCTCAAAACGATATAAATGTTTTACACAAATCGCCTTTGTTTGAAGATTTAAAGTATGGAATTTCTCATCAGGTAAATTTCAGTATCAATGGGAATCACTACACTCATGGTTATTATCTTGCAGTTGGAATTTATCCAAAATGGTCAACTTTAGTTCAATGTTACCGTCAGCCACCAGCCGGTGAAATGGGTCGTTCATACTCATATTTCAATAGTAAACAAATGGATCTGAGAAAGGATGTGGAACGGGCTTTTGGAATTCTTTGAAGCGAAAGTTCGCAATAATGTGTGGGCCGTATCGTGGTCTAAGTGCTCGTGAAATGCATAAGACTATGCTGACTTGCATCATTATGCATAACATGGTAATCCATGAAACTCGTCTTAATAAGAATTGGACTAACCATCAAGATGAAGACTTAAGGCCTGAGATTATACCAGCAAGAGGATTACCTGCAAGGAACTATGCGCAAATGACCAGTCATATTGAGAACAGAACTCTGTATAACATGTTAAGGGAAGATCTCAGAGCGAATATGTGGGCTGAGTTTGGAAGAGATGGAGGACGAATTGAGTAGTGTTGTTTCATTTGTTATTTTATAGTTTTTTTTTTTTTTGAAATTGTTTAATTGTTTAAGTTTCATTTGTTTTGAAGCTGTTTAAGTTTCATTTGTTGTTCCATAGTTTTGTTTTGAAGCTGTTTAAGCTTAAATTTTTTAACGGTCATTTAAAGTAGTGGTGACTCAATCGCTAGTGGTCTAGGCTCAATCGCCAACATTCCTTATAAATATACCTTCGCTTCATCCATTTCAAAATCACACCTTCACTTCTCAACAAAAACACTTCTCTACTTTCTGGTTAATTTATGGATGATCCTAGATTCACTGAAGATGAAGATTTATCTCTTTGTAGAAATTATGTAATATACTACCCGAAGAGAGGTGAAGAACGACGGATGCACGGTTTACCTAGTATGAGTTATTTGGGTAAAATTCATGATGCCTTCACAGAGAGACAGTAATCCTCATAACCGGATCGTGCCGCTTTGTTTTGCCGATTCATGACTATAAAAAAGATCTTTTGGATTTTATATCTATGAAAAGGATTGTCACTCGATACTCGTCTTAGATGTGACACCAATGTTGAATTTGGAATACGAACTCGAGCCGAGCGCGCAGTACCAAATTCCTAAGGAGTTTCTAATAACTCGTATGGGATGTTAGGCTTAATATTAGTTTTCATGGATGTTGTCAAGTTTAAGTTTTAATGTAATGAAAACTAGTTTAAGTTTTAATGTAATGAAAAACTAGAACAATTTCATTCACCATAATCATACATCTTCATTAAAATTAAAGCTGATACATTAATTAATTAAGTGGCACTACTTCATCGAGGTCTTCATCTTCAGCAGCTTGAACTCCAAATTGTTTTTCCAAATTTCACTTGTTTCGTTTTTCTTCCAACTCCTCTGCTAACCTCTCCATCTCCATCTCCCATACCATATATTGTCTGGGATTCATTGTTGTGGTGTTTGCATTTAGAATATTATTCTTGTCATAGTCTGAAACAAATTTCTCTTGAGTTTGTCGATGTTTTTTCATCTCCCTAGTCAAGAACTGACGGTCTACAGCTCTTTGTTTTTAGGCAATCTTCTGATGCTCTATCAAAGTATCAAAAGCACCTCATTCACTTGCTTCTCCTTCTTGGGCTGCTTTTCTCGCTGCTCTTGCATGATTTCTTCCTAATAATTTTCTCTGGATCGCAGTATTGACATTCAAGTTGGAATTGTTGTTTGTTGTGGTTTCTGGTGAAGAAAATGGATTATCCGAAGGGGGTGAGATGATTGAGATGGTTGTGAAGCTGGCGTTGAAGGTGAAGAAGCGTATGGTGAACTTGCAGGTATATTATGCATGTTTGCTAACACTTCTGGATTATATTTAGGCAACACTTTCAAAATATGATAACAACTTTCATAAGCAAAAATTTTCCCATATTTATGGTGCCAATCAGTTCGACACTTTCATTCGACATCAACATCGACAAGACCGCTCGCTCGAGCACGAGCAGCTTGCATTAGAGCAGCGACATACAAGGCAACTTGGGCGTTGATTATAACGAAGCGAACAGACAATCCATTTGCATCACGATCGTTGATGTTCATAGTTTCCTCACGAAATTTCGCAAATATGTTATCCCACAACTTGGTAGATTGTTGATGGGCACCATCGACATTATCTTGTGTATAGAACACATAGTTTCTGCAAATGCTTTCATCTTCGGCTATGGTAAATTTTGCACCCCTAATCTTCTTAGTTTTATTAGATTGAGTATAAGATTGAGACATATTAAAGAAATTATATATTACGAGTGAATGAAAGAGTTGGATGATGAAATTTGTTTTAGATTAACAAATGTGAAAAGTAGAGAAGAGAAGGTGTAAGTTAAAATGGTAGAGGAATGTGGTATTTATAGGGGGGAAAGATTTATGGTCTTTGATCGATTCTACTTAGCGGTGTAAACTAGACCGACTGGTCTTATAAGAGCGCTAGCGGTGTAGCTTGAACGAGCGGTCAGTCGTTAGAAACTTGATCCGTCTCCGGCTAAGTGTCAAATTTGCCCATTTACGAGCTTCATAATGGGTGCAAAATGGTAAACTCTCAAATTTGCCAGTTGCCACACCCATAGGAACCAACCTTACTTAAAAAAAAAAAAAAAAAAAAGTCGAGATGAATTTAATTTCCAATAATTACGTCTAGTTGGTCGAGACAGGCGGCGGTCCCCTTCACCCCGGTATGTGATCATTTAATATGGACCAGATTTATGGGTTGATTCTTGATTAAGATCGGTGGCTCTGCGCTGCAGACCTTCTCAATCTTAACCTAACCTTAAGACTCACTCCATCGACTTTCAAATTTGAGCGACTAGACCGGTAGCGGGTCACACCGTTGTCCCATCACTGCTGTCTGCTGTCCTTGGTATGGGTCACAAATAACTCACACCACTGTCCCCTCTTAATAAATTATGGGTTTCGAGGGTTCATAGATCAAACGAAATGAAATCATGACAAAGAGATTTTAACGTGGTTCACTCTCTAATGGCCTACATCCACACAAACCCCGTTGGGTGAAACCATTATTGATCATCAAGAGAAACTGAGATGACATTTACAGTTACATAGAATTCCTATTTATAGGAGAATAGGATAAACAACAAACCTAACCTAGATAACAAACTATCTTGGATAGAGAGATATCTTCTACCGACTTAGTCTTCTACTGACTTGTCTTTCTGAACATCCCACCTCCATATCTTCTCGGTGGTATGTAACATATATCCAACACCCCCTCAAGTTGAACACGGAAATTTTTGTAGTGTACAACTTGAACAAACTGTAGTTGGAAAGAACAAATATCGAACAAAAGCGATTGTCATGAACACTCATGGACAAAGCAATGCAATGATAACATCATGACTAAAACAATAATAGCCGACGATCTTCAAACTTTGACTAGAACCACACTGCTTGAAACAGCACCAGAGTTCTTTTTTTTTTTGTTTTTTCTTTTTTTTTTTTTTAACTTGAGCCATCAACTCCACCATACTTCGGATCACTAGAATAGTGCTGTATGAGTAAGACACTTCGGATTCAATCTTCACGGTCACTTGATTTCTTTCTGTTCCTCATCTGACTAGAATTTAAAATGAGCAACAGCAGCCGCAAATAAAATTTCTCAACAGCAGCACGTAGTCTCGATTGCCTAGTGGGCTCAAAAGGGCTTAGCCGACTGAAATGACTTTAATGAGCTTGGTAAGTTGATTACTAACCAAGAAAAGACATGATAGACAAACCAACATCTTTGGATGAATGATGGTCTTCTAAAAAAGTTTTCACAAACGAAAACTATAATTTCGAAAAGTTATCAATAGATAAAACAGTTTGTTGCTAGACAGGTAAGATCGCTGTGTAGAATAACAAACAAAAGTGCAAATATACTCTTCATGCGCGCAACTTGCCATTAAATGTAATAAAGAGTTTATGGATTCCTTCACAAAAGTGAGGATTTAGATCGACATCATATTCACATAGCACGTCGTCCCCTCGTCTGATGTAAGAACAAGATTTGATTTTGTTTTTCTGAAAGAAAACAAAGATGAATTAACAGAGAACTGTTGGCGCAAAACTAAGATAAGCCAACAAAATTATATTGAACCAAAATAGGCAGAAAACAACAGGATTGTATTGATCTCTGTTAGTATATTAACAAAGACAAGACAAACAAAAAGTTTGTACCAGAATCCTCTCCATAATCCATGTCTCAAAAGAGTTTTCATGAAGGAAAACTACATTGGAACTTGGAAATGAGATCGAAAGAGATTTGATGTAAGATAGAGTACCAAAAAATGGCCTTGAATTTATATTTTGTTATCATCAAGAAAATATAAAGGTATTCATGATAATGGATAGAGCCACATCAGAATGGTACATGGTCATAGATGATATAACCTTGTTAAGGACAAGGGTATGAATGCAAATGAGACTTTGATTCCCATAATTCTGGTAAGACTAAGAAGGAATGATTGCATAAAAACACAAAACCATAGAAAACAAAGTTAACTGATGATGTGATGAGATATTAAAAGGCGTTCTCATGGTTTTATCTCACTCCGTGACGGTAGTCATTAAAAACCCGAAGAATGATATGCCTTAATGAGTTAGATAAGACTGCTGCATCATGAACACGATCCTTTCATTGGACAATAATAACCACCGCAATGGCTATGGATTCCAACCATTGGTTCATGCTATAAAAGGAGAGAATATGTTCTCATAGTAAAATATATTCCGAATCCGAAAATTTTCGGAAAGAAATATGATTATATATTTAAGATAGAAAATATGGAATATATTTTTATTGATTACCAGACTTTGGCAAGAATTCCGAAATGGAGATATTTCCAGAATCAAATTGAATCTTGAATCTTCTTGGCAAAAAGAACCAAGGAAAAAAAAATATATTATGTGAATGTATACTTGATCATCCACAACGTGTTTGATAAATAGTAACGAAGAAAATCAACTTTATAGAACGCACGAATCTTATATGCAAAATCCGTGAATACTAAACCACCTCTTAACTGTTGGATACTTTGATGGCTCCAAAGCATTGACTAGTTTAGATGAAAACAAAAGTGAATAACAGAAGAAAGACACAAAGCGTTTCCAATGTTTGATGCCCATTCTGATAACAAGGAAAGCAGATTTCATGAACTTCCTTGTGATTTAAGATACTAACCCTAAGAAATCTGGGTAGTAGAGAAAGCACCATGTAAACATCAAAATTTAAACAAAAAAAGATGCCAGTAGATGCGGAATCGATGATACCCATAACTATGAGAAAATCAATATGATAACAAGAAAAAATAGAAAGCGGAAGCATTTGAGCGGATCTCCCCGCTCTGATACCATAATAAATTATGGGTTTCGAGGGTTCATAGATCAAACAGAAATGAAATCATGACAAAGAGATTTTAACGTGGTTCAGCTCTAATGGCCTACATCCACACAAACCCCGTTGGGTGAAACCATTATTGATCATCAGTAGAAACTGAGATGACATTTACAGTTACATAGAATTCCTATTTATAGGAGAATAGGATAAACAACAAACCTAACCTAGATAACAAACTATCTTGGCTAGAGAGATATCTTCTACCGACTTAGTCTTCTACTGACTTGGTCTTCCGAACATCCCACCTCCATATCTTCTCGGTGGTATGTAACATATATTCCAACACCTCTCGAACCCAACTTAAACTGAGTGGGTAGTCTTGCTTTAGTAAACCACTGTGCTCTCGAATGAATGTCTAAGTTTTCAATCACAATGAACATGTAATTCAAATTTTCTCCTAATGGACAAAATGATTAATCAGTGATGTGAAAGGATTGTTTTATTTTGGGTGGTTGGTTTTAAAAATTCATTATAAAGTGTGTGCCCATTCGTGATTAACACGGGGAGAATCTTTTGCTTTTACTTGATTTTCCAGGGTCCACGACATGAAGATTTTTGTTCGCCAAAGTCAATTATTTAGCCGAAATGGACTTGTTCTTCAGCTCAAATGTCGTCTTAGCGGCTCTAGCTACCTACTTGCACAATTATTTTCTTGGACCTTGATACGATGTTTGGATATAAGAAAAGCAGAAACAAAGACATTAATGTTATTCTAAGTCAACTTTGACTTAAGTATTAATGTTTAACGATTTTAAAATTATATTACGGGCAATTTATCAATCAGTCAACTTTGACTTAAGTATTAATGTCTAACGATTTTAAAATCATATTACGGGCAACATATCAATCAGTATTATTGTTAAAATAAAATAAAACATCCGCCAAAATGAATAAAGAATTCTCATATTGATGAGCATGAACATATATATGTCTACTCAATCCTTGCGAGAGTGTCACCGATCCACCACCGCTATGGTTCGGATGTTTTACACTTAAAGACAAACATATGTATGTATTTATTTATTTTATTTTATTTGACGGGTTATAAGGAGAAAAAAAAAACTAATCAGATGCCAAAACATCCATGATACAAGAGGGAGACGAAATCCAACAACTTGAAACCTTGTTGGTGAGAGCATATTGAGCCAGGGAATGAGCAGCCTCATTACCCTCTCGTTTGATAAAATAAAAATCAATACTTGCGAATTTTGGAGTGAGCCTATTAAGATCAGCTAGGATTGGTCTGAGTTTCCAATGAGGGATCTTAGAATGGTCCTTTATAGCAGCAACTACTAGCTGGGCATCACCTTCAATCACACATCTATTCAAAAGATTGTCCAGAGCAAACTGTGTGCCATGAAGAAAGGTCATAGTTTCCGCTACCAAGGGATTATCTTCTCTAAAATGAACAGTAGCGCAACCTATGAAGCTTCTGGAACAGCTTCTAGCCACAACTGCAGTAGCACTGTTACCATCTTTACAACCATCATAAACATTAAGCTTGGTAATCCCATCTTCAGTGGTTGCCAAGTGGGGTGTCAGTTACTGAAATTAGAGGCGAAGGAGTATGATCCTTATTTAGCGCTTGAAAAAACTTCCCAAACATGTTATTAGATTCATGGATGATGGTTGGGATGTACATCTTAATTCCTTCAAACATAAGTATGTTCCTCGCTTTCCACCAGCACCAAAGAAGGCAGGCACACTTGCTGAAACTCAATCCTCCGTCTTTAACATATAATAGCTTGAGCAACAGGTTGTTAATGTTTTGATTGTTAAGCTTACCAGTTCTGATTCCCAGCGAAGACGCAAACATAAAGGCTTGGATTGTTGGGCAATCAAAGAAGAGTTAGTTAATAGTCTCATCTGATTCACCACACAGTATGTACGTTTTGTCAAAGTTGACGATAAATTTACCAATCTTACTAAGAACAGTTAACCCATTGTGGAGGAGTCTTCGATAAAGAGCTGCACTGGTATAACTTTGATATTCCAAAACCTTTTCCATTCAAAAAAGTTATTAGGGTCGCTTGAGCTTATGCCTCTATTATCATTTAAGAGCTTGAAAACTTTTAGTAGTGAAGGTGCCTTTCTTGTTGAGAATCCACTGAATCTTATCTTCACCCAGCTCTTTAGAAATGTATATGTCTTTGATACACTTTTTCTCCATGTGAGAGAACTGGGAATTCAGAAACTTCATATTCCAGCTATTCCTTTGAGTATCAATCATACTCTCCACTTTAGAAGCATTTCCAATGGATCCATCTGTCTGGACAGGTTTGTAACCTTGCAGCTTGGCTATCCAGAGGTCCTGATATATAACAATAGATTTACCATCTCCGACTTGCCAACAAACGCCTTTCACCATCAGGTGTCTAATGGACATCATGGCACTCCATGTTGATGAACGCAATTTGGTTTGTTCACAGTCCCAGAAACTGTCACCTTTAAGATATTTAGCTTCTAGGATAATAGTCCACATACCATCTTTTTCTGATAACAATCTCCATGCCAATTTTCCGATTTGCGCCTTATTAATATCCTCTAGGTTCCTCACCCTAGACCACCATTTGCTTTGTGAAGATTGAGTTTATCCCGCAGAATGAAGTGCGATTTTCGTTGATTAGTATTGTGACTCCACCAAAAGACCTTATAATCCTAGTCATCTTAGCCAACACTTTTTTAGGAATTACGCAACTGGCCATGTAATTGGGAGAGAGAGATCCAAAACACCTAGAATAAGCATTAAGAAGATAAACACCAAGGTCTTTCATTTTCATGCATGATCTTGAGGCCGAGCATATCATCATACTTTCTTTGATCCTCTAAGTTAACACCTTTACATCGCTTCGTTTCAAGATTTTCAAAATCGAGAATTGAATTATGGGGTAATCCAATTCCCATAATTGAATTCCAAGAAAGAGATTCCTTAATTAAAATAAAATTTTTTGGTTGGGATAGTTGGATTGCAGCTAATCCAAATCTATAATGTTACTTAAATAGCCTTGATGACTGAAATTCTGATATCTAAAAAAACTAGTTCAGGAAACCAAATTTCAAAATCCAGAACTGGACAATTGAATTACTTGACAAGTGGAGAAGAAAAGATAGTATTGAAGTAAAAACGGGTAGAGAGGTGATAAATCAATGTGATGGAGAACCCTACATCCCCAAATCCTAACCAGTAATTGCAAACCCTAATTCGCCATGTTGAGAAATACGAAAATATTAAAGAAAATGATTACAAATAAGAAGAAAACGTGATGACACATGTTATACACAGATCTTCTTGATGATTCCAAGGAAGATCCATCTCTTTGGTTTTCTATTTACGTGAAGGAAGAAAAATAAGAATGAAATCGACCTAGTTTTTTTGTCGGGGTAATAAAGTCATTTAATACCAATTACCCTTAATTGGATTACATTGCATCGGTCTTTGAATGGAATGGAAAAAGACGATTTGAAGGGAATCGGATTCCCCTGGAAAATATTTCTGAGATTTTGAGGTCTGTTCGGTACGATGGAATTGGGCCAATTCCCTCGGAATCCAATTCCGGGGCTCCCAATTACCCCAACCGAACACGCTGTTACTGAAATGAATGGAAGACTTTTGGAAATTTGTTTTCTGCCAGACCAGCTTGAGTACACGAATAGCACATCTTGCGAGTGTTGATCGTCTTGTTATTGAGGACCCCAAGGAACATAAGATCGTCTGCAAACATAAGATGGCTAACAGCAGGTGCAAATTTGTTAATTCTATATCTATTAGACAGATTGGCTTCTTCCATTTTTTTCCCTAAGCCAAGATAGACCCCTCTTGGATCTTGGGGCTAGCTTAAACCAAGAAAAACTAAGTTGTTGTTATGTCCATGGCCATTACAAAACTAAAATAAAAAAGTATAAAGTTTTGTCCCGAGATATTGTATGTTGTTCTAAATCACTTCAGAAATATTATCATGAGATATTGTTGAACGGTGATTTATTGACGTAGTAAAACTCATAATATTCCCTAAATGCGTGAATGTAATTGTTTTGTATATACGTATAAGGCTAACGGTTATGGCACTTCAAATTTCAAGATTTAAGCTTTAAACCATGATGAAAGGGGATAATGCAAGATAATGCTCAAACAAGGGCTTGAACGTAAACTTGAATGATTTTAGAAATAATTTATCTCTCAAACTATATTACGGATATTCGTAAATTTTATATCATTGATAAGCATTTTAAAACGCCTACATAACGAATATAAACATGAGTAATAAATGATATAAAATCAACTATTAATGGGACAAAATCTAAAAACAAATAGGTCAACTAATAATGGGACGGAGAGAGTACTATTATTTCTCTTTGTTTGCATGCCTGGTTTATTAGGTACCTTTATTTGGATAATCATGAAACATACCTTGGATAGGGAATTGGCGTAACTAAAATCCAAAATCCAATGAAATTTTGTTATATTAAAAACTTTAACATGCATGGAATTTTGTTTACAGTTCTCAGGCCTATTCCTATGCACACGCCAAAAAAAATGTTGTTTGGCATACCAGGTGGCATGGCAAATTAGTTGCTCCACTATGAGAAAACCACTGAGCGACAGAGTTTCTACTAGTGTAGTTAAAATCGCTCTCCAAGGCCGATTACTAGCCGAGTAATCATTACAAGTTATATGACCGAGGCGATTTCCGATTCCAAGGCATTTCCGATTTTTAACGATAAAGGCGGCCGATTTGGACTGATTTTTGAGCAAAACGAGTTTTCCGAGTTAGCCTTGCATGCACTAAAATCAAAAAAGAAATTCTTATAACCCCTCGTGTGGGAGTTATCAAATAGAAAAACCTCCAGATACATGATAAATACGTACATATAACAATATTACACACTTATTTACATGATAGTGTTAAAATTTTAATTTTAATTAGGTACAAATCATGACTTATGCGCAGCAATATAACAATATTCCGAGTATTAGATCGTGTTTTGGCGATTTCCAAGTCCGAACTTATTGCTCCTCGCTACAAGCTCCCAACCGAAGTCCGACCGAGGAACGATTTCGACTACATCGTGGTAACTAGAAAACGTTATTGAATTATCGCCGCGATAAAGTCTTTATCTCCAAATACGCCATGTATATCGCTGGATATTGACTCTAGCGCCAACGGCTAGTTCTTTATCGCTATAAATAGGTAATTTTCAAACTCAGAACTTACCCCAAAATTTTTGTGTAAAAAGTTTTCTCTAACTCTCTCTTTATTAATCTAAATTTCTCTATTTCTCTCTTTCTCAATCTAATTTACTTTTTCGAATTTTCGCAAATGGCACAATTTCAAACCCAACTTGATTCGGCAACACAACTTGATTTTTCCGGAGTAGTGCTTCAAGGTGTCGTTAAGAAGATATGTGATAGTTATAAAGAAATAGGTAGGAAGCAAAAAAGTCTTCAAGTTTTGGATATTAACCAAGTCAAAACCGCAACTAAGAAAAGGCAAAGAAAAATTCAAGGCAAGGAAAATCAAGACAAAATAAATTTGAAGTCAAAGAAGAAGATAAACAAAGGAGACTCCGTTCATGAGCGCATTGATTTGAAGTTTGGTGAACTGCAGAAGATTAACAAGATGAAGAACATTGTCCCAAATTTTAATTTTAAAGTCTATATTTCAAATTATTATTGTCTAGTTTTATGTCTTGTAAAATGACTATTAATGATTATATCGAAGTTTAATGAATTTGAAAATTTGACAAGTATTGTTGAAAATTAATCTTAATTCTATTATTAATACAATCTTACATTTTAATTAAAGATATATATTTAATAGTTTAAACAAATATTAAACTTAATACCTAAGAAATTAAAACATAAGAACTTAAGTGGACAATTGAGAAATTAAAGCATAAATATTGACAATATTTGGGCAAATATCTTAAAATCTAGAAACAACTTCCAAATTGGAAGTCTTTTTTTAAATAGATGTGACGATATTTCACACGACACCTTTGTTGAAGTTCCATCATGGTTTCACCATCCCACAAATTTGGACCTTCTTGTTGAAGTACAACAACATACCTAGTAACTTCTTGATTGATTGTAGTGAAGCGGTGGCTCAACTCAAACATCACGATTGTTGAGGTTCGTTGTTTGTTCTTGAAATTTCCCAAAATCCTTTGCCAAAATTTTTGGGATGTAATGCATCTCCGAATATAGTCTCAGAAAAGAAATATAATTCCCGCAAATACATTCATCTTCCACAAGAGTGAATTTTGGTTTTCACCTCCTAAATTGACTTCTCCCAATTTGACTTCTCCTAATTTCACTTTGCACATTGACACGATTAACAATTCTTTGATTTTCGGCAGCATGTTCGTTTGCTACGAACTCATCCATGTTCATATTATCATCCATGCTCTAAGGAACTGAAGAGTGATGAAAAGAATTGGAGATTAAGAAATTCTAGAGAGATTTAGAAATTCTCGGGGTGAGTTAAAATGAGTTTGAAATTAGGTATTTATAGAGGAAAAATAGTAATCGTTGTATGAGGAACTCGATAAGCAATGATCTTCACAAAGAAGCGATGTAATGACTAGCTACTGCGCTGAAAGACCAAATGATCGATTTTATGACCATCTAGCGATGGACACCGACGCTACCGAAAGTTCTGTCGTGTATGCCTATATGTTATGATTGACATATAGGCATAAGTGTTTGCACTTTGGTATACCCATAGTGGGTCCATATATGCCAAAATGTGATATTTGGCATCTGTATAGGAATAGGCCTCATAATCAAATATTTTCATTTTCATTTTTATTATTATAATATCAGTTATCAGATAATGGAAGATAATCTTGTGCTGATCCATGTAATAGGATTCCAATTTCTGCGTCACATATTGATAAATATAATTCTTGTCATTTTCCCCATCTGGGTCCATTATCATTATCGATCTAGTGCAATCTCTAATTATGTTAACTACTAGTAATATCGAGAATTTTCAGCTATCTCTAATTATGTTATTTTAATCAATTATCAAAACTCATTCGCAACCATGATTATGTTTCTGTCGTGTCTATTTCTACTCCCTCTGTTTTAGGAAAAGAGATACTATCACTTTTTTCAATTTGACTATTTTATCTTTTCCTAAAACGGAGTGTAGGGGCGAAATATCGCACAATACATAACGTAACCTTGCCCCAAATAAGATAACCCTAAACACGGTTACTACGATAATCAAAGATCAAAGCGAAGAACATAAACGCGATGATAAAGAAAGAGGGCGAAGAAACAACTACGCGATGAAGACAAAACGAAGATCGATCCAAAAAGAGTTATGCGAAAGACATGGCAGGTAGCGCGAAGGACAATGGCATCTTCTCAAAAGCCTGCCGAATAAGACAAACTGAAATAAGATCAGTTAACAAAGATCTTGCATGTGATCCTCAATTGTCTTCTACTAGCCATATTGGCCTATATAAGGGTCCAAAAATGATAGAGAGAGAGAGATGAGTAAACAGAGAGAAGTGCTAAAGAAATAATATAGAGAACCAAGAAAATATCTTTAGAACTTAGTATTCATCTTATATTTCTCCATTGTTGTATGTAAGCGCATCTTGAAATCATTGTAAGAACTCCATACAATCAATACAAAATGTTTGTGAAGATCATTTTAACGTCAAAGTGGTGAACAATGTCACTAATGTTTGAGTTTCTACATATGACTTAAGCTTTGTGTTATTATCATTATAACGGGTGTAGTTGTGGGATTTTTGTAGAAAATCTGATATCAAAGACTTAATGAAACACACAAAAACTAAACTCAAACAAGCTTCTCTTAATTGATGTATTTCGACTCATGGCTCAACAGCCTATTTATAAGAGTAACAAACTTGACTCTCAAGAAAAACAACTTTCCTAACATAAACAAACTCTAACAAGAAACTTCTAGACAATTCTTCACGTAAACAAACTCTTAAAACAAGTAATACTTGCAACCAAAGCAAACTTCTAAATACCGTACCATGGATCAACAACTCTTGTTGATATATTTACTTCATGTCAACTGCGCCAGTTGACTCAACCATATTGGATCAACTCTCATAGTTGATCCATACTGACTTCTTCACATTGGATCAACAACACATGTTGATCCACTCTGACTGTATCAACTATCTTGGTTTATTCTTCATCATCCTCCCTTAAACCAAGATACTTTTGCTAATCATACCAAGCTTTCCACGCAAGTAAATGAAAGTGTTAGACTTCAAGGACTTGGTGAAAATATCTCGCAACCTGTTCTTTGCTTTCAACAAACTCCACAGAAACTTCCTTGTTACTGACTAGCTCTCTATTGTTGACTTATTATCACAAACTATTGTTGTTGGTGTCTTCTGTTCTTGAAACAAAGACTTCAGCATCATTCTTAACCATACAAATTTTATGTAGCACATTTGCTAGCAGCTATATACTCAAATTTTCCATAGAGATAATGCAACAACTTGTTGCTTCTTAGATGACCAAGAGAAAAATCCAGCTTCCCAACCAAATCCATAACCCGATGTACTTTTTCTTCCTTCAGTATCTCCACCCCAATCACTATCAAGAAACCAACCAGCTTTGAATCCTCCGAGATAGTATAAAGTATTCCCATGCTTGTTGTTCCTTTTACATACTTCGTAATCCGTTTTGCAACTTGTAAATGTGATTGTCTAGAACTTCCATGAACCTACTAACCAAACCAATCGCATACATGATGTCGTGTCTTGTAGCAATAAATATCTTAAACATCCAACAAGACCTTTAAAATCATTGAATTCACAAGCTCTCCCGATCCATCTTTTGTCAACTTCAATCTTTCTTCTACTGGGTGTTAAGATTGGATTACAATTATCCATCTTGAAACGCTTCAAAATTCCTTCAAGATACCTTTGTTGATTAATAAAAATTCCTTTTTCAACTTTGTTGTACTTCAATACCAAGAAAATATGACATCAAACCAAGATCCTGTCATCTCAAACTCCTTCACCATATCCTCCCCCGAATTCATTGATCATCTCAAGATTATTTCCAAGAAATATGAGATCATCCACATACAGACATACTATGATATGATTTCCATCACCATCATCTTTCAAATACAAAGTATGCTCATGTGGACATCTTGTAAAACCTTTCTTGAGAAAATAAGAATCTATTCTTGTATACCATGCTCTTGGTGCTTGTTTCAAAACCATACAAAGCTTTGTTTAGATTGTATACTTCATTCTCTTTCCCTCCATAATGTAGCCAAATGGTTGCTCTATATAAACTTCTTCTTCCAAAACTCCATTCAAGAATTGTGACTTCACATCCATCTCGAAATATCTTCCATTGCTTTTGTGCAACTAAAGCAATGATCATTCTTATCAGATCAAGTCTTGCAACCTGTGCAAACACTTCAATAATCAACTCCTTGTCTTTGTCTATAACCCTTAGCAACTAACCTTGCTTTCTTTCTCTCTCTATTTCACCATTTGACTTATATTTTTGTTTTATAAACCCACTTAACACCAATGGGTTTCTTTCCTCCGTGGAAGTTTTGTTAATTCCCATGTGTCATTCTTCTCAATTGACTTCAGTTCTTCATTCATGGCTTGAATCCAACCTTGTTCTTTAGATTCTTCTTCATAAGCTACAGGATCACAATCTCCAAATAATGCAAAGTTCACAACATCATCATCATCTTCATCATCTCTTGTTAAAACATAATCATTCAACCTAGCAGGTATGACATATTTTCTTCTTGGTCTTGTAGTTTCTTGTTGTTGTATCGCTTCTCAAGCTTCTTGCTTCTTCATGTTGTTCTTCCACATTGTCTTGAGCTTGCACTTCTTCTTCAACTACAATTGGAACTGTTTCGACAACAAATGTGGATCAACATTTCTAGTTGATCCAATATCATGTGGATCAACATCCCTTGTTGATCCATTGTTATGAGGATCAACACTTTGGTTGTTGATCCATTATTCCAATTCCATTGTGAATCTTCATCAAATATAACATCTCTACTTATAACTATCTTTCTAGTTTCGGATTATATAGCTTGTATCCTTTAGTCACTGAACTGTAACCAACAAGAATACATTTTTCACTCTTATCATCCAGCTTCTTTCTCAATTCTTTTGGCACATGTGCATATGCAATACACCCAAAAAATTCTCAAATGCCTTACACTTGGTCTTACTCCTCTCCATGCTTCTTCGGTGTTTTGTTGTTCAAACTATTTGTAGGACATCTCATTGAGTAAATACACAATCAGTGTCAATCGCATAACCCCAAAAACTTTTTGGTAAATCTTTTGTTCTTCTTATTGTTCTTGCCATCTCCATGATGGTTCTATGCTTCCTCTCTGCAACTCCATTCTCGTTATGGTGTATATCTTGTTGTTAGCTGATGTTGAATGCCATGCTCTTCCATAAACTTGTCAACAACAGTGTACTCGGTTCCTCTCTATCATTTCTCAAAATTTTGATACTCTTACCAATTTGTTTCTCAAAGATAAGCTTTAAACTTCTAAAAGCATGAAAAGCATCACTCTTTTGTTTAAGCAAATATACCCATGCTTTCCTACTAAAATCATCAATGAAAGTTATGAAATAATTATTACCTCCATGTGAAGTTACTTCAATAGGACCACACAGATCACTATGGACAATCTCCAATTGTTGATCGCCTCTTCTTCGCTTTGTTGACTGGGAATGGATCTCTGTGTTGCTTGCCAAAGATGCAATTTTCACATCTTGATTCGGAAGTTTAATGAAAGGTAATCCGTATACCATCTCTTTCTTTGCTAAGGTTAGTAAACCATTGAAGTTCACATGCCCCATTCTCTTGTGCCACAACCAAGCATCATTATGAACATGACTACTATAACATCTTTCCTTTTGATACCTAATATTCAAAGGAAACAATCTATTCTTAGTCATCTCGCACTCTTGTAATAAGTCTTCTAAAACGATCTCGAATTGTACAAATGCCATTGAAGATTTTCATAGAATAACCTCTTTCAGATAATTGACCCATACTCAAAAGATTTTGATGCAAACCTGGTACATAAAAGACATCCATAATATATGTTTTTGCACCATTCTTCAGAACTATTCCAATTCTTCCTTTTCCCATAACTCGGAATTGTAGAATTGTTTCCAAACTTCACGGCTTGAACGACCGATTCATCAAGATTATCAAACAAATCTTTTCTTCCACTCATATGATTACCGCAACCAAAGATCTCAGATACCATTTATGTTGAGGTCGTTCTTCGTGTATGACAAGCCAACAACATATTTTCAGCTTTCTTTTCTTCTTCATCTTCATCTTGACTTTCTGCTATATTTGCTTTGAAATTTGCTTTGTAGTTATTAGCAACCGTCTTTCTTGGTTTTGAACATTCAGTAGCAATGTGTCCAAAATATCCACAATTATAACATTGAATTTTGCTTTTATCCATTGGTTTTCTTCCCCGATAGCCTCCATTGTTAGATCTTTCACCATTGTTATATATTCCTTGAAAACCTCCAAAGATTAGATTTTCCTTGATTGCTTCTCCAAAATAACTTGACTCTTTAAGAGCCTCTTCAACTTGTTTTGCAAGCAGCTTGTTTTCTCTAACAATCTTTGTTCATAAGCTTGTAATGAACCCAACAACTCGTTAAGAGTCATAGTTGCAACTGTGTTGCATTCTTCTATAGCAGTAACCTTTGATTCAAACTTCTCAGGCAAGCTTCTTAAAATCTTCTCCACAATTGCTGAATCTTCTACAGTATCACCATTGGCCTTCATCTCATTAACAAGGTTCAATGTTTTTGAGAAAACTCGAAATTGTTTCAATTGTCTCCATCTGTAATAATTCATATTTTCTTTCGTGGTTTGTAATCTAACCTTCTTGACCTTGTCGATCCTCGTGTAATAGCTTATTAAACCATCCCAAGCTCTTTTAACTTCTTTGATGTAGATATATAACTCTATCCATGAGAGATTCATGAATACCCTGATGAAGAATATATGTAGCTTTAGAATTCTTCTTTCTTTTCGATTAACGAGTTTGCGCACTCCTTCAAGTACAACTCCTTCCGCCGGGTTCTACATAACCATCTTTCACAATATCCCATACCTCTTGAATATGAAAATATTCTCCATCTCGCAACCTCCAAAGGTTCAAAGTTTTTACCTTCAAACACCGAAACCTTAATTGAACTTAAACTTGTCATCTTCTTCAAATCAACAACTCATACCCACAAATTTCTGGGAACTCGATACGTTTTCGATACCGATGTAGAAAATCGATATCAAAGACTTAATGAAACACACAAAAACTAAACTCAAACAAGCTTCTCTTAATTGATGTATTTCGACTCATGGCTCAACAACCTATTTATAAGAGTAACAAACTTGACTCTCAAGATAAACAACTTTCCTAACATAAACAAACTCTAACAAGAAACTTCTAGACAATTCTTCACGTAAACAAACTCTTAAAACAAACAATACTTGCAACCCAAGCAAACTTCTAAATACCGTACCATGGATCAACAACTCTTGTTGATCTATTTACTTCATGTCAATCTGCGCCAACACTCAACCATATTGGATCAACTCTCATAATTGATCCATACCGACTTCTTCACATTGGATCAACAACACATGTTGATCCACTCGATCAGATCAACTATCTTGGTTTATTCTTCAACAATTTTCCGCAACTACACGGAGGGAGTACTTTCTAAAGGAATGGTGTCGATACGGAGGACAAGGCTGCGTAGTGTGTTGGCGGTAGCTTGAGAACACGATGTTGTCACTAAAGCCGTTCATTTAGATCCACCCATGAAGCACAATTAATCTCTTTCAAGTAGAGGTGTCAAAGAGGCCAGGCCAGCCCGAACCCTGTCCGGCCAGCTCACGTACAATGCGCTAAAGCCTAGCCGCGTATTTTAAGCAGGTCAGGCCAGGCTCAGGCCTAAGACAGGCTCAGGCTGGGCTCGAGTTTACAGCCTGTTGGCCAGTCAAAGCCTGGCCTGGTTTAGCCTGGGCCTGCGAAGGCCTGCCAGGCTAGCCTGTCAAGGCCTGTTTAGATCGCACTAGCTGTTTAGTTAATTAAAAAGATCATTAAAAAGTGTACAAGTACAACCGGAGGTTCGAACCTGTATTCTAATGGCCACCATTAGGAAAAGTATTCTACCAACTTACCAAGCCAGTCGTTGTGATTGCTCATTGATATAAAATTAAAAATTTATTATTGATGATGGTAATTTATAAATGTTCATGTTCAATTTAGTTTTCATTGTTTCCTTATTAAGTCCTTTAAGTTTAATTGGCATAATAAATGTTTGGAAAATTTATAGTAAGCATGGACTGCCATGCATGTTCTTTAATTTTTGATACGTATACTATAAGTGCGGAAATGTATGAAAAAATATAAATAGAAATTAATAGAAATAAAATTTGATATTTTAGTTGTTAGAAAAAAGCATTAACACAAGAAACATTGTACTTTGTATTACAAGCTTACCCTTTGACAAAAACCTGAGTTGGCACATTTGGTTGATCGTTGAACGAGCTAAACTGAGATCACGAGTTCGAACGTCATTGTAAGTAAACATTTTTGTAAAATTAAATTGGAAAGCAGTCATTTGCAGGCTAGCCAGGCCCGGCCAGGACTGGCCCAACAGAAGACGGTCCAGGCTCAGGCCCAGGCTGGGCTGTCTTAGTTGCATATCAGGCCAGGCCGGCCTGGCCAGCTTAGTGGACGGGCTCCTTCAGGCCAGGCCGCAGGCCAGGCTAGGCTAAGAAAAAACAGGCCAGGCCTGGCCGGGCCGGCCTGTTTGACACCTCTACTTTCAAGAGTCAAAGACATAGTGTGCTGCGTGCTATTGTTGGCATATAAGACGGACATATCCACATACAGTATGTGAGTGGATTCTTTTATCGGAGAAAAAGATTCTGGCATCCACCGTACATAGTACTAGAATCTTAGAGCGTCCGAAGTGACCAAATGCGGGCTTGATTTTGATGTATTTTAAGGTGAGAAGGAAAAAAGACGCTCATGTTATAAACCAAGTTTATTTACTAAGATGCCCTTTTGTGTCAAGATTAGTATTTACACATCTTGGTACCAAGTCTTCTATCTATATAAATAGAAGCTTAAACTTTGTATTCCATACACATATGAATAAGAATTTCTCTCTCTCTTCCCCTCTACTTTGCGTTTTCTTCTCCTCTTATTCTATATCACAACACGTCATCAGCACGCTCTACGCTGAGCTAGGATATCTACCGCTGAGTAGAGAAGATTCTCTACTATTTAACCTTCTCTCTTGGTTTGATTAATTTTTCTTTGATCTATTAGAATAGGAAATACTCTAATGATGTTTTTATTGACTTTATTATAGGTTTGTGGTATGAAAAGTGCAAACCATGTGGAATCTTCTAGCAGGAGTTATATACGACCACAAAACAAAGCAGCCATAAAGGAAACGGCTTTGGGAACAGTATACCACAATTCTTCTTTTTGTTTTGTATTATTCGTTTCGTCAAATTTTTTTTAATTTTTTTTTAAAAGCTTCTTATTAATACGAGCTACTGATATCCTCTTCTTTTAATGTTCAATACCGTGAGTGGTTGATCAGTAGATGAATGTTTTCATCCATCAATATCAAAGGAAGTTTCTTTTTTACTGGTGATACATCATCCTCTACTCCTCCTTTCTTATGGATTTTATATGACTCCACAATCCCAATTACGGGAATGTTATTTTGACTATATTTTTTTGGCTATTCTCGAAATTATTATTTTTTGGGTGCATATAAAATCCATGGGTTAGTCCTATAAGGACATGGTCTCTATTTATTGGATATGGGATTATTCTTCTCTACTCTTCTATTATAGAGAAGGGAAAATAAAATCCATCAAATGTTTACGGTTTCTATTACCCTAATGAAACTGTAATCACTTAAAATTGGTGTCATCGCGATTTAGCTACCTTTACGGTAGTTAATCATATGCATGGTTGAAAAACCTACGGCCAATTAATTTTGGTATCTTCGCCTATTTGATGAAGATCATATGATTTTTTTTTTCTTCGGTTTCTATCCTTTACAAGAAACCATTCGTTTAACCACAAAGTGGATTTTCCTTATGTGATGCCTAAGTCGACATTTTTCCCTTCTCTTTGTCGATGCAATTTTGGTGTATCGTATATACCAACCGGTATTGGTTTTCTCCATCAATTCTGAGGAAGGAGATGTTAAAATTGGCATTCTAAGAAATTTTAGCCACTATTTTTTTCTCTCGTCGTTTGACGACAATCGTTTAAACAAACCTTTACCGATTATGGTTTTATTTTTCTACTAATAAACCATTGATTTCCATTTCTTACGGGAAAATAATCATGGATTCCTTAATAACGAAACTGATCTCTTTATTTTCTTAAAAAGAATCATATAAGCCAATTGATTTGGTTTTTCCCTATCGGTCCTAAAGGGATATATAAAGTATCGTTATTATGATATTCACAATTGCAAACACTTAGAGGAATTGTTGTATTCTTAAGGGATATTGAGCATTTTTTTTTCTCATGGTAAATCTCCAAAATTTTAAAATAATTCCACTTGTAGTTGGGATTGGACAGATCAAAGGGTGCGCACCCGGCTTGTAAGCCTATATATCTTTAGTCCTTGTAGTGACTAAATTGATCTTAAAATTTAATTTTTTTTGGAAAATAAAGTGTCCACAATCCAAATCTTTGTCTCGCCTTAGAGTTCACGCAATTATATGGAGATTTATCTACATATTTTATATGTTTTGGTTGTAACCAATAAAACCTATGGTTGATGTCAAATTTGTATGTCAAAAAGACTACAATTTAATTTTATTTTTAGGACAATTTCTTATGGCTTTTGAAGTCATTATCTACAAATTCAACCGGTATTGCTAAAATCCAGTAAATTATTCTGAGTATATGTCCTTGATTTAATCGGATAATACTCTATGAAACTAGCTTTTGTATATGAGATGATAATTTTTTTTATTTTATTTTTACCATGATCAGGGGGAGACATACACTATCAAAAGCATGTGTTAATTAACTTAAAAGTTATATATATTTCTCTCCCAATATGATCAAATCGAAAAAGGATGCCACTAATAATTGGTGTGAAAATATCTCATATAGCTTATGCCGTTTAAAAAGGCAGACTCAATCACATCTAGCAAGCATGTAGCATTTGTATGTATGCTACGTATAGCTCTAATGGAGTCTATCATAATACGACTCACAATCTCAAATCTCAAAAATTCATATCTACTCATTTGAATAGTATGAGATTATCACGCCCGGGCACCGTACCAAGAATTTAGATTTTTCAAAGTATGCATACACTGGAAATTATGTGAGATCGTGATAAGCGAATTTAGTTGTCGAATAACAAAGATAGTGGTTGTTAACCCTCTGCAGAGGAATATCGACATATGTGATTGGTTGGCATATAATCAAAATTATGTCGGATTAATTTCTCGATTGACGCAATTTTGGATCCAAAATTTATCACCTTAAAAATGCCAAGCCTATTAATTACAGGTTGGTGTAGTCATATTGCGTCGTTATACGAGAAATGTATTATGGTCTTATTTATTTTCAGACCCTAGGATTGATTTATTAATTGTTCTCTTTATACAATGCATATGGCGTGGTTGAAGGACTCATATTGCATTCACACAAGAAATGTGGCTCTGAGAACATATTAAATTTGTAATCCTTGGAGGATTTTCAAATTATATTTGGGCATCCACCTTATTTTCTTGCATAAGGTTTAACAATCCTTTATGTGTTTTTAGAAATTTGGTACAAGACCAAAAGTCCGAATTAATTAGTTGATGATATCATCTTTATAGGTCTCTTGAGGAGTCCTTAAAAACACCAAAATCCACGCTTTAGCAGCATAAATTCTATTTTCTTTTCTTTCTTAAATCTGCAGTTAGAATTATGCTAGCTTAAACTGGTCTTTGAGATAGACTAGAGTTATGATTTTGATGCTCATTTTCCGTAATACTCATATAGTTGAGTTAGCATCCATAATCTTCAAAAGTTGTACTCTTTTCCTTTGTTTCGTGTTTTATCCCATGTGGTTTTCCCGACAAGGTTTTAACGAGGCAACATGACATTTTATTTTATTTCAAAATGTTGATATTTGTGCTCTTTTTCCTTTGTCCAAGTTTTTTCCCATTGGGTTTTATCACAGGTTTTAGCGAGGCAATTTAATTCAACATGGTGGTCATCCAAGGGGGAGTTGTATCGATTTCGGTTATTTGGTGGATTCCCACCATTAACTAGATAATTTTGTTAGACCACATTAACATAAACTTCTCCTATGAATTTGGATATCATTCTGATCCATATAAGGTATGATCAAAAATTTTGTTCACCTTTGGTACTGTAACTACATATTCGCACCTTGTTGAAGAAACTACGTCAACTACATATGCAAATCATCTCCGAAGATAGCAAACCAAGACATAAGTTTTCAATGAATTTGGAGAAGCTTGAAGATTCAAGTACACTGCTATTATAAGACTAACACAAAAGAAGACTTCATCAGAACAAATATCTTCTACATTCAAGAAATTTGTTCACCGAAATTGGGAAGTCTCGACTAAAGATTTGCAAGCCAATAATTTATCAAGTACTCATCGTGGGGAGCGCCATCATCAAATTAAGGTGCATTCACTGGACTTTATCGAGTTGTACTCTTTTTCCTTCGTCAAGGTTTTGTCCCAATGGGTTTTCCTTGTCAAGGTTTTAACGAGGCAACATTTGTGTGTCCACTGTTTCAAGTTTTTACGTGCTTATGCAATTTCAGGTTTTTCTCTTTTAGTTTTCCTGGTATTTTTGTAATGACTTAGCCACAGTGGTCATCAGGGGGAGTGTTATAAACCAAGTTTATTTACTAAGATGCCCTTTGTGTCTAAGATTAGGGTTTACACATCTTGGGCACCAAGTCTTCTATCTATATAAATAGAAGCTTAAACTTTGTATTCCATACACATATGAATAAGAATTTCTCTCTCTCTTCCCCTCTACTTTGCGTTTTCTTCTCCTCTTATTCTATATCACAACAGCTCACAAGTTGATTAGAATTCTAAGCTAAAAGTAAAAGGCCGTTAGCTTTTAGGTGTTTCGGATGTAACAAGTTTTTCATGTTGTGTTTGTCTTGGTTGATAAAAGAAACAACGACTCTACATACGGCGGGTTCTATGGAGATTTCCCCATGAAAATATCGAGTGACGATCTCCTTGTTCTTCTATTGTTGGGATAAATGCAGGGTAGAATGGTACCTCCACTCTTTTTCCCAAGAGATTTCCAGATTATTATTTTTTTGTTGGTAAATCATAAACCAAACATCTCCGTAACGAAAGAAAATAAAAAGAAGTTGGCGTTGTACACCGGTCCTTTGCTTTAATCAATCATCGACTTTGGTACGATTCAACCGTATATATACTCACGTCATTCATCATTGTACCATTCTGAAACCAACGTGACTCTAGCAGTACAGTACTGTGCTCAGTGTATCTAGATTCCAGATTCATGGAAACTTTCTGTTCATGCACAGTACGGCCACAGTGTCACTGTTGTGTTAAGCATTAGCAAGGCTGCTTGCTAATTTTGATCTGATGGAGAAAATTCTTGCCTACGGGTTGTGTAAGGCTTGGTCAGGCCGGCGTAAAAACCACAAAATTGGTTAAAAAAAGAATGATTAATTGGGGATATAAAAAGGAATTGGGGGATATAGGAAAAGGACAAAAAAAAAAGTCCAAATATCAATTCGGGGTCACCCCTTATCTAAGTATTTTTTTAAATCCTAATCTACCCCCACTAATCAGGTTTAGTGGTTAATAATAATTAGTAAAAATCTTAAGTATTTGTTAAATGATTAGTGTGTATTTGTATTTGGGTGAATGAGATGAGAGTAGAAAGATGGAAAAAAAAATTTGAGAGGGAACTTTTTTTGGTGGAAGTGGAGGATGATTGTGAAGAGAGAATTGTTGCTAAGAGGTTGAAAATTTGATTTTTTTTCTTTGAATCCACCATTGTTGCAGCTGAAAAAGCTTGGTGCCGGCATGGTATTCAACCAAAAAACCATGCCGGCATTTGCTGGAAATTTTTATAAATTGCCACTATTCTGGTTTTGATCTTCAAAACCTTTTTTTTTTGGTTTTAATGAGTCTACTTCCAAGACAAATTATGTGATTTTTTTGAGCATGCCAACTACTTCCTAAGATGGTTTTTGCTTAAATTTCTATGCCTAACATGATGAAAAGTATCCAGAAACTTCAATTTTTTTTCACTTGACTACCTGCATTGATAGATTTCTATCGAGCATGCCTGACCATTTTTCAGCGTGGTTCTTTACCAATTCCTAAGATGGTCTTCATCACTCCTACGATGTAAAAATATTCCGTTTTTGAGTTTTTTCTCGTTTTAATCACCCACTTCCTAAGACAAGTAGTTAATTCTCGAGCATGCCAAGACCGGCTTCCAAGATAAGATGTTGCTTAAATTTCTATGCCTAAGACATGATGAAAAGTATCCAGGAAACTTCAATTTTTTTTTCACTTGACTACCGCATTGATAAATTTCTATTGAGCATGCCAGACTCAGCTCTGCATTGAATGTTAGTTACCAACCATGCCTAAGCACTGGGCTTCAAGATGGTCTTCATCAATTCCTAGATGTTCTTCATCACTTGCAAGATGATCTTCATCACTTACGAATTAAAAAAAAAATTTGTTTCCAAAGTGAGGAGCCGGCAGAGAAGGAGAAGAGAATTTGAAAGAGAGTGGGGAGAGTTTAGAATTTGAAAGGGAATGGGGAATATTTGGGTTTCAAATTCTAACCCTGAAAGTGATTAATAAGAAGTGGAGATGGAAATGGGGGATATGATTTTGTTTTTTGATTTTAAGTTTTTGATTTTTATTTTGAGGGAAGGGTATTTTAGTATTTTCGCCTCCAAAAGTCACCCCTTAGCACACACCATGGGTTGGGGGAAGTAATTCATATCCCCAATTAGTTTTTATATCCCCCAATTGCGTGTTCTAAAAAAACCAAAATCAACAAATCCTGGGGTGAAAAAGATATCTAGATTTTTGATAATGTTTAAATGGACAAAAATACAAAAATAGTCAGGATGTAAACAGTTTCATCCTACCCATTTCCAAATACTTTTTTTTTTTTTAATTTACATCAGGATGCATCCAGTTTCATCCTTGCTATTTTTTAAGTTTAGGTCAGAATGAATCCAGTTTCTTCTTTGTTTTTGTTTTGTTTTTGTCCATTTCACCCATATTAATTTTTACTCGTCCATTTGAACCAGGTTTTAAAAATATTTTGACAAATGACCCATTTTCCGCGTAGAAACTATGTCCAATTTTCGGGAGTTAACTTGTTCTCCTACCCAACCTGGTACTTGCTACTGGAAACGGGTCTTGGTCTTTGGTCGTTGGAGAAAATTCTCTCTTTGCCGCTAAACAAACAAGGCATATAAATATAAGTATGACATCTCGTGGTTGCTACACTGTACTTATTAAAGAAAACACAAAATTGGTCAAAAAGACCAAAATCAATAATTTCTGGGTGAAAAAGACACTTAGGTTTTGATACTGTTTAAATAGCCAAAAATTAAAAGATATTTTGTTTAAATGCAAAAAATTTAAAAATAGGCGGGATGTAACCAGTTTCATCCTGGTCCATTTTCAAATATTTTTTCTTATTTTTATTTTACACAGGATGCATCCAAGTTTCATCCTTGCTATTTTTTAAGTATAAGCCAGGATGAATCCAGTTTCATCCTTGCTATTTTTTTTTGGCTATTTCACCCGTACTTTTTTTTACTCGTCCATTTGAACCGTATTTTTAATTTTTTGGACAAATGACCCATTTTCTCTAAAGAAAACGACATTAATTCATGGGTTTGAATATTCAATCAAGGCTAACTTTATAGGGATTAGTATAAAAATAATTTTTGCCGACCAAATGCTCTAGACATCATGTGAGAGATTACAAAAAGATTATACTAATCCTTGGAATTTATTTTGCTTTTTTTCCTGGTATTTTTAGGGGATGACCCCAAAAAAATTAGGGGCGATTTTTTTTTATTCCCAACCCATATACACCGTTAAGGGATGTCCAAAAACGCGGAGAATACGTTAATGCCCTTACATAATCGGAAGTTAACTTGTGCTCGATTATTATAAAGAAATCGGAAGCTTAGTAACGATATTATACTACCGATTAATATCGATTTTGTGCCAAACGCGTATCTTGCTTCTATAACAATCGGAAGGAACAAGAACCTCACTAGACTACCGATTATAGTAGCTCTTAAATTCCAAAAATTGGTGATTTCGTCAAGGAAGAAATTTGGGACAACTTTATAATCGGAAGTCATATTAACTACCGATTATTCTAGTTCCCAAATTCGAAAAAAATGACATTTCTGCAAAAACAAAATTTGGGGCAACTGTATAATCGGAAGTCTTATTAACTACCGATTAATTTGGGGTTTCGTATAATCGGACGGTAAGAAGTAATAAACTCTACCGATTATGGTAGATTTCAAAATTCATCACATGAAGGATTCTAGAAAAAACTCATTTTGGTGCAACCTATAATCGGTACGTTGTGGAACCTATTTGGCTTACGATTATGGCTACGTCGAAATCACGAACCACATGGTTATGCCTGGCTCTGTACACTCAAAACCTATGGAATTTGGCAAGGGTTCGATCTGGGGCTCCTTATAATCGGTAGGTTGTTAAGTTGTTAACTATACCGATTATGGTATATTTCAAATTCCCTTACATGAAGGATTTTAGAAAAAACTCAGTTTGGGACAACCCATAATCAGATGGTTTGGTAATATATTTAACTCCCGATTAACGCTGCATCCAAAACACGAACCAACTGGTTATGGCTGGTTGTGTACACTCAAAACCTATGAAATATGGCAAATGTTGGATCTGGGGCTCGTTATAATCGGTGGGTTATATAATTATATACCCTACCGATTATGGTAGATTTCAAAATTCATTACGTAAAGGATTTTAGAAAAACTCATTTTGGGGCAACTTATAATCGGTAGTGTATGTAACCTATTAGGCTTCCGATTATGGCTACATCCACAAAATTCAAGCCAAGTGATTATGGTTGGCTCTCGCACCCTCAAAACCTATGGAATTTAGCCAAGGTTGAATACGGGGCTCCTTATAATCGGTAGTTTACAAGTTGGATAAGCTACCGATTATGAAAGGGATTATTAGCCGAAGTATCTACACAATAATCGGTAGGTATAGTTTCAATTTAACCTACCGATTATGGTGTAGGCTCCCGATTATATAAGGGCATATTGGCCATTTCGAAAAATCGAAGATAAGGGTAGCTTAGATTTACGTTTGGGTGACATTTTTTATCTTTTAGCGTCGTCCTTAATTCTTTTGGGGTCGCCCCTAAAAATGCCAGGCTTTTTTTTGGGTAGTATTGAGAATGTTTGACATATGGAATTCTACTCATTTCAATTCTTTTTTCAGTACGGAAGGGGGTTCTTTTCTTATTCATATTACAGTTTTAAAGCCAGAGTATGTTCTGTTCTGGTGCAGGTTAATCCAAAGCACTTTCTACAGAGCAAAAAGGTAGTCTGAGGGCGACACAACCGCGAATGCTAAAATGAGATTGTATGTGCTAAACTCTGCCAAGATACGTTAGGATGGAGGAAATGTGCATTTTCTTCTTCTTTTTTTCTCTTCCACATATGAGATTCCTTAGTTGATCTCATCTGAATATGACATTTTACATCTTCTATTGGTAGATGGCCATTTAGCATCAAAGTTGAGCTGGTTTTCCACTTTCAATGTCGATTTCGGAGGATATTAGATCTCAACTACTTTCTCTTGATTATGGGTCTCACTTGGATCTCCTCAACACTAGTGTGGAGTGGACATTTATTAATTTATTACTCCCTCCGTCCTAAATTATTAGTCCGTTTTGACTAAGTCAAGATATTAAGGAGACCGGAGGAGTATACAAAACTACCCCTATAAAATGATATTATAACCAAAATTAAAAGGAACATATGGAGTATGTAAGAAAAATACATTGGTAATTATAATATTTATAGAAATATTTAAATAGAAGATAAAAATAAAAAAATTTATGGATTGATTTAGTAGATTTGTTTCCTATTGAGGAAGATGTCATTTAATATTTAGATTGGTGATATCTAAAATAATTTTATAATTGTAAAAGTTTGAAGGATATATTTGAGAGTTTGGTAAAAAATATGACTATAAAATGTGTTTCTGACGGTATTTTAGAATGACGAAAATAGAATAGAGGACAGAAATTTTAGGACAGAGTGAGTATTAGATAAAAATATTTCAACACGTGGAACAACTGAACAAGGCATGTGATCGACAACGGCTAAGCATGGCTCATCCACTACGTCAAAATTTTATCAAGTGGGTTTTGAACATTTTATCTGCATTCAGGTTGGTGCTTTAATCATCAATCAAGTGGGTCTCCAAATTTTGCTTTTCAAGAATTCATTTGAAAGAAATAAAATAAAAAGTTTTGTGTCCTTTCCGAAAAGAAGCAAGTCCGATACATACGCTCGGAAAAGACCCATGTGGCCTGCCTGTCGCCACCACCACCACCAAACTAAACAAAGATATGTGGTGACAGATAACTTCCATAGTGATTCTACATGTAACTTAAGTTTAAGAAGAATTTTATGACAGATGGTTTAGTCAATCACAGTGCTCTCAAATGATAATCCAAATTTTCAATCATAATGAACATGTCATTTAGCCATGTGAGTGCAGACACTATTATTACGGATGGGATTGCTTGACGTGTTCCCCTCGTGATTTATAATCAGTTTTTTTGGTTAATTAGCCCTTGCATTTGAATTCCTGGGTTTAAAAGACAAGTAAACTATGACCACCTTTCAAATAACCAAGAATTCAAAATTCATGGTTCTAAGAGCAACTGCAGTGGGACGAGTAAAACTAAAGACTAAAAACCAAAAAAAAGTAAAAGATATGGTTTTAGAGCATCCACAGTCATCGACCAAAACTAAAAATTTGGTCGAAAACACAGACGCAGTGGAGAAGGAGTAAAGATCAAAGACCAGAGTAAAACCAAAAACCAAACCAAATTTGGTCTTTAGTTTGGTTTTAGTCGAGCGTAATTTAAAGTTGCTCGATGGAGCGGGGTGTTGGGATTGCGCCTGATGATGGGGCGTAACTCAAAGTTACGCCCCATGACAAAAAAAAAAAAAAAAAAATTTGAGCGTAGTTTGAAACTACGCTTGATGGAGCGGGACAAGTTGATTGCGCCTGATGATGATGGGGCGTAACTCAAAGTTACGCCCCATAACAAAAAAAAAAAAAAAAAAAAAATGGGGCGTAGTTTGAAACTACGCCCCATGAGTTTTAGTCTGCACCATAGTGTGCAGCAAGGAGTAAACCAAATTAATTTGGTTTTTTTAGTCTTTATTCTTTGGTTTTGCTCTCATGACTGCAGTTGCTCTTAGTCCGTGGTGAGACACTACGTTGGAGGAGTAAATTTGGTGGAGCGGAGTTAGAATGGTTCGTCTGACATGGGGCGTAGTTGTTAATTGCGTTTGGGTTGGACGTAACTTTAATTTACGCCTGATGTTGGGCGGAGTCTAAAATTGCGTTTGGTGTGAAACGTAATTTGTAAAACCGCCCCGTGGAGAGACGTAATGCAGAACTACGCCTGACCGGGCGCAAATACAAAATACGCCTGATGGGACGCAAATATTACATTACGCCTGATGGGGCGTAACTTAGGAACTGCGCCTGATGGGGCGTAATGTGTGGTTACGCCTGATGGGGCGTTCTTGTTGGTGTGTTTTTACCTGCATCTTGTAATCATTGAACACTCGTCACCAAACAACAACAGAAGTTCACAGTACATCATAACTCAATCAAAACTACAAAATTGCTGCTGATGATTATCCCCCATGATGTTTACAGAATCAAATCTGGATTTTAAAAAGTCTGACCGACTTAAATCCATCACTTGCACAGATTGATTAAATGATTAAAAACCCTAAACACAGAGGTTTATAAATCTAAAATTTCTTCGAAATCAATAACTCGCTGGAGAAAATAACAAGAACCCTCTACTTTAATCTAACATGAAGGCCTGAATTTTCATAGATGTTTAGATCTTTCACTCACATCCCTGAAAAACCCAACAAAACGGAGTTTCATAAAAATCCCAAAAAAAAATCTACGAAATTTGAATTTCATTGCAATAACAATACTTTATTTAAAGCTTAAAACCAAAATCGAACTCTAAATCTTCATAATAGTTGAAATCAATCAAAGGATTGGCTCTCCATTTCACTCATTTACCTCACAGTCATCATTTTTCTCTCAGAAGAACACTCTGGGAAAATGAGGACATATGTTCTGGGAAATTGTAGACATATGTTTTACTTCCGTTCTAACAGGCGGTACTTATAAATGCGCCCCATGTAGTAACAGACGTTACTTATAATTGCGCCCCATGTAGTAAGAGGCGGTACTCATAATTGCGCCTGACTACAGGCGGACTTTAAAATCACGCCCGGTCAGACGTAACTTGTGACTACGCCTGAATGAGGCGCAATATTAACGTGCCGCTTGGGATCAAAGCAAATGTGAATTACGTCCCACCGGGCGGAGTCTAAACTTGCGTTTCAATCAGCGTACTTTAAATTTACGTCTCATTACCAAACGCAAATTACAGCTACGCCCCAATCAGGCGTAGTGTCAAATTACGCCAGACCATAACTAAACCAAAGACCAAATATGGTTTGGTTTTTAGTTATAGTCTGTTATTTAGTCTTTACTCCACTCGATAGTGTCTGTGTTTTCGACTAAAAATTTGGTTTTAGTCGAGCACCGTGGTTGCTCTAATATCCAATTCGGACATTCTAGCCAAACTAAAAATATAATATGTGTTCTTTCTTAAGTTACCTATATACCCCTCCTTGTACGAGAAAAAGTAAAACTTTTCCATTCTCTTGGATTCTTATTCTCGACTCAACCAAAGTATCTTTCTCTTCGATTCCACCGCCGGCTCCATGACCAACACCAGCAGCAACAATCCACCGTCACATCAACACTTCCACCGTCACCAACATAGCCACACGCACCACTAAAATCACTAGTTCATGAACTTGCGAACTCAATCCCTGCGAGGTACGACGAGGTCCACCATTGCCACTTGGTTTTGGAGATTCTATACTTCAAGAAAAACATACATTGTACGTGAAGAAGATACGAGGCCCCTTTTGGTGTCACGGTTACCGTATCCGAACAAGTTGTTTGGCTATAAAAGTCTTTGAAGTTGAACCTGTCTTCTCCGAGTTTTATTACTGTAATTTTCTAAAATAAGCAAAATGGTGAAATGTATGTCAAAGTTTTGGTAGAAACCTGTCACCATGCGAATCACAAATATTTTTCTTTATTCTCATTTATAACGGTTGGTCTAAGGTCGTGTCTAAGCTTTTGTAACAGTGTTTTATGGTATATCTCACTGAGAATTGCTAATAACTCATGATAATCAAGAACAAGAATATTACACAGAGATGAAGAAGAAAACAAAGCAGTTGTATTTCTGTGTAGAAAATCAATACAAAATATGTCTGTGTTTAGGACATATTTAATACATATCATTACAGCTTTCGGACTCAGATAGGACTCAGGCAGGACTCAGACAGCTGGGTAATGAACCAATAGAAACACAAATAAAAGTCAGTCTTAGTTGACTTGACATATAATCCTATTAGCCCCCCTCAAACTGATAGAGGCTAACTCTAGACAGTTTGCTAAACACATACAGCTCAAACAACAGCAGAAAAACAAAGAGCTATGAAGAACTAAAGAGAACTCTGTCTGGTATGATAAGGCAAACATTCAACAGTCATAAAATCTCCTGAGTCTGTAGAAGAAGCGGCAGAAAAATCTCCTGAAACAACAAAGGATGAAAAAGTAGAACTTGAAGAAGATGCAGGACAAGTTGCAGGTGTAGTAGAAGATGTTGTTGTAGAAATTCCCAGCAACTGATGAAGCAAAAAGTAAAGATTGGAGCACAAAGACTTTTAGTAAACAGATCACCCAACTGATTCTCTGAAGCAATATGCTGAAACTTGAGAAAGCCACTGGTTATAAGTTCTCTAACAACATGGTAATGAATTTTTATGTGTTTTGCCCTGGAATGAGAGACAGGGTTAGCTGATAAGTATATTGCACTTGTATTATCACAATACAAAGTAATAGGAAAAGCTAAAGAGATATGTAGTTCTGAAAACAAAGATGAAAGTCGTTCTAATTCTGAAGTTGCAACTACAAACATTTATATTCTGCTTCAGCTGTTGATCTAGAAACAGTTGGTTGCTTTTTGTTGGACCAAGAAATTAAAGAAGACCCCATAAAGACCGCATAACCAAATGTAGACCTTGTTTGTCTCAGGACAATTTCTCCAATCAATCGGTATAATAAGCGATTAAACACTCTATTTCACCTTTTCTGAGTGTTACACCAATACCAATGGAGCCTTTCAAATACCTAAGTATTCTCTTGACTAACATCAGATGGACATCAGTAGGAGCATGCATAAACTGGCTCACATAATTTACCCCAAAACATATATCAGGTCTTGTTAAACACAAGTATTGAAGCATTCCAACAATTGTTATGTATTCAGAAGCATTAAATAATAAATTTCCATCATGTATTGAAGCTCTTGGACCCTTAGCTACTGGTGTACTACATGCATTACACTCAATCATATTTTCTTTATCTAATAATTCCAATGTGTACTTCTTTTGAGTTAACAAGATACTATCAGTTGATCTAACAACCTCTATGCCTAAAAAATAATGTAGATCTCCCAAATATTTCATGGCAAATGCATTACTCAAGAACTGAATTAAATGTTTAAGCAAGTTATCTGAAGAACCAGTGAGAATTATGTCATCCACATATAACAACAGAACCATCATATCAATACCAGAAGAATAAACAAACATACAAAAATCTGAAACTGTTCTGACAAAACCATATGAAAGTAAAGCTTTACTAAACTTTTCAAACCAAGCTCTTGGTGCCTGCTTTATACCATATAAACTTTTCTTTAGATGAAAGACTTTATTAGGAAACTCGGTGCTTTCAAATCCTGGAGGTTGCTTCATGTATACATCCTCTGTCAAATCTCCATGTAAGAAAGCATTAGATACATCTAATTGCTTAATTGACCATCCTCTAGTTACTTCTAAAGTCGGAACTACTCTTACTGTTGTTGCTTTCACTACTGGACTGAAAGTTTCACCATAATCAACACCATCTTGTTGATTGTAACCCAAAGCTACTAACCTAGATTTAAGTTTATCCACAGTGCCATCAAACTTTAATTTAACTCTATAAACCCATTTACAACCCAGAATATTCATGTGAGGTTCTGGATCAACCAAATCCCATGTGCCATTTATATCCAATGCATTATTTTCATCTTTCATAGACACTTGCCATTTTGGATCTTGCATTGCCAACTTAAAACTTTTGGGCTCAGAAGGAATATTTTCTAAAGAATCAAAAGAAGAAGGAATTGGATGCTTTACAGAGTGGTGTAAAACATTATCTGGAAAAAAATTAGGCTTAACAATACCCCTATGAGACCTAGTAACAATTTTTGAAGGCTCGGGAAGAACTGAAGAAACTTGTGAAACACTATCAATTTCAGAAGAAGATGAAAGAGAAGGAGAATAGTAAAATTCATGTTCAGAGAAAATAACATGCCTAGAGATGTATGTTCTTTTAGAAACAGGATTGTAACATTTATAACCTTTATGCAAAGCATTATATCCAGTAAAAAATGCATCTGATAGATTTTGGAGATAGCTTATCATCTCTAGAATGACCCAAAAAAGGGAAACAAATACAACCAAAAACTTTGAGAAAAGAGTAATCAGGCAACTTGTTGTATAAAACTTGAAAATGAGATTTATGCTTAAGAACAGGTGTTAAGTTCTGTTTATAAGATAAGTGTCAGCCAAAAAAGCATCATACCAGTATTCTTTAGGACAATAAGCATTGAAAAGCAAAGTATTGCCCATTTTAGTTATATGACTATATTTTCTTTCTGCCAAACCATTTTGGTCTGGTGTTTTTGGATAAGAAATTCTAATTTGAATACCAGAGGACTCCAAAAAACCCTTAAAAGATCCTTTAACTAATTCACTTGCACCATCAGTCTGAAAAGCTAAAAATTTTGTTTGAAACAAATTTTCAGTTAGACTTTTAAAATGTTGAAAACATTGCAAAGCCTCAGACTTAACTTGCATTGGATAAATCCAATGAAATCTACTGAAATCATCAATAAAGAGAATGTAGCATCTATAACCAGTTAAAGATGACACGGGTGCAGGACCCCACCCATCACAATGAATAAGTGCAAGTGGAGAGGAAGCATGAGAAGGTAACAATTGAAAAGGAAGTCTTTTACTTTTTGCTAATTGACATGGATGACAAATAGTAGTAGCATGAGAAGAATTAATCACAATGTTTTTGTCTACATGAATTTGTTGAATAATTTTTGAAGAAGGATGACCAAGTCTATTATACCATAAATCAGAAGAAGCTATGAGTGATGAAAAAGCACACTAAAGTAGTTGAGATGAAATAGGATATAGGTTATTGATCATTTTTCCTCTAGCTAGTAGTGCATGATTGGACAAACTTCTGATCTCATATCCATAAGGATCCAAAATAATATAACAATTATTATCCTTAGTGAATCTAGCTACTGATAAGAGATTATGTTTTATGGATGGAACATGCAACACATTATCTAACTTGAAACTAGTGTTATCAGTATGAATATGTGAAGTACCAGTAAGAGCAATTGTTAGAGTCTTACCATTGCCAATCATCAATGTGTCCTTTCCATTGTAGTTTGAAGTATGCTGAAGTAATGTTTTGTCACCAGTCATATGAGTGGAAGCACCACTGTCAGTGATCCATACTGAATTTGATGAAGAATGATCATCATTCAAAGCATCATTGTTGAGATTCAGACTTGTATAAGCATGTTCAGTAGTATTAGAAGAAGGAGCAGCTTCATGTGAATAAGATCTTTGTTCTTTAGAATTTGCATAATGAGCCTGAGACCTATTACCAACTGAATTTCCACCACTTGAAGTACCAGCAGTAGATAGAGGATGATATCTGAAGAAGCATCTGGTAGCAACATGACCATTCTTCTTACATATCTGACAGAACATCTTAGAATAATCCAAATAAGGCCTTATATCATTGTTTGAAGTTGATCCATTTTGAGACTGACCATTTGAGTTATTTGAGCTAGACCCATGATAATACTAATTATTTTTGTATGGACCACCTTTACTATTCTTGTTATAACCACCATTTCTTTTATTGTTATTATAACCATTTGAACTATTTCTTCCATAAAAGGCAGTAGCAGTCTGATCATCATACATATTTGTGCTTTGATGTTGTCTCTCAGAAAGAAATTGTTCATGAGAAAGCAACCTAGCCTTAATTTCTCCAAAAGTATATGGAGTCTCTATATTTTGTGCAGAAACCACAAAAACATCATATTCACTTCAAGACCATTCAGCAATAACATTATCAAATCCTCATCACTTACTTTCTCTCCAATAGCTACTAAAGAAGCTGCTATTGTTTTAATCTTTTTAAGATAATCAATGATAAATTGATTTCCTTTCTTAATTCCATTCAATTGTGTTCTTAACAGATTTTTCTTTGCACTAAATTGAGTCCTAAAGCTATTTTCAAGATAATCCCAAATATCATTTGCTGTTGTAAGACCAAGAACATCACCACTAATGGTAGACGTAAATGTGGCTTTAAGACAAGTTGAGACAAATCTATCCAATCTTCTCCAAGAAATCCAATTAGCATTATCTACTTCTACTCCATTAATTAAAATTGTTCTTGGAGGTTCAAAGATTTCACCATTAACATAGCCATACAAATCCGTTGAAACAAGAACACCCTCGAATTGATCACGCCACAGAAGGAAATTTGAACCATCTAACTTCATAGAAATAAAATTGGATATATTTGTAAAGGGAAGAGTAGGTAAATTACCATTACCAGCGGAAGTCGACATACTGTTAGTAGATTGAGTAGTGTGTTGTTGATGATGAATATTGTTGTTGTTGTTGCTACTGTTGTTGTTTGTAGTATTGTTGATTGTAAGACCAGATCTGAGTCTAACCATAAATTTTCAGATGAACCCTAACTCAAGAATGGGAAAAATTGTTGAATTGATATTACCCAGATGAAGAAAAGCTAAAAATTATTGATAAAATTGTTGAGTTGTTTGTATTGAAGGATCGATTCTAGTCTGATACCATGAGAATTGTTGATAATCAAGAACAAGAATATTACACAGAGATGAAGAAGAAAACAAAGCAGTTGTATTTCTATGTAGAAAATAAATACAGAATATGTCTGTGTTTAGGACATATTTAATACATATCATTACAAATTTGTCGGACTCGATACAATGAGTAATAAACCAATAGAAACAAAGATAAAAGTCAGTCTTAGTTGACTTGACATATAATCTTATTACTCACAATCAAGTGAGATATTAGAGAAACTTTTTTAATCTATTCGGTCCTTTTCGTGTAAAAATACGGGAAGAGCTTGACCAGTTTTCTGGATATACTAGTAGCAGCAGAGGCCAGAAAAAAAATTGTGAATAACTTTTTCGTTTTATAGAAATCATTCTGAAATTGTATACCAAAACTAATTTTTGGATTTTGTGGTTCCAGAATTTAAGAAACAACTTCTAAAATGGTATTCAACCATAATAATAAAATAAAATTTTATTTTTCTGCCCAATTTAAAATAGGTAAGGAAAGGAAAAATCCTCCAAATTTTGAACCTGACTTAAGCTATGGAAAACTAAGTTTTCGTCCGCCCTACATCATTACAAAACAAGAACAAAATGCAGGTTCTACCTTAAGATAATATTGTCCTGAAGCAGTTTCTGAAAATGATGCCCTCCCGAAGCATAGAATGGTGATTCCGTGACTAGTGAAACTCCAAATAATATTCACAGAATGTGCACATATAACAACTTGTTAGAAAGCAGTATTTGGTGCACCGCACCGAGAGTCTCCATAGGGGCGGCCCTGACAAAGTGGTCCATAACTAACTTTTTTTTTTCCGAAGAGAAAGGTTATATTAAAGAGAAAAAACCTTACACAATACAAAGGAAGTTACACAATCATTAGGGTCTCCCAATTGTTCCAAATCAAACTAGGATTAACAAACTTAAAAGTATCGGAATCACAAGACCAAACAACTACAAGTTGTTTGACAAGATCAGCAATCTTCGTCGCTTCTTTCTTCCTAGCTCCAAAAACTCTCCCATTCCGTTCTTTCCATAATCTCCAAAAATAGCATAATGTATAATCCTCCATACTAATTTGCCTCTTCCTTGTAAGACGTTTGTAGACCAAGCTTCAAACAAATCAAATAAAGTCTTCGGCATTGGCCACAATATTATAAAGGCTTTTATGAATTAATTCCATACCTTAAAAGAAAAAGAACAATGCAAGAACATATGATCCTCCGTTTCTCTTTCAGAATTTCAAAACACACACAAATCACTGTCTATCTCTACTCCTGTATGCCTCAACATGTCTCTAGTTGGAAAGGAAATATTAAAAGAAGCCAAAATAATAAAACTAGCCTTATGAGGAATGTTGTTCTTCCATAGGTGCTTCGCAAAGTTACATGATTCAAGTTGTCCAACAAGAGCCTCATAGCACATATTGGTACTAAAGTTGTCCATAATAGACATAACATCTCCATTTTCTCCAAGGACAGGGATACGCACATCACGCTTAAGCAAGTCCCATTCCAGCTTCTCATTGGCATTGAGAGGTCTCTTGATATCATTCTTCCATCATTATTCTCAATTATCGCTGCTATAGAGACTTCCTTATCCTTTACTACTTTAAATACCTCCGGGAACAAGTGTTGCAAACATCCTCCATCAAGCCATTTGTCCTTCCAAAATCTGATTCCGTTACCGTCATTAACTGTAAACTGTACCATGTTCTGAATCGTAGGAAACATGTTTACCACATTTTTCCATACATTGGGGTTTAGAGTCTATATGTCTGGCATTAACAAATCATTGCTCCTCTTGAACTTCTCTTACACAATTTTCTTTCATAGACCACTTTTGTTTTTGGAGTACCTCCAAATCCATTTAACCAACAGCGGTTGTTTAGTTCTTCTCGGATTCCTCACTCCTAAACCACCGTTCTCTTTTGGAAAATAAATCTTTGTCCAACCAACCCAAACTAGTTTTCTTCGTCCTTCCACCGCTCCCCATAAGAAATTACGCATGATTTTTACCATTCGTTTTTCCACACTGACCGGTAGATGAAACAGAGACAAATAATAAATTGGAAGACTAGCAAGACAACTCTTGATAAGAACAAGTCTACCTGCTTTATTCAATTTTCTCTTCTTCCATGTTGCCAACTTTTGCTCCATCCTAGCCAAAACATGCTCCCAAACCGAGGTACTGCGCCAGTGTGCCCCTATAGGCATACCAAGATAAGTAGTTCCATGATAAGAACATTAATTACATTATCTTATATTGCCACACTAATCATAGTGGATTTTTCTAATTTAACTTCAAATTCCGATGAATCGTCTCAAATACGGCCAAAATTATTATAAGTCTCCTCACTTCTTCCACACTTGCATCAATAAAAATCAATGTATCCGCAAACTGTAAGTGTGAAATAATGGTTCTGTGATCCACTACTTGAAATCCTGATAATTGTCCTCTTGCCACTGCATCGTTAATGAGTTTTGAAAGAACCTCCACCATAAGAAGAAACAAATAAGGAGATAAAGAATCTCTTTGTCTTAAACCCTTGCTCGGTTTGAATTTCTCCGTCGGACTACCATTCACAAGAACAGACAAGTGAGAAGTAGTTACACACCAACGAATCCAAGTAATCCATTTGTCACCAATCATGTTTCCGTAAGATTGTAAAAAGAGATTGTCAATTAACGTTGTCAAAAGCTTTCTCCATATTGATCTTATAAAGAATACCAGGCTTCTTAGCCTTCAACCTGTTGTCCACACATTCATTCGCAATAAGAACTCCATCAAGAATTTGTTTGTCATGAATAAAAGCTACCTGGAAATCTGATATAATATCAAGCATCACCTTTTTCAATCTAGTAGCAAGCAACTTGGAAATAATCTTATAAACACTACCAATTAGACTTAACGGTCCATAGTCTTTTGGCGTACAAGAGTCTTCTTTCTTCAGAATTAGAGTGATAAAAGAACAATTAAATCTCCAATCGATAGAACCATACCTGTGAAAGTCCTTAATTAACTTCAACAAGTCCTCCTTCAATACACCCCAACAACTCTTGAAAAATTCAGTCGTAAATCCATCTAGACCAGGCACCTTGTTGCAACCCATCTGCTTAACCACCCCCCAAACTTCCTCCTCCGTAAATTCTCTCTCAATCCAAAGTTTGTCTGACTCTTTGATTGTAGGGAAGAAATGATTTTCCATACCCGAGTTCAACTCATTTTGTTGTGAAAAAAAATTAATGTAGAAATTTCTTATTTCCTCCTTAATAATACTCTGATCAAAACTATCCACCCCTCCCACTTGAAGCTTTGCTATTGTGTTTCGCTTCCTCCTTGCACTAGCGATGCTATGAAAATATTTAGTATTTGAGTATCCCCATCTAAAATCATTTTGTTTTGCCCGCAATTGCCATTTACGTGCCTCCATCGCCTCAATGCTCCTCAATTGTAATTTACACCGAGTTCTCTCTTCCAACTAACTTTAAAGTAAAGCCCCTGCTTCCTCTTGAATATTTAAATCGTGAATCCTACATGTGATAGCATTTTATCCCTGGCAATAGACCCAAACTCCTGAATTCTCCAAGGCTTAATCACATGCTTCAAATTTTGTAACTTAAGAAAGAAAATTGTGCTTGCACTGCCGTGAAATGACATAGCTTCCCACCACTGTTGCACATTCTTCACGAAATCCTTGTGCTCAACCCACACTCTATCTAGCTTGAAATACGGCTTGGAAAGCAAAGATGGTTCAGAAATCACCAAGATGGGATTATGATCTGAAATCGTTCTAGTCAAGTACTATCTGAAGAGCATTGGGGAAAGCTTCTTCAAAATCATGACTAAAAAGAAATCTATCCAACCTGCAAAGAAGGGGGTTAGAATGATTATTGGACCATGTAAAAAATCCTCCTATCAAAGGTTGATCTATCAATTCCTGATTCAAAATATAATTGTTTAAGAATGCATTATTTCGACTGTCACCAGAAACACGGTTCCTCTCCACTTATGATCTTATAACGTTCATATCTCCAGCAATACACATAGGACCAGACCACCAACCTCTCGCTTCCACCATATCTTCCCAAAACTCCGTACGTAAGTTATAGTCACAAGGACTGTACGCATTTGTCACCGCCCACTGAAAGCCATTTATTCTAATTGAGAAAAGAGTAGTAATATTGTTGTACCCAATTCTATTATCTAGCTTCTCGAATCTACTCCCATCCCATATACACAATAATCCACCGCTGCTACCAACCGATGGAATGTAATTCCAACCAAAGTTTTCATCATACCACAATTGTCTGACAAGGCTATCACTAATGTGCTCCATTTTAGTTTCTTGAATTAAACAGATTGCACTTCTCTAAGAAACTATTAGATTTTTAACTGAAATTTGCTTGTCATATTCATTCATGCCTCTTATGTTCCAACATAAAATCTTAAAATCCATTTAAGATAACTTCTTCCTTGGCATCCTTAATGTCTTCTACGTTGTTAGCTCCATCCTCAACATCGTTATTTGAGTTCGCCTCATTTTCATTTTCTGAAGCATTATCCTCCGTCACTGCATCCCTGTCATCAACGTGAGTATCCACTGCATCTCCTTCTTGATTATGAAACCTTTTTCTATGACTCACCACCAATCTAGTCATGTTTTGCTTCAACGTTTCTCTATGTGCTTCACTGACGTTGCCATAACTGCACGCAACTTGCACAAGAGATTCCACTGCTTTCTCAACCGTGTTATCCTCCTCCACCTCATGGTTTTGTTGCACCTCCTCAAGGTTCTTAACAACCTCATACTCCAACTCATTCTTATTTATATGCATATTAGAATCATCTTGTTCAGACCCCTACAGACCAGAATCCTCCACCTGCTGTAACAGTGCGTATCTGGAACCATAATTTGTTCTTCGCGAACATTCTGAAATACTCGGACTTAAACTGACTTGTCTGCTTCCCCTTGGCACGAAGACCCAACTTCCTTCTTCCTCTTCTATAACATTATGTCCGTTAATTGAAATTATTGAGCCTTTCGTCCCGTTGCTTGTGCTATGGTTACTGCCAGTTACTTTCAGATCCCTCCCTTCATGAATGTGAGAGTCCATGGTTAGTACATTCCTTGCAGCAAAATCAAGCATTCGTTTTTCAAACTTCTCTAATTCCTCTAAGTATTCCTGAACTGATATCCTAACTGTCGGTACTTCAGAAAGTGAAGACCAATAATGGTTCCTTTCTCCGCAAGGAAAACATATGCTAAATGATCTTCCTTCTACACCCCTTCGATATCTTGAAACTCTCAAATATGATCCTTCATTACTCTCTTGAATTTGAGCCAAATACACATCTTCACCTACTCTATCATTCCACTGGTATTCTTCTGTCTTCTCCTCTAAAATGGTGTCCAGGGTGTTCTTCAACCATTGAATCATGTTAGGGTGAAAAGCAAGCCAAGCTCGAAACCCTCTTCTCCCCCTTTCCGTAATCTTAACTGTTTTAGTGCTTCCATAATACACGATCTCAATCGAAAAAGATTTTCTCTCAAGTTGAAAGATTCTTCCATCTGGGTCTTTTGCACCCCTTCCATCAAAACCCTGAATTTGCAGCTCTGATTCTTCCTCTTCTCTTGAAGATTGTCTACTCCTCATTCTCAAAATTCTTTCTTTCGATCTTCCAGTAATCATAGATCAAACGAAATAAAACTTCACTAAACCCTAAACCCTAAAGCGATTCTATCAAACTCTACTAACCAATAAATCCCGGTCCTAAGGGGAAGGATCAAAAATCCGTCCTTAGACATCGGAGAAGTTCAATTAGCACTCTCTCAAACTGAATCAATCAAGATTGGTTCGATTGAGAGGCTGAGTTTTGAAAAATTTGAATATCGCCATGAAAGAGGGTATCAGGGGTTTTCGCATCCAGTAGATTGGAGACATCCAAAATTTTCCATAACTAACTATTAAACAACATACAATGCAGCTAGATATGGTCTACACCAAGTACCTAGACCATCCTATGGGATTTGAAGAACACAGAATATTATCTCTCTTTGTTTGCATGCCTGGTTTATTCATAAAACATACCTCAAACTACATGTGGAAAGGGAATCGGCGTAGCCAAAATGCATTCTCAATATTTTATGAAGATCCCTACTATTATGGTATACTTAAAGAATATTCTAAATATTTTGGGTCTTGTTAACTTGTATCCCCATATACATGTTAAGGAGTCATTAATAATTCACATTTTGTCTTGGAATTTGATAAATTTTATTGGAGTCGTAGTTATCTTGAAATAAGATTTAAATGTTTTATGGAAGTTAATTCCATTTACGCCATTATCACTATATAATTTAATTTAATACTAACTCGTGCATTCACTTTGGTTGCTTACCGTTTTACATCCATGTATGCTTAGATTAGTAGGCTATGAATAATTTTTGACGGTAACAACACTTGATTAATGTTAATGTTTATTTAAAAATTACAAGAAAAACGTGGGTTAAGGATGACCTTATAAATTTTTCCCTTAATAAAAGAAGAAAACAAAAACAGATTATCTTCACTATGTATCGGAGAAGCATGGGCCACTCCGGTAATGGCAAGGCTAACTGGGAGATAAGCCGTGAAATAAATCAAATTTTTCAACCAACTTCTGGATACAAATTAAATGTCTTAAAAAAATATTTAATTTTGTTAATGAATTTATTTCCGATAGTTATGAGCTGTGGGACCCAAATACTTAATTTACCTAACAAATCTCAAGGGTACTTATGTAAATTTTTCTTTATAGATTATAATAAGTTTGTTATCATTAATTATCTCTAAATGTGTAGAAAATAGCTAGAAAAACAAGATAAAAGTTGGCTATTAATGGCTCCTTTACATGTATCAGTGCTCTCCAAAACAAGAACCATCAGAGAAACCACCACCATCGACTAAACTTCATCTTCTCAGATCCGCTCTAAAAAGAGCGGCTTTGAGCAGGAATCTTTTCTCAATCCCTTAAAATCTTCGTCTTTGCTTCTTTATCTTTCTTCCTCCTTCCTCCTGTTTTAGGTTCTTAGATTTTAAATAGGGTTTGGTTCAGTTTGTTTTTGAGTCCCAACTCTTATCTAGCTTTCCTTTCTATAATCAAAGCTTCTTTAGAGTCTAGTCTTGTATTTTCTTTTTTGGGTTTTGATTACAGGGAATTTCAGTGGGTTATCTTGATGAAGTTAATCAAGAACACAAAATTGGTCAAAAAGACCAAAATCAACAATTCCTTGGTGAAAAGGATACTTAGGTTTTGATACTGTTTAAATAGCCAAAAATTAAAAAGATATTGTTTAAATGGACAAAAATTTAAAAATAGGCAGGGTGTAACCAGTTTCATCCTGTCCACTTTCAAATATTTTTTTCTAATTTTTATTTTACACAGATGCATCCAGTTTCATCCTTGCTATTTTTTAAGTATAAGCCAGGATGAATCCAGTTTCATCCTTGCTATCTTTTTTGGCTATTTCACCCGTACTTTTTTTTACTCGTCCATTTGAACCGTGTTTTAAATTTTTTTGGACAAATGACCCATTTTCTCAATCAAGAACGACTGCAACAACATCAATGGACTTCTAAAACCACTAACAACAACATCTTCGGAGACACCAGCAGCAACAAAGATACTACCAACAAAAAAGACACCAGCAACAAACGGATACAAAACACAGATACCGATTCAACCCAATTCCACCTCAAGATAACCGAAATTCAAGATAACCGATTTTGGTTATCCTTGTTACCCGTATTATTTTATCTCTTTTGAAAACTATGACTATTGGTGGGATCTATGGATTCTAATATACCATTGTCATTTATGTTACTATGATTATGAAAAAAAACCTGAGAAATGGTTGGATCTATGGATCCCAACACTTCTACTGTATATAGATTTGTTCAGAGGTTTGGATGAGTTAATCTCAATCCAAACAAGGCCATTTAAACTTGTGTTGTTGTTACTTAGGATTGGGTATGAAATGGTTAGAAGTTTTCTTCAAATTATGATTTGTATCTATGATGTTAGGTCTGAAATTGTATGTGTTCTGGTTATTGTTTGTTGTTGTCTGGTTGCTCTTATCAAGTTTGATGATAATACTTGGGTCAGTCCTGTAATTCCCGTAACTCATCCGATTCTCAATCGGTTTACAATCAATGAAAAAGTTGGAGGCTAGCCTCTTTTTATGAACAAAAAAAAAAATATTAACATGTATCAGTTATCGGATATGGATGATAAATTTTTTGTGTCGAGATTTTCTTTGTCGCATATTGATAATGAAACGTTAAGTTGTGATTCAATCAGTATTTTTGTCATGTAATCATAAAATTAATTCTGTCATTTTACACGTTAGGACATGCCCGTGATTTTTTTCCCCTCTGCGTCTCAATTATTATTCAATCAAATGTGATCATTAATCATGCGTTTTGGATAATTACAGTATGATTAACCTGCCTTATCACTATGTCTTAATAACTATTTAACTACAAAAGCATACAACCGTACTTAAATTAAATGGAGAAAAACAAAACTTCCATCAAATCGGAAAATCCGGGTGACTAGTTCGGTAGGGGGGTCGCATCATTGTCCCATTCTGAAACCAACGTTACTCCAGTAGTGTATCTAGATTCATGGAATCTTTCCTTCCGTTGATGAGTAGTACTGATGATTCGTAAAGTGTCGGCCCGAAATTGCAAGGAATGGGTGCCAAAATTAGTGGGGTGTACCAAAATTATAATAAGACAAAACAATTTTTATACAGGACAAAATAATTTTTGCCTTGGATCGGTACATCCCACCAATCCTGGCACCCATTAGCAATCTTGCGAAATTGGACAGGATTGCTAGTGGACCGCTTTTGTCACATCAAATAGAAAGATTGTTGGCTTAAACTCCCAAGTCAAGTCGTTTACACTTAAAAAATACTTCGCAATATGGGTTTCCAACTTTCGTTTTACAAGAATTCAATGCAAAGATTTGCAAAAAATAAAATAAGTTATGTCCTTCCGAAAAGAAATAAGTTCTGCAGACGCTCGGAAAAGACCCCTGCGGCCCCGCCAGTCGCCACCCCCACCACCAAACAAAAATGTATGGTGACAGATAACTTCCATATTAACGGCTTGAGATCAATGAATTCGACGCTGTGTCAATTTTAACCTAAGGCTTAGTCCTATGGGCTAGATATCTAGCTGCTAGATTGGCCATCCACGTCAGCATGGGCAACCTCCTAAGTCCTATGGGCTAGATATCTAGCTGCTAGTTTATGTAGGAAAATTGTATTTACACACATAGCTATAAACAACCAGTTTTCTATTCAGATCTTGTCTAGATTAGAATCATGATTAAACATAAGGATTTGAGTTTCAACACATACCTTGAGAAGCTAATCCAAGCAAAGAATCGTAGGATTCAACACAATAGAAAGAACAGTTAGGTTTGAGAATTGAGTCTTCTCTTCTCTCAATTCTGCCGTATATGGGATACTTGTGACAAGTTAGATGAGAAGAGGGACTCACCTCTTTTATAGTAATCTCTAATCCTTACCCATTACGAGAAATCGTAGATAAACAACAATCGATTGGATTCGTCGACAAGCTCTAACTAAGAGTTTGATCCAACCAGCTTTTCTTTATTCTTTATGGTATGAATATCCTGTGCGACACAATCCAGAGTTTTAGAAGATACCGTGTTCAGTGTTGACCACACGTATGGGAGTTTTACTTGCTTAGAAATAAAACTAAACCTTACATTCTCCCACTTGGTCAATACAAACACTCAATTTTTATGAAGACAACACTGGATCAAGTTTTTTTTTTTTTTTTTTTTTTTTTTTGAAAATGGGTGGCCACCCTTTGTTTGAAAATCTGTCGCACAAATAACACACAAGGATAATTCTGTAGTAACCTTTACCTAAACATAGCAAAGCACCACTAAGTCGGATCACGAAGACAATGCATTCTATGAGATGCAAGGTCAGTACATAATCTCAGGTCTAGCATTACTGAAATTTCAGGTCATCTTTATACTCAAGAGAGGTAATTTGAGGTGTTGTGAATGTTTAACACAATATTTACTGCAATCTTTTATGTGCCATTCACATTAGTCCATGCTTCATGCAACAAAATGTACATGTTATCCCAATATTTCACTGCTTCCGCATGTAACAAACCGTTACCAACTATTCAGGATAAAAGCTCATCAACAATGGTGCCTACCCATGTTAAGCTCAAGCACTTTAAGCCTATGCGAAGCTTTCTAGGCTACTGTATATGATGCATCAGTGAGAAAACAAACATATTCAAACAAGGGTTATTATACTATAATGCTTGACTGCAAAATAACCAAAAACTTAATCAAATTCACTGAACCAAACAGAAAACACTCAATTAGGTTTCTACTGAAACAAACTGAATTATAAACTCCCACTGAAAAGAACAAAACTAATTGACTAGTTTCACTGAAAACAAAAGCTAGGAATTGGGAATCTAACTCCCACTAATGAACAGCATCAAAAGCTTCTTGAATTCCCATACGGGATACATGCTCCTTGAAAATACGGGGTGGAAGTCCCTTAGTTAAAGGGTCAGCAATCATGTAATGAGTTGAAAGATGGGAAACTACAATAATTCCCATTTTATACTTCTCTCTCACAGATAGATACTTCACCATAATATATTTGGTGCCGGTAGTTGTACTATCATTTTTCACATAATTTACTACACCTTCATGGTCGCAAAAAATTTTAATTGGCTGGTTTATAGAATCCACAACCGATAACTCGGTAATGAAATTCTTTAACCAGACAGCGTGTTGGGTAGCCTCGAAACAAGCTACATATTCTGCTTCCATAGTTGAGCATGTTTGCAGTGATTGTTTAGAACTCCTCCAAGAAACAAGACCACCAAAGAAGCTTAAAAATGTACCCTGAAGTGGATTTGTTACTATCTCGACATCCAAAGAAAATCTGCATCCGAAAATCCACTAATTTCCAAAAAATCTGACCTTCTATACACAAGCATATAGTCTTTTGTTCTCTGTAAGTATCTGAGAACCTTTTTCACGGCTTTCCAGTGAGAAATACCTGGATTTTGTTGGTATCTACCAAGCATTCCAACTATATAACTAATATCAGGTCTGGAACATATCATCAAATACATCAAACACCCTACAGCTGATGCATACTCAAGAGCATTCACCTGCCTTTTCTCAATTTCATTTTTCGGGCACTGATTCTTGTTAAATACATCTCCTTTTACTGATGGTGTATCTCCAGGTGCACAATCCTGCATGTTAAACCTCTTAAGAACCTTATCAACGTAAGCCTTCTGAGATAAACCAAGAATTCCAGCCTTCCGGTCTCTTTGAATTTTAATTCCCAAGACATATGATGCATTTCCCATATCCTTCATATCAAAAGTCTTAGACAGAAAACGCTTAGTATCAAGTAAAAGATGAATATCATTGCTAGCTAATAATATATCATCTACGTATAATACCAAAAAGATGAAGCGACTCCCACTGATCTTATAGTATATACATCTGTCCATAAGGGTTTCCTTAAAACCAAAACCAACAATGGCCTGATCAAACTTCAAGTACCATTGCCGTGAAGCTTGTTTCAGTCCATAAATGGACTTCTTCAACTTACAAACTTGTTGTTCTTTTCCCTTTATCTTAAAACCATCAAAGTTGCTCCATGTAGATATCTTCTTGAAGGTCCCCATTTAAGAATGCCGTTTTGACATCCATTTGATGCGCCTCCATGTCAAAATGTGCTACCAATGCTAGCACAATTCTAAGAGAATCTTTCTTTGAAACAGGAGAGAAAGTGTCTGTATAATCAATCCCTGATTTTTTGATTATATCCCTTTGCGACTAGCCGTGCCTTACGTCTTTCCACTTTCCCTTCGGAATCTCTCTTTGTCTTGAATACCCATTTACATCCAATGACGTTCGCCCCTTTTGGTAGTGGAACATGCTCCCAAACTCCATTTTTATCCATCGATTCAATTTCCTCTTTCGCAGCCTCTATCCACTGTGTTGATAACTCACTACTTATTGTTTCTGCATAGCTCGATGGGTCATTAGTTTTTGCACATCACCTTCAGTCAAATAAGTTTTATACATGTCGGGAATTGCTGGTTTCCGTGTCCTACTTGATCTTCTTAACTCGCAGTTCGTGGGATAAATGTCTTCTTGAATGGTTACAAAAGGGTCAACTACTTGGAGGACCTACAAAAAGCAACTTCAAGTGTTTGGTTCAAATATTGTAGTGTCTATAGGTAACAAAACTTCTGAAGATGGAAACCCAGTTAAGACATTTGGAATCACAAATGGTGGTAGATCGTCTATTACTTCTTCAAACACCACTTCTCGATGATCTAGACTCCCACCATCAAATTCCAGAAACCTAGCATTATTTGTCTCTACAATTTGGGTAGATCTCGTTGGCAAGAAAAGCGGAAGCCTTTAGATCTTTCTGGATATCCTATAAAACGACAAGTTATGGTTCTAGCATCTAGCTTCTTAATGTCGATTATAAATTCTAGCTTCTCTGGACAACCCCACACATGCGAGATGATTTAAACTTGGTTTTCTCCCTGTCCAAAGCTCAAATGGGGTTTTTGGTACAACTTTACTAGGTGTTCGATTGAGTAAGTAAACTGCTGTCTTTAGAGCCTCTCCCCACAAATTTTCAGGCAAATCGGAATGAGATATCATACTACGAACCATATTCTCGATAGGTCCGATTACGTCTTTCGCTTACACCGTTCGCTCAGAGTACCCGAGTTGTATATTTCGAACTATGCCATGTTCTTGAAGATATTTAACAAAATTCCCATGATTTACACCGTCTTGATCTGCTCTACCATAATATTCTCCACCTCGATCAGAACGGACAATCTTAATCTTCTTATTCAAATTGTTTTTCAACTTCCAAATGATAAATCTTAAACATCTCTAAGGCCTCGGACTTGTGATGAATAAGGTACACATATGCATACCTTGAATAATCATCAATGAAGGAAATGAAATATCGTCGACCGCCGCGAGAAGGAGTTGGAAAAGGTCCACATATGTCTGTGGATTATTTCCGAAAGATTAGAACTACGGATGTCGCCTAATTTTCTAGTTTTCAAATTTTCCTTTAATACGGTCTATGCAAGTATTAAAATCACCGAAATCTATCGATTCTAGTATCCCATCTGTGACTAGCTTCTTTAAGCGTTCTTTAGATATATGTCCTAGCCTTTTGTGCCATAACATCGACGAATTTTCTTTAAGAATAGACCTTTTAATTCCATAAGAAGAAGTAGCCAAAGAATAAACTGACATGCATGATAATGATGAAGCATAACAAATATCCAAAGATAATTTATATAACCCATCAATTAAAACACCAGATCCAACATTCTGCATATTAAATCTAAGACAGAGTTTACCACCTTCAAGCATAAAACCATAGCCAATATCATCCAATCTAGAAACAGAAATCAAACTGCGACTAATACTAGGAACATAGAAGGTATCTTCCAAATCCAAAACAAAACCTCCATCTAAAACTAGCCTAAAAGTTCCAACTCCTTCAACTTTAGCTGGATCCTTATTTGCAAGAAAAACTTTCTCATCAGCCCTTGGTTTCCGCTGACTTATGAACCCCTGCAAAGAATTTGAAATATGCACAGAGGAACCAGAGTCAACCCACCAAGTATTACTAGGAATATCTAATAAATTTGTTTCAAAACAAACAAAAACTAGATTACTACCTTCTTTTTTCTTCAACCATTCCTTATACTTGTAGCAATCTTTCTTAAAATGTCCAAGTCTACTGACAGAAAAAACACTCCTTATCACCGGTTACTTTTGGATTGTTTTCATGTGGTTTCGCAACAGAACTTAAGGCCTGGTCAGATCCCTTCTTATCATTAGCCATTTGATTGGATCCACTCTTGTTATTAAAGTTTCTTTTAAAACCTTTCTTCTTAAAGTTTTTCTTATTTGGTCCATGATAAGCTAAGTTTGCAGATTCCACCTTACCCCGCTTTTGGCGCTCTTCTTCCATCACACAATAAGCAATCAACTCATTTACACCCACTTCTTTTCTTGCGCATTGTAGTTCACTTTGAAGGTTTCAAAAGAACGAGGAAGAGACGCTACTGCTAAGTGAACGAGAAAATCAGTACCTAGGTCCATTTCTAACTCCTTAAGTGAAATGATAAGCTTTGACAGCTTGAGGATGTGCTCACGAACATTTCCATGTCCATCATACTTTAGTGAAATAAGTCAATTGAATAAGTAAATCAAGAGCCTTCTTAGACCAGAACCGGTCTTCTATATCTTTCATTAGCTCTTTCGCAGTATCCTTAGTCGAATTCCTCCTCGAATATCATCTCCTATTGAGGACTTAATGATCATTGTCGCCATCTTGTCAGCTTTCATCCATTTGAGATACTCAGTTTTAGCAGCTTTAGTAGCAGTCAGTTCAGAGACTTCCGGCATGTCTTCAGTGAGAGAAATATCATACTCCATACATCCTAAAACAATTTCAAGCTGCGACTTCCATTTCTTGAAATTTGAACCACTTAGTGGTTCAATTCCAGTCAAATGTCGTTGAACAATACTCCCATCCATAACTGAAAACAATTCACCATTATAGCAATGGGTTAAGAAATCTATTCATCGACAAAATACAATTTCATTGTATACAACAACTTGTAAATCAGTCTTAGGGTATAGCTGAAATACTTAGAGTGTATTAACAATTTTGCAACTAACTTTTCACTCTACAGGACAGCGAAACATATTTAATATACACCTTTAGGCAGTACATAACATATATCACCTCCCTATATGCGATGAAAATCGCCTACAGAACTAATTTATTGGGATTAGGTTCGATAAAAACACTTCCTTGCCTTTGGGTAAGGGTTATTCACTTCTAATTAAGCCCTATAAATCATTCTGTCCTACCCAGTTCACACCTAAGCCACTAGACACCTTTGGGCAGTCCTAGTAGTTAACTGTTTGTGGGTACACACTTGTGATCTAACCTAGGTCAAAAACAAAACCAACTTAACAAACACAAAAATACAAAACAGTCACCTTTGGGCAGACTAAACTTGTATAACTTATGCTTTCTAGATGATCACTTTATTGGTCCTCCATGACCCAATATAGGATAGACCCTGTTGTGTTAGGTTTAGAATCACTATTATAACTCTTACTTGATTTCAATTTAATGGCTTAATATCTTACACAACATACAAATCAATATGTATTGATGTCTATATAGGTATGAACGATCAACGAGTAACAATGTAAGCTTTTATACCAAAACCAAACACATGTTAATATCCATTTTTATTTCAAATCTGTTTTAGACAATTTAACAAACACTTTCCATGCATATAAACAATTGCAATCATTAGGTATAGAAAACTTGTTAGAAATTCAAACTGAAGTTATTAACAAAATCAGTTCAAACCCAATCAATAGTATGTCTAACAATAAAATCGTATCCTTAACCAAGACACAACCTAGCTCTTGATACCAATGTAGGAAAATTGTATTTACACACATAGCTATAAACAACCAGCTTTTCTATTCAGATCTTGTCTAGATTAGAATCATGATTAAACATAAGGATTTGAGTTTCAACACATACCTTGAGAAGCTAATCCAAGCAAAGAATCGTAGGATTCAACACAATAGAAAGAATAGTTAGGTTTGAGAATTGAGTCTTCTCTTCTCTCTCAATTCTCGCCGTATATGGGATACTTGTGACAAGTTAGATGAGAAGAGGGACTCACCTCTTTTATAGTAATCTCTAATCCTTACCCATTACGAGAAATCGTAGATAAACAACAATCGATTGGATTCGTCGACAAGCTCGGAACTAAGAGTTTGATCCAACCAGCTTTTCTTTATTCTTTATGGTATGAATATCTTGTGCGACACAATCCAGAGTTTTAGAAGATACCGTGTTCAGTGTTGACCACACGTATGGGAGTTTTACTTGCTTAGAAATAAAACTAAACCTTACAGTTTGGCCATCCACGTCATCTGTGAGCGTCGAACGGTTCGGCGTTTTTCTGAGCGCCGAACGGTTCGGCGCTTAAATCTCAGCCGTTAGATTTTTATGATTTTTGTGAGCGCCGAACGGTTCGGCGTTTTGGTCACTTTTTGAGCGCCGAACGGTTCGGCGTTTCAATCTCGCTGATAGTGCGGCCGCGAGCAAATGCTAGGAGAGAGAAGTAGCCAGAAAGAGTGTTAACTTTTTTCCCACACTTTTTTCATGATTTGCAACATTTTTTGGCCAAGCTAGCAGTCCAATCTAGCCCATAGGACTTAGCGTAATGATAGACTCGACGCGTCAACTTTGAAAGTGGTGTGGTCAGATTGGTATGGGTCACACAACTCGTAAATAACTCGCGTCAACTTTGAAAGTGGTGTGGTCAGATTGGTATGGGTCACACAACTCGTAAATAACTCACATCACTGTCCCCTATCGAACCCAACTCAAACTATAGTCTTGTTACTTTAGACTTTCGAGCATCCGCAATGGACGACTAAAACCAAATTTTTAGTCGAAAAACCAGACGCAATGGAACGGAGTATCGAACAAAAACTAGACTAAAACCAAAAACCAAACCATATTTGGTCTTTGGTTTAGTTTTGGTCGGGCGCAGATTAAAGTTGCGCCTGATGGGGCGTAACTTTGAGTTACGCCCGAATTAAAAAAAAAAAAAAAAAAAAAAAAAAAAAAAAAATGGGACGCATTTTGAGTTGTGCTGATTGGGGCGTAACTCAAAGTTACGCCCAACAATAAAAAAAAAAAAAATGGGACGCATTTTGGAGTTGCGCCTGATTGGGGCGTAACTCAAAGTTGCGCCTGACCAAATTTTAGTCTCCCTCCACTGCGTTACAACACGGACTAAACCCAAATTTTGGATTTTTTTTTGCTCTTTGCTCTTTGGTTATGGTCGCACCACTGCAGTTGCTCTTAGAGATACCTAGGTTTAATTTGTAGAAATGTAGAAATGATGGGATGTGGTAGATCCAAAAAATTTTCCACCCCGTTCAATGTCTACCCACTCCATAGAAAAAATGCCCTACATCCTCGGTTTAGGCCTATTCCTATGCACATGCCAAAAAAATAGTGTTTGGCATACCAGGTGGCATGGCAAACCATCTGCGCCACTAGCGATCGAATTTCTAGCGAGCGATATTAACAATATCTCCAGCGATAAAGACTCCATCGCTGACGTTATTATCAATATCGCCACCGTTCGAGTTTCTGACGCCTATAAATACCGCACCTATCTTCTCAACTCTTCTCAATTCTTCTTCTCAAAACCACTGATTTTCTTAAACTTCTGTTCTTAACTTAAACGATTATCTTTTGATTTTCTTAAACAAATATGGAGAGAAGAAAAAGAAGCAGAAAAGCGAAAGGATGTACTAGTACCCCAGGCAGTGGAGTAAGTTTTGTTGTGGATACAAATTATGAGTTTAATAATGTTAGACAAGTAGCCGGTGAAGGTGTATTCTCTAATCACCTTTCTGATCATGAGGAGCGATCTAACTCGATAAATCTAAGAGGTGGATGGACTGAGTTACGTACAATTTTTCAATTACCCCCCCCTGTTGTTCAAGAGAGAGTTAGAAGGTATCCTTGGCGACATCTATATCAAATACAACCTAGAAACCATAACGATTTTGAAGACACTCATTTGAGGACAATAACGTATAATTTGCTGATACTTTCTAACATTGTCATTGATGAAACAATAACGATTTTGAAGACACTCATTTGTTCTTGTTGGATTTACATGACTTAAGGCCGTAAACCTTTGAAACACAGTGTCCCATAAGTTAAAAGTCTCTAAAGTGAAATCTCTATCGCTTGCAACTAAAACCCAACATCGAGTTAGAGAAACATCTTCCTCTGGAGTAAAATCCACTTCGGTTATGCGAGCACTAGGCATGGTGAAATGAATTTGAAGTTGGGTTGGAATTGGTAGAAAACAAGTATTTATAGGGGGAAATGGTAGCCGTTAGATGAAGATCTGATGAGCGATTATCATAGTAGCGAGCGACAGCTTGACTAACGCTGGCGATTTCAAGACCATCGAGCGATTTGTTGATCATCGAGCGACCGAGACTCTATCGCTCGCTGGAAACTCTGTCGTGTATGCCTATATGCCAGGAAAAAGATATTGGCATATGAGTTTGGAAATTTGGCATATCCATAGTGGGTGCATATATGCCAAATATCATGTTTTGGCATGTGCATAGGAATAGGCCTTAGCATCAACAAAACATGTTTTAATTAAACACACCAAAGGTAAAGTTAATAAAATGTTAAATGTCACTAGCTATGGTATCTATTTAGTCGGTGGCGAAGCCAGGGGACAAGTGTACTAACAATGAAAAATGATAACATCGCATCGAGGCCCAGGACCGCAATTTTCTTTTGTGGAAATTTCTGAGAAACCCAAATTTGGTTTCTTTTTCTTTCAGAAACCCACCATTAAGATGATATATATTCATAGCCCAAAATACCAGATATACGGTTAAGATTAATAGTTTTAGACTGAAATTAGATTTTCAAAATATATACATGACTAAATTAGCCTTTATTAATTACATATTATTAACAAATTTATTGGAACAAAAAAATTACCATTTTCACTCTCTAGTAGTAATTGTCGCCCAATTTTTAGGCTCGAGCAAGAGACGCCCTATTTTTAGGCTCTAGTAATTCACGCCATTGATTTTGACATAAAGAAAAAAATTAGAAAAGTGTTTCCACATTTAATTCTCTCTCTACTTCCTCTGTATATTTCTCCATTCTTACGAGTTTGGTGATTGTTGAAGATTAACCACACTTATCTTTCCTATCTTATTCTTCAAAGAGGTTTTCGACATCATTGATTCCTGTTTATCTTTTTTTTTACTCTAAGATTTGTACTGAAAATGGTGGGCCGGGGTTGAGGTGATTTAATTAATTTTCATGGTTTGATCAAGTTGAATCTTATTTTTAGCATGTTTAAACCCTAAAATCCTAATTTTTAGTGTGATATTCGAATTGTGAAAATTCGAGCTTTCAGACCCGTGATAATTTTGATATAAACACAATGAAAATTGTAATTATCACCAAATAGGGAAAGCTAGAATTTTTCATAAACTGTATTGTTATTATCACAAAATAGTGAAAATCAAGAATTTCTGTTAGTTTGATAATTATGATTATCACAAAATAGTGAAAATTAAAACTTTCTGAACGTTAGTTCGATAATTTTGATTATCACAAGATGGTGAAAACTAAATTTTCCATGAGTTGTGATAATTTAATTTTTCCCGAACCATTTTGCCAAAAGCAAAGAGAAAATTTATTTTAGGCGAGTTCTTAGTTTTCGGTGTGATAAAGCCATCATTAACTATCAAGTTATTAGTTTTCAGCGTGATAAATAAAGAAGTAAAAGATGAGTTTTTTTAGGAAGGTAAACTAAATAAAAGGAGCCGTTTTCTAGGGATTATTATTTATTAAGTCAATAAAACACATTTTAATGAGAGGTTTTCGGTGGATGAAGAAAAAAACCAAAAAAAAAGAGGAGATTTTTTAGGAATTAAAAGTGGTTATCGTAACTGATTCTTCTAAAACAAACTTCATGTTTTTTTAATTAAAAAAATAAAAGGTTATTAATGTAATCTAACTCCTATGATAATTAATTATGGGTTGCCTATATATGCAATCTTATTGAGGGTTTGTGATAGAGAAAAAAAGTTAATTTGGGCTACATATAATTTTCCCCATTTTCTTTTAGATGTTTTCTTCATCAAGTAAAGTCATACTCATTTCATTAGGGAACGATGTCATAGTTAAAAATATTTTGTTTTTCATATTGCACCGCGTGGTTTTCGGTTTTTCTTTACTTTTATTTTCTTATTCTAAAATTACCTTGAAAAACTAGGAAAACTTGAAGACTGCATACACTTTTCCCTTTATCCCCTCGGGTTTCTTCTAACAAAATCAGTTCTCACATGTTCTTCAGCAAAACCATCTTCATTAGAATCTTGTTAGGGTTCTAGACCTTTAACACTGGAGAAAAGCTTAGCACACAAGAATTAGAGCCGGGTAAACCCTTTGAATTGGGGGCTAGCCACCAGCTTTGAGAAGAAAAACTAAATAAACTGAATTGTTATATTGATTGATAATTAATACAACTCAGAGTTACGTATTTATATTCTACTAAACTTGGAGATCACGCAATAAGAATACTGAGTTTAAGAGATTCATCTAAACAAGGAAACTGACTAAAATAAGTAAGCTAAATAAAAAGAACTTAAGAAAACTAAAAATGGAAATCAAAACAGATGGTGTTGGTGTCGTAACATCCCACCCTGCTGGAAAATTTGCTTGTCCTCAAGCCTTAAACTGTGGAAAATGTATGACAATGTCATCAGCATCTTCCCATGTTGCTTCATCTTTAGGATGTCCTTTCCACTGAACCAACCACTTAGTGCCAGCTTTATTATTCTTCTTGTACATTGTACGTTCTAATACAAGTTCAGGTTCCCATTTTTCGTAATCAATTATAATGGGTAAAGTTTGTTCAACTGTAGTAGTAGTAGTACCAAGTTTCAGTTTAAGCTGTGAAACATGAAAAATTGGATGTATACGGCTTGGCACTGCAATTCCAATTTGTATGCAACTTCTCCAATCTTCTCAATGACGCGAAAAGGACCATAGAACTTAGGAGAGAGTTTGGAGAAAGACTGGTTAGCAACTGATGATTGTCTATATGGTTGAAGACGTAAAAATACCCAATCATTGATATCAAACTTTCTTTCAGTGCGATTTGCATCAACATGAATCTTCATTCTTGTTTGTGCGGCTTCAAGATGTGACTTCAGGATCTTCAATGTATGATCTATAGCTCTTAGATTGAGATCAACATCATTTACAACTGTAGAGCCAGGGAGATAACTAGAAATTGTTGGAGGAGTTCTGCTATAAATTTCATGATATGGTGTCATGTTAATATCTGAATGATGACTGGTGTTGTACCACCATTCTGCCCATGGTAGAAATTTAACCCAATCAGTTGGCTTAACACCTGCAAAACAACGAAGATAGCATTCTAATGTTCGATTTGTCACCTCTGCTATCCATCGTATTGTGGATGATATGCGGTGCTACGGATAGTTTGGTATTCTCGCAAGGCAAAGAATGCTTCCCAAAAATTTCTAATAAAAATTGGGTCTCTCTTCGCCGACTACACTCCTTGGAATGCCATGAAGTCTGACAAACTCACGCACAAAAACTTCAGACACAGAACTAGCAGTATATGTATGAGAAAGAGGTATAAAATGAGCATATTTGGATAGTCGGTCTACGATGACCAAAATAGAGTTCTTTCGACTAGAATATGGAAATCCATTAATGAAGTTCACTGAAATATCCATCCAAATGTCAGCAGGAATCGGAAGTGGACTTAAAAGCCCCGGTAGAGACACACACTTGAGACTTATTACGTTGACATGTATCACAATGAGAAATAAATTCCTTAACTGAATTTTTCATTCCTCTCCAATAATTTTTTTGTTGCAAACGCTTATAAGTCCTTAAGTATCCAGAATGCCCTTCAATAGGATTGGAATGAAATTCTTCAAGAAATTTAATGCACCAAGTAGAAGTTGAAGGTACAACTACGCGACCCTTAAAACGTAATATACCATCAGTATAAGAAAAATTTACCTTACAAGTCGCATCTTGTCGCAATTGCTGTATAATGGCTCCCAATTCTGCATCAGCATGACATTCTTGACTAATGTCATTAACACCAGAGAAAACAGGTGTAGAAATATAAAAACTAGAGCCAACACTTCTTGATAATGCATCAGCTGCAATGTTTTCTTTACCATGACGAAAAATTATTTCATAATCATAGCCTAACAATTTAGATAGACACTTCTGCTGCTCCATTGAAGATAATTTCTGATCAAGAAAAAATTTGAGACTCATGATGATCGCAGATAGATCTTAAAATGTCTCGCCAAGTAAATAAGGATGCCATTTTTGTATTGTCGGCACAATAGCAAACATCTTTTTTATCATAGATAGAGAGATTAAGATTTTTCCCAGAAAGAGGCTTGCTATAGAATGCAATTGGTCGTTGTTGCTGTGTTAAAACAGCACCAATGCCATTCCCAGAAGCATCACATTCCAAAGTATATTCTTTTGTGAAATATGGCAGCTGTAATACTAGAATTGTAGTGAGAGCTTGCTGTAATAATTTGAATGTCACAGCTTTCCTTTTCACCATACAAAAGCATCATTTTTGAGCAATTGAGTCAAAGGAGCACTGATCTTTCCATAATCTTTGGCGAACTTACGATAATAACCATCTAGTCCAAGAAAACCTCTCAATTCCTTTATTGTAGAAGGGATTGTCCATGAAAGGATGCATTGTATTTTTTCATTCTCCACTGATACTCCCTTAGCACAAATTACATGACCAAGATAGCCAACTGTTGATTGTGCAAAAGTGCACTTTGATTCTTTGACAAATAAAGTATTAGTTCTTAATATATTAAACACAATAGACAAGTGTCAATACGCTCCTTCATATTCTTACTATAAACTACTATATCATCAAAGAATACAAGAACAAACCTTCGCAAATGTGGCCTAAAAATATGGTTCATCAAACTCTGAAATGTAGCAGGAGCATTTGACAATCCAAAAGGCATAGGAATTCAAAGTGGCCATCATTTGTTCTGAATGCAGTTTTTGAAATATCGTGTCCATGAAGTCGAATTTGATAATATCCTGATCGTAAATCCAATTTTGTAAAAACAGTTGCGCCAAATAACTCATCTATCAGCTCATCGACCATTGGAATGGGGAAACGATCTTTGATGGTAACTTTGTTTAAGGCTCTATAGTCCGCACACATACGCCAAGAAACGTCTTTTTACGTACTATAAGAATGGGAGAAGACTAAGGACTTGAGCTTGGCCGTATAAATCCAGCTTGTTGAAGTTCAGAAATTATCTTCTCAATCTCATCTTTTTGAAAATGAGGATATATATAAGGCCTCACATTGACATGAGCAGAACCAGGTAGTAAAGGGATTTTATGATCATGAATTCTTTCGGTAGAAGAGATGCAAGAGTTTTGAAAATGTCAGCAAACTGTGAAAGAAGTTGTGAAATTTCAGGCGCTAGATTTGTGTCATGTGCTAGGATTTTGGCTGCATTTAATGAAGTATTCAATGCAGATAATTGAAGAAAAAATGCATAAGTTTCTGTGTATCCGCCTCCAGAATCATGACAAATGAGTTTTTGTTTCCATTTAATGAAATAGCGGTGCCATCAATATAGAACTGCATTGTCAATTTCGAAAAATCCCACTTAATTTGTCCTAAAGTACGCAGCTGATAGGGTGTAGAATACATCTTATTTACTATCTATTGTTTATGCTTTCTTTGCTATTTTTCTTGTAAATTATGTATTTTACGCTTGTTTTGAGTTTTATAGCTACTATGGAGTCACACGGAGGAAAAGGAGAAGAAATCACCATATTTTAGCGAAAGGGTAAAATTGACATTTCACCAAGGAGGGAATACTATATGGAGCCCAGCCAAGGTTAAGGGGAGGTCAAAGAGGTGTCCCTTATCCAAAAGAAGGGAGTGAGAATATCACAATTGGGGTGTACTTATGGTGGGTGTTTGAATCCACCCACACCCTAAACTCTAACCCACACCCGTACCCGGATCCATGCCCGAATCCGCCCATTGACCCAAATTAAATCGAGAAGATTATCTTCTCCTTTTTCCTTTCTTACATAGCTGAAATTGAAAAGCACTCTCGCTATTTTGTGAAGATCCGCATCGAGAAACCAAGAGAGAAGAGATGGCGCAGCCGTTACTATTCGAGAGCCGGAGAAATTGAGAGACGAGGATTAATGAATCGAGAATCGAGAGACTACAGAGATGATGGGAAGAGATAGAGAACAAGATGGGTTCAATTGTGGTGGTTCAATCTAGGGTTCGGACTGAGTTGGTGCTTGTTGATAATCACTCGAGAAGAGATCGATGAAATAGAAGGTTAGGGTTTGAAGATGGGTTTGTGATTTCATTGCCGATGGTACGATTCGAGATTGAGAGCTAAATGTTTATCACTTGTTGCCATCGAACTCGCAGATGGAAGAAGAGTTTGGTGACGCTGTAAATCGAGGGTTTGATTCGAATTGTTGATGTCGATTGAGAGATTGAGATAAGCAGAGATTGCTCACGGTCGGGAGAAATGGAGTTGAAGCTCAAGGAGATAGGGTGCGATTCGAGTCTGTGGTGAAGGTGTCGAGAAGATGGAGCTGATGAATTGAAAGTAGAGATCGAAGTGAGTGCTGCTGAGAATTTGAGAATAAACACTGATGCTGTTAATGAGATGAATCGGATCGAGAATGGGTTCTGGTGGGTCTGTGAATCGAGATGATTGCTGTTGCTGTGAAGCAGATAAAGAGGAGAAGATGGGTTTTAGCTGCTGTTGGTGTTCAATGAAGCTACAACAGAGGATTTTGCAGCCGGATTAAGGATGAATTCGTGCAGGGAATGATTGAAATGTGCTTCAGATGGAGATAGGAAGAATCACCGACTGTTCGCCGTTATGGGTTGTGCATGAAATTGATGAAGCTATGAGCTCGCAATAGATGTATGTGTAGGGTTTCTGAGACAGGGAATGGAGCTGAAAAAATGGCTGAAATTATGGCCGGAAGTCCTCATAATTAAAACGTAACTCGGCGGATTTTGATTCTCGCGAGTCAACTCGGAAGCCGCGTTTTAACTCGATCCGACCCAAATAATCACCAACTCGAGCCGAGTAAGAAGTCGACTCAAAGCCGATCGAGACGTTTCCCTTGACCGTTGACTGACGACTGACCGTTAGTTTGACCCGTTTGACCGTTAGTCCTAACGGAGGACTGACGGAATATTCCGTCGAATATTCTCTTGACGGAGAAACTTTCAGATGGCCGCGTCGACTATTCCGGCCGGATTCCGGCCACAATCCCAGTTTTCCGGCGAGCAAAAATTCCAGAATTTTCTATGGACTTCTCTCATGGGTGTGAAGACTTGGACTAGGAATTGGATGGAGAATTTGGCTCAAATTTGGAAAGAGAAGATGAAGAGTTGAGAAGGACTTGAATTTGGAAGTTGAATTGCTAAAGGAAAAGGATTCTAATCCTTGGAAGAGTTGGAGAATATTGAAGCCTATAAATAGAGAAGTTTTCTACATCTTTTACACACCTCTCTACACACACATCACTTGTGTTTTTGCTTGCTTTTCTAAGATTCTTCTTTTTAATTATTTGTGTGAACTTGAAAATTCTCCTTTTAATAATTATTATTTGTGTGAATTTCAAAAGACATGAGTAGCTATTTTTCTTATTGATTGAGGATGAATTCCTAGTTCTTAACATATGATTTAAGTTTTTGTTTTCAATTCTATCTTGAGGTTTTTCACATAATTATCGTTTGTTTTTACTAATAAGAATGATCTTAATGACATTCATGATTGATTGATAGATTGTTTAGAGTGCACGCTAAATTGATTTGTTAATTTGATCTAAAGCTAGTGAAAGTTAGGGGATAAGTAATCGTTTCTTGACTCTTTACATAAGTAGCAAACACGAGACCTTGCGGAGGGATTCCGTGGAGCAATTTTGTGTGAAAACAACGTTAGCAAGTAGACCTTGATCTAAGAGTCTAACTACTAATATTGACCTAATAAGTTCATGAATCTTAATGCGTTTATTTAAATTACATCTAGAGTGATCTACTACTAGGTGGTTTGGTAAATAGAATCCGGTAGTCGAGAACTTCCGTGTCCGGTGATATAATGGATTTAGGGGTTTAGCACTGATCTAGCTGCTTTACCTACGGTTGGTGATAATTTGTGACTAATAACAAGTAGAAAAGAACATAACTTGATTCATTGTTTCGTAACAAAGAAGGATTCCTTGATCTTGTCTCTCTTATTGCTTTCAACTTTCGATTTTAATTGCTTTGTTTATTTTCTCTTGCTTTTTACACCCCCCTTTTTGTGACAATTTTTACAACTAGAATCTCTTTCTCCTCGTGGGAACGAACTTGACTTCCATTATATTATTTTTAATCGAGTGGAAACATTAATTAATTTGATTGCACCTACGACACGCATCAAATTTTGGCGCCGTTGCCGGGGAGCAACGGGCGATTTTTAGTTGTTTTTTTTTTTTGCTTTATTCTTGCTTTGTTAGATTCTATACCGTATCTAACTTAGTTTTTGAGAATCTTGTTTCAGGTGTTATACCTTTGGTGAATGCTTAAAGAGGGCAGACCGAGTCCAATACGTCTTCGATCCGTCACTCAACTAAAGGATTTCATTCGTGCGATTAACACTCCACTTCCTCCTTCTTCATCAAGTGATTCGGACAAAGAGGAAGAAACAATGGCTGATCGTACACTCAAGGACCTAGCTTCTCACAAGCTTGACACACAACAATGGTGTATCCAAACTAACTCAACTTTCGAGATCAAGCCGGGGTTGATTAGAGAGTTACCAAAGTTCCATGGCATGGTGAATGAGGACCCAAACAAACATCTTATGGACTTCTATGCCATAGTTATGGCCATGCTTCCACCGGAGACTAATGCGGATGGAGCAATGTTGAAAGCTTTCCGTTTTCTTTGGCGGGCAATGCTAAGGAATGGTTATATTATTTTCCTTCCTAAGTATCACAACATGGAATGGGATGAAGAAACTTTTCCTCGAGAGATATTTTCCCGCATCCAAAGCTACTCAAATTCGCAAGGAGATTTGTGGATTGAAACAACAAGTGGGAGAATCATTGTATGAATGTTGGGAGCGATACAAGAGGTTGGTGGCAAGCTGTCCACACCATCAATTTAGTGACGTTATGATACTCCAATACTTCTATGAAGCTCTTCACCCAAGTGATAGGTCTCTTCTTGACGCCGCGGGTGGTGGTGCACTAATGAACAAGACTTTGACTGAAGCTAGAGAGTTGATTGAAAGTATGGCGGCAAACTCGCAACAATTCTACACAAGGGATGAACCAATGGTTAGGCGAGTGCATGAAGTTAGTGATTCTTCATCACATCTCGATCAAAGGATGAGTAACATGGAGATAATGATTCAAAGGATGGCCGCGGTAATTATTCCGGATGGTGAGACCGAACAAGTGAATGCTTTATATCCAAATCAAAGGCCAAGGTACGATCCATACTCCAATACCTATAATCCCGGGTGGAAGGATCATCCTAACTTTAGTTATGCAAACAAGCAAGCGGCGGCTCCTAATCCATATGCGCAACAAGGAGGTTTTCAACAATCACGTTTCCAACCTCAACAACAAGGTGGTTCTCAACAATTTCAACCACAACAAGTCAAGGAACGTGATTCTTCAATTGATGATAAGCTTAATGTCATGATGCAAGGTATTACGTCATTGTTTCAACAAAATCAACAAAAGACCGATTCGGCTATAAAGGATTTACAAACTCAAATGGGACAATTGGCGACCGATGTGAACCTATTAAAATCTCAAGCATCCACAAAACTTCCTTCACAACCATTTGTGAATCCAAGAGAGAATGTTAATGCGGTTACTTTAAGAAGTGGAAGACAAGTGGAGGGTCCAAGTCATCATGAAGAAGCTATTGAAGAAGTAGTTAAACATAAGGAGGAGGCCGCACCAAAGGATAATTCAACACCAACCGACCAATCCAAGGAACCGGTTCCTACTTTCACTACTCCACCTCCTTTTCCTAGTCGTTTGCTAAATCCAAGAAAGAAGCTCAAGACAAGGCACTCATGGATATTTTCAAGAAAATTGAAATCAACATCCCATTCATCGAGGCCATCAAGACAATGCCACGTTATGCGAAGTTCATGAAGGAATTATGCACAAAGAAGGATAGGTTGCTTGATAATGAAATTACTAAAGTTGGTGAGAGTGCGTCGGCTATGCTATTGAAGAAGATGCCTGCAAAGTGCACGGATCCCGGTGGTTTCACGGTGCCAATTACTATTGGTAAGCAAAGGTTTGAACATGCTTTACTTGACTTGGGTGCTTCCATTAGTGTGATGTCGGCCAAATATATGACTCCTTGAATCTTGGACCTTTGAAAGAGACAAGAGTTATTATCCAATTAGCGAACAAGTCTAACATATATCCAAAGGGGCTTGTAGAAGACGTGCTAGTGCAAGTAAATGAGCTTATTTTTCCTGTGGATTTCTTCGTGGTGGATATGGAAAACAATGAGAACCGTTCATCTACTTCTTTACTTCTTGGGAGGCCATTCATGAAGACCGCAAAGACGAAGATTGATGTTGATAAGGGTACACTCACTATGGAATTTGACAAGGAGATAATACACTTTAACATATTTGAAGCCATGCGCTACCCAAGTGATGTGCATTCCGTTTACTCCATTGATGTGGTTGATTCATTAGCGCAACAAATGGTGGAATTGAACCAAGAGGATGAACTTGATGTGGTGTTGCAAAAGAGCATTGAATTGGACGTCCATGGCTTGTCTAACTTGGATGTTGAAATCTCCAAGGAATTGGTGGAGATGTGTGGTGCTTTGGCGACATTGCAAGAAGATAAAAAGGGTAATGTTTCATATATTTCTTTACCCGTGAATGATGAAGTACTTGTACCATCTATTGTGAGGGCGCCCAAACTAGAATTGAAGCCACTTCCGGACCATTTGAAGTATGCTTTCTTGGGAGATGGAGATGAGCTTCCTAAGTGATTATTTCTAAGAACCTCACACCGGTACAAGAAGACCGTTTGCTTAGAGTCTTGAGAGAGCACAAAACGGCTATTGGGTGGACAATTGCGGACATCAAAGGCATTAGTCCATCCATGTGCATGCATAGGATTCTAATGGAAGAAAATGTAAAGCCGGTACGTGATGCTCAACGTCGGCTTAATCCTCCCATGATGGAGGTTGTGAAAAAAGAGATACTCAAATTGCTAAGTGTGGGGGTAATCTACCCAATTTCCGACAGCAAGTGGGTTAGTCCGGTTCAAGTGGTACCAAAGAAGTCCGGGGTCACGGTTGTTCGAAATCAAGACGATGAACTTGTTCCTACAAGAGTTCAAACCGGTTGGAGAGTGTGCATTGACTATAGAAAGCTTAATTCCGCAACCCGAAAGGATCACTTTCCTTTACCTTTCATTGATCAAATGTTGGAGCGGTTAGGGGGCATTCTTATTATTGCTTCTTGGATGGTTATTCGAGATACAACCAAATTGTTATTGCACCGGAGGACCAAGAGAAGACCACTTTCACTTGTCCGTTTGGAACGTTTGCATATAGACGGATGCCGTTTGGCCTTTGCAATGCGCCGGCTACTTTTCAAAGATGCATGGTGAGTATATTCTCGGATTATGTGGAGCGCATCATCGAGGTATTTATGGATGACTTTAGTGTTTATGGCAATTCTTTTTATGGTTGTTTAAACAACCTTGAACTAGTTCTTAAACGATGCATAGACACAAACCTTGTCCTTAATTGGGAGAAATGTCACTTTATGGTAAACCACGGCATAGTACTTGGTCACATTGTGTCCTCTCGAGGGCTCGAAGTGGACAAGTCAAAGATAGATTTAATAAGAAACTTACAATATCCCACTTCGGTGAGGGAAATCCGTTCTTTTCTTGGTCATGCAGGTTTCTATAGGCGGTTTATCAAGGATTTCTCCAAAATCTCCATGCCGATGTGCAAGTTATTACAAAAGGAGGTACTTTTCGACTTCAACAAGGAATGCAAGGATGCTTTTGACAAATTAAAGGATATGTTGACAAGTGCGCCGATTATCAAATCACCGGATTGGAATCTTCCATTTGAATTAATGTGTGATGCTAGTGATTATGCGGTTGGAGCCGTTTTGGGTCAAAGAGTGGACAAGTTGTCCCACGTTATCTATTATGCATCTAGGAACCTTAATGATGCACAAATCAATTATTCTACCACGGAAAAGGAGTTATTGGCTATAGTTTTTGCGTTGGAAAAATTTCGATCATACTTGGTGGGTACAAAGGTTATTGTGTATTCCGATCATGCCGCACTAAGACACTTAATAAAGAAGAAAGAAGCTAAGCCAAGATTAATCCGTGGATCCTATTGTTACAAGAGTTCGACATAGAAATTCGTGATAAGAGGGGTGGAGAATACCGTTGCGGATTATCTTAGTAGACTTGTTATGTCTCAAGAGGAACTTCCATTACATGACCGTTTTCCGGACGAACAACTTTTCTCCATGGAAGAATCAACACCTTGGTATGCGGATATAGTGAATTACTTGGTGACAAGGAAAGTACCTAATACAATGTCCAACTTCCAAAAGATGAAACTTAAGAAGGTAGCTAAGCAATATGTGTGGGATGAACCATACTTATGGAAATATGGGGTTGATCAAATAATGCGAAGGTGCGTGCCTAATTCCGAATTTCAATCCATTCTCTCCTTTTGCCACACTTTTGCTTGTGGTGGCCACTTTGGTTCGAAACGTACCGCTCTCAAAGTTCTCGAGAGTGGATTTTATTGGCCCACCTTGTTTGAAGATTCATATGTTTTTTGTAAATCGTGTGATAGATGTCAACGAACGGGCAATCTAGGTGCTCGAAATCAAATGCCACTCACACCAATTCTCGCCGTTGAGATTTTTGATGTGTGGGGTATCGATTTTATGGGCCCTTTTGTCAATTCGAATGGAAACTTTTATATGCTTCTTGCCGTTGATTATGTTTCGAAATGGGTGGAAGCTAGAGCCACCAAAACTAATGACTCTCAAGTTGTTTGTGATTTTGTAAGGGAAAATATATTCAATAGGCATGGTACACCAAGAGTGGTGATAAGCGATGGAGGCTCACATTTCAAGAAGGCTTTCCACGCTCTCCTCAAGAAGTACAACATAACACACAAAATTGGTACGCCTTATCATCCACAAACTAGTGGACAAGCGGAAATTTCAAATCGTGAGATCAAGTCCATTCTTGAGAAAACGGTGAATACCACAAGGAAAGATTGGAGCTTTAAGCTCAATGATGCACTTTGGGCGTATAGAACGGCGTATAAGACACCGATTGGTATGTCTTCATATAGGTTGGTTTATGGTAAGGCTTGTCATCTTCCGGTTGAACTTGAACACAGGGCTTATTGGGCGATAAAGAAATTCAACATGGAGTATGATGAAGCGGGAAACAAAGGAAGTTACAACTACATGAGTTAGAGGAGATACGTAATGATGCTTACGAGAGTGCCCGTATTTACAAGGAAAATACCAAGCTTTTTCATGACAAGATGATTTCTCGTAAAAGCTTTATCGTGGGACAAAAAGTCCTTTTATATCATTCTCGCCTTAAATTATTTCTGGAAAGTTAAGGTCCCGATGGATTGGACCATATGTTGTTACTAATGTTTTTCCTCATGGTGCGTTGAAATTACTAGTCTTAGAGACAATTCGGTTTCCAAAGTCAACGGCCATAGGTTGAAGCCATACTATGAGAACATCGCTTATGTGAATTTTGATGAACTTTCATTTGGAGATGCACTCCCTCTAGAGGAGTAATGTGCCGCAAGATCTAAGTCGGGCCGTCGACTTTAAAACAAGCGCTTAATGGGAGGCAACCCATAGGTTTTGTATTTTTTATCCTTTTGCTTTTTATTTTTGTTATTTCTTTTTCTTGTTCCATATCATGTTAAAATTTCCCACCTTGCCTTTACTAGGAGGATTCAATTACATTGAGGACAATGTAAGGTTTAAGTGTGGGGGAGTGGTTAAGCATGTTTTTAAAACAAAAATTACAAAAAAAATTTAAAAATTTTTTTTTAAAAAAAAAGGTTTTACATAAAAACTCCAACTTTTAAAGATTCTAGAGTCACTAGCATACTTCTAGGTATGTTTACATAGAGATTTTGACCGACATGATTGAACTTGGAAATGTTAGAGAACTACGTTCGGATTTCTTGCTTGTTAGAGTGTTAAATAATGGATTTAATCATGCCGGTGATGCGAATTTGGTGCAGGGAGAAGTGCGTTATTAGAGTTGCTGATCAATCATTAGTGGAGACTACCCGTATTCATATCATGAGAGGCACCGACCAGAAATTCTTCCATCTACTAAAGAGCTTCTTTTGAGTGTGTGTCACCGTACGTTAATTCCGGGTAGAATGGTGAGCTACCCAACCTCCCACCAATAGAAGCACTACTCTTTGATCTCTTGAGTGCTAATTTTGTCAATCATAAGGGTGACGTCTATAGATGAAAGCCACCTTCTTGTAGTTCGATTTGCAGTTAGCACCATTCTCTCTCTCGACAACAACGGATCCATAGAAACACATTCATCATCAACAAGGAGCGACATCAAAATCTACAAGGAAAGTTGGAAAAAGTTTAAGGTTTACAAGCAACGGAACGAGGAAAAGAGCAAATTTCAAATACAAGTAAAGCAACATACAAAGGGCGGATTTTCACATATATGTTGAAGACTTACAATACAATGAGGTAATTTTATATCCAAGTATGAAGACTTATTCATGAAAGCGAAGAAAATTAAAAGGTGAGAATTTTTGAAGTTTATGATTTCAAGACGATACAAGTTGTGAAGAATCAAGCGGTAAAATACTTCTCCCACGGCCATGGTTTATTTTTTGTATTTTATTTCTCTTGTGAAAAAAAAAAAAAAAAAAAAAAAAAAGAGAAAAATTTGTTTTGTTTTTATTATTTATTAAGCCGTGGGGAAGGAAAATTTATAAGAAAGTTTCAAGCGACAAGGTTTTAAGGTAAAAAAGTTACAAATTGTCAAGGAATTACGAAGATCAAGAGTTTATCATCAAAAGTTGAAACCAAAGACGAAGACCAAGAAGATCAAGACGAGGAGCGGAAGACGTTTCTATTGGATGCCGTGAGAGTGGTGTTATCATAATTGGTGATCGGATGTGAAGGTGAGTAAGTAATCTCATCCTCAATAATAAATGGTTGATTTCCTTTCGTAGAGATCGTCAGAAAAATGGTTTTTCAAAATATTAAAAGATGTAGGTTTTTAAAAATATTTCGGAAGTTGTCCTTCCCACCATTCAACGTGTTGCAGGATTTTTCTCTTCATTCCTACCTGCACACATGTGAGACCCATAAAAAAGCCGTCTTTTTGAGTGCAATTATCATAAAATCCTTTTTGGTGAGGCAGAAGTCGAGGCGAGATGCTTATTGATCGTTTCTCAAACACGCGTTCTCTCATTATGGTGTGGTTATTTCTCACTCAACATTTAAGAATGAGAATATGTTCTTTAGTATTTATAACTTCTTATTACTAGCATGCAGAAACTCTATGTCCTCATAGCTCTTTGGATTCTTGGGACGCTTGAACGCTTTGAAGTTGTGAGTTTTTAGTTTGATTTGCTCGAGGACTAGCAAAGTCTAAGTGTGGGGGAATTTGATAGGGTGTAGAATACATCTTATTTACTATCTATTGTTTATGCTTTCTTTGCTATTTTTCTTGTAAATTATGTATTTTACGCTTGTTTTGAGTTTTATAGCTACTATGGAGTCACACGGAGGAAAAGGAGAAGAAATCACCATATTTTAGCGAAAGGGTAAAATTGTCATTTCACCAAGGAGGGAATACTATATGGAGCCCAGCCAAGGTTAATGGGAGGTCAAAGAGGTGTCCCTTATCCAAAAGAAGGGAGTGAGAATAGCACAATTGGGGTGTACTTATGGTGGGTGTTTGAATCCACCCACACCCTAAACTCTAACCCACACCCGTACCCGGATCCATGCCCGAATCCGCCCCAGTTGACCCAGCCCTAAATCGAGAAGATTATCTTCTCCTTTTTCCTTTCTTACATAGCTGAAATTGAAAAGCAGCTCTGCTATTTTGTGAAGATCCAGATCGAGAAACCAAGAGAGAAGAGATGGCGCAGCCGTTACTATTCGAGAGCCGGAGAAATTGAGAGACGAGGATTAATGAATCGAGAATCGAGAGACTACAGAGATGATGGGAAGAGATGGAGAACAATATGGGTTCGATTGTGGTGGTTCAATCTAGGGTTCGGGACTGAGTTGGTGCTGTTGATAATCACTGAGAAGAGATCGATGAAATAGAAGGTTAGGGTTTGAAGATGGGTTTGTGATTTCATTGCTGATGGTGCGATTCAGAGATTGAGAGCTGAATGTTTATCAGCTGTTGCCATCGAACTCAGTAGATGGAAGAAGAGTTTGGTGACGTTGTAAATCGAGGGTTTGATTCGAATTGTTGATGTCGATTGAGAGATTGAGATAAGCAGAGATTGCTCACGGTCGGGATAAATGGAGTTGAAGCTCAGGGAGATAGGGTGCGATTCGAGTCTGTGGTGAAGGTGTCGAGAAGATGGAGCTGATGAATTGAAAGTAGAGATCGAAGTGAGTCTTTGCCGAGAATTTGAGAATAAACACCGATGTCGTTAATGAGATGAATCGGATCGAGAATGGGTTACGTGGGTCCGTGAATCGAGATGATTGTTGTTGCTGTGAAGCAGATAAAGAGGAGAAGATGGGTTTTAGCTGCTGTTGGTGTTCAATGAAGCTACAACAGAGGATTTTGCAGCCGGATTAAGGATGAATTCGTGCAGGGAATGATTGAAATGTGCTTCAGATGGAGATAGGAAGAATCACCGATGCTGCTGTTATGGGTTGTGCATGAAATTGATGAAGCTGTGAGCTGCAATAGATGTATGTGTAGGGTTTCTGAGACAGGAATGGAGCCGAAAAATGGCACGAATTATGGCCGGAAGTCCTGTAATTAAACGAACTCGGCGGATTTTGATTCTGCGAGTCAACTCGGAAGCCGGCGTTTTAACTCGATCCGACCCAAATAATCAGCCCAACTCGAAGCCGAGTAAGAAGTCGACTCAAAGCTGACTGAGACGTTTCCCTTGACCGTTGACTGACGACTGACCGTTAGTTTGACCCGTTTGACCGTTAGTCCTAACGGAGGACTGACGGAATATTCCGTCGAATATTCTCTTGACGGAGAAACTTTCAGATGGCCGGCGGCGACTATTCCGGCCGGATTCCAGCCACAATCCCAGTTTTCCCAGTGAGCAAAAATTCCAATTTTCTATGGACTTCTCTCATGGGTGTGAAGACTTGGACTAGGAATTGGATGGAGAATTTGGCTCAAATTTGGAAAGAGAAGATGAAGAGTTGAGAAGGGTTTGAATTTGGAAGTTGAATTGCTAAAGGAAAAGGATTCTAATCCTTGGAAGAGTTGGAGAATATTGAAGCCTATAAATAGAGAAGTTTTCTACATCTTTTACACACCTCTCTACACACACATCACTTGTGTTTTTGCTTGCTTTTCTAAGATTCTTCTTTTTAATTATTTGTGTGAACTTGAAAATTCTCCTTTTAATAATTATTATTTGTGTGAATTTCAAAAGACATGAGTAGCTATTTTTCTTATTGATTGAGGATGAATTCCTAGTTCTTAACATATGATTTAAGTTTTTGTTTTCAATTCTATCTTGAGGTTTTTCACATAATTATCGTTTGTTTTTACTAATAAGAATGATCTTAATGACATTCATGATTGATTGATAGATTGTTTAGAGTGCACGCTAAATTGATTTGTTAATTTGATCTAAAGCTAGTGAAAGTTAGGGGATAAGTAATCGTTTCTTGACTCTTTACATAAGTAGAAAACACGAGACCTTGCGGAGGGATTCCGTGGAGCAATTGTGTGTGAAAACAACGTTAGCAAGTAGACCTTGATCTAAGAGTCTAACTACTAATATTGACCTAATAAGTTCATGAATCTTAATGCGTTTATTTAAATTACATCTAGAGTGATCTACTACTAGGTGGTTTGGTAAATAGAATCCTAGAGTCGAGAACTTCCGTGTCCCAGGTGATATAAGGGATTTAGGTTTTAGCACCGATCTAGTCGCTTTACCTACGGTTGGTGATAATTTGTGACTAATAACAAGTAGAAAAGAACATAACTTGATTCATTGTTTCGTAACAAAGAAGGATTCCTTGATCTTGTCTCTCTTATTGCTTTCAACTTTCGATTTTAATTGCTTTGTTTATTTTCTCTTGCTTTTTACACCCCCCCTTTTTGTGACAATTTTTACAACTAGAATCTCTTGCTCCTCGTGGGAACGAACTTGACTTCCATTATATTATTTTTAATTGAGTGGAAACATTAATTAATTTGATTGCACCTACGACACGCATCAGCAGCCATTGGACTCCTAACACTGCATCACATCCAATAATATCAAGTAGATGAAAATCTGTTGTGAAGTTGTGTTGTTGCAGACAAAAAGGGACATTAAGACAAACTCCGCGAGTAGCTACCAGCATCACCAACTGTCACACTAAGTGGAAAGTTCTTGGATTCAATCAAATAACCACACTGTTTTGCTAAGGATGGATGAAGAAAATTATGTGTGGAACCTGAATCAATTAACACAGTAATAGGTCGTGCTTTGGTGAAACCATTTCCCCTCATTGTTCTGGGAAAAGGAGATCCCATAAGTGAATTGAAAGAAATTTTAGGCGATGATTCAGATACCTCAACCTGATCAAAGGAAGTAGTTTCTTCAAATTTCTCAGCAGTATCATCAACGTCCACCTCATCTACATCCAATAATGTTAATCTAGGATTCACACAAACATGATTTGGTGTGAATAATTGATCACAGTTAAAACAAAGACCTTTAGCTCGTCTTTCTCTTTGTTCAGCTGGGGACAATCGTTTAGCTCCTGGGGGTAAAGAAGACTTATTGTACGGAGTGGGTTGTACTGTAGCACCAGGCCGAATTGAGGAGGACGATAAGGTTGTCATGTAACACCTTATTAACAACTGCATAAGCTTCTTCTTGATGAATTGCTTTAGTAAAGGCCTCAGTTAATGTTTGTGGTGCCAACAATTTAACCGTAGTACCAATATGTGGTTTCAAAGAACGAATAAAACAACCGATCAAGAAATCTTCAGGAAAATCAACAAAGTTCAATATATGCCCAAACTCAGGGATATATTCACGCACAGTACCTTTCTGCTCAATTGTGCTAATAGCTAGCCTAGCATCCACAAATTTTTATGGAGCAAATCTTCCACGAACCAAAGTACAAAATTTTTCCCATGTAGTAACTTTAGTTTTGGTTTTTCTCCATCTAAACCATTGATTTGCCTCACCTTTAAGATGCGCAGAGGCTACAATAATTCTAAGAGCATCAGAAGCATTGTAAACACTAGAATACTGATCTGCGTTGAAAATCCATCCGTCAGGATCTTCTCCACCAAAGTTAGGAAATTTGAGATTAGGTCGCAGCTGTTGTGGTGCATTATTATTAGGCGGAGGTGGTGGTGGTGGAGGTGGAGGTTGAGAAGCATCAGTACGGTGCTGCATCTGAGGTAGAAATTCTCTAAACACAGCGCGTAAGGAATTTTCCAGGGTTGTTTGGATGGTTGTGTTAAGTGTTGTTGTAAGTTTAGTTACAAGAGCAATACTTTCTTGTTCTCGTTGTAACAGCTTCTCTGCCAGCTTCTTGGTCTGAGCATCTTCATCATGGAGATGAAGTTTAATAATAGTATCCGCAAGATTGTCTATTTTGTCTGCTACACCTTCCAAACTGTCGAGCACGCTTTTTAGATTTTCAGTATAAGACATTGGAAGAAGAAGAGAAAAAAAATTTGGTCGTTTTTTGGAGTTTTATCTGAACCTGCTCTGATTTAGGTGTTAGGGTTCTAGACCTTTAACACTGGAGAAAAGCTTAGCACACAAGAATTAGAGCCGGATAAATCCTTTGAATTGGGGTTAGCCACCAGCTCTGAGAAGAAAAACTAAATAAACTTAATTGTTATATTGATTGATAATTAATACAACTCAGAGTTACGTATTTATACTCTACTAAACTTGGAGATCACGTAATAAGAATACTTTGAGTTTAAGGGATTCATCTAAACAAGGAAACTGACTAAAATAAGTAAGCTAAATAAAAAGAACTTTAGCAAACTAAAAAGGGAAATCAAAACAGATGGTGTTGGTATCGTAACAAATTTTGAATCTTAATCATGCCTACTAGAATCTTAATGTTGAATCTTGAAGTCTTTGTTAATGATTTTTCTTCATTACTTTCAGACCAAGCACTACTTACTCAGTTGTCATTGCAAGGAAATAAAAAACTCTTACCAGAAGCCCTAACTTCATCATCAATCTTCTGTCTTTGTAAATTTCATAATCTGTAGTCTAAAGGCTTGAAACATGGAAGAAAAATGTAACAGGCTATAGGGAATTAGGGACGGAAAGAGATGGCCTGAATTTTCCTTTATTTACCGAAAAAATAGGGGGACAAATATTCTACTTGACCAAATTATCTCTACTTATTTTCAGTTTCCAAAAATCTAGGGAGGACGTCCTCCCTAGTCCAAGCGTGGCTCCGCCAGTGCATTTAGTACAAAGTGATGCGAATGGATACTGGTATATCAATGTGGTGCCAGCTCCAAGTATGATGACTTAAAATTTTCTAAAAATTTGTCGTCCAAGTCTATTCATGCTTCACAGGAATCTCTGCCCCTTTATATGTAGTAGATTTGTGTAAATCGATTTTTCTTTTTGAAGGTAAAAGGTTATAAAATGTATAATGAAAATGTAATAAGGTCTAAAGACCCCCATTTGAGAAAGATACAAGCTTTAAATCGTGTCTATTACAGCTTTCCAGTGAGATACTAAATCTCTAAAATAAGTGCCCCAAAACCAATTGCCCATTGCACCCCATTTGTAGATCGATGCTTTAACATTTATTATCACCGTGTCTTCATTTCTTGGGAGTTTATATTCCGTAACTCTTCGATTTCTTTCATTCCAGACTTCCCAACATATTGCAAAGATAATTAAATGCCATATATTTCTACCTATATTTCTTCCCCTCCTGAATTTCCAAGCCTCTTGTAAGTACACTTATTTATCTCCATTGCCACGTGCGCTAACAGGGTCCACGTGGATGACATTACTCAAAGGATGACACATAGGGGCATCCGTGGCACTCAGACAACGTGCCATCTGTCAAGACCAACGGTCAGAAATAAAGGGGCACCCAAGATAGGTAGTCCCGCGTAGCACCCAAGGATGGCCTTAACCCATCACGAGGTAAGACATGATCAACGGTCAGAGGCAGTCCAACTGACATGGACATGACAAGAGGACTGACACCACTCGGCGTGGACTGGAACGCTCCAACCACCCGCATTTAATGTAGCTCAGAGAATACGTGTCGGACGACCAACGATGGAAACAAGGGTTGATCAGCGTGATGAATCGGGATATAGTCGAAGCCGTGGGGTGACATAGAAGTCCGCGGACCACGCCCGCGGGATAATATTCAAGTCCACGTACAATGCACAGAACACAAGAAGATAAGATCTCAACAACTCATTGTCAGTAGGACCCACCAAATTTAGCTATAAATATGTACACCCCCCCACTGAGAGGGGGATCGAAAGAAAAGGGAGGAGAGAGAATAGGGAGAAGTAAGTGAGTCTTAGCTCATGTGTTCGATGATCACAAGATCTTGTGATCATCTTTGTAACCATTTATCTTATAGTGAATCTCCTCAGACCCGTGGACGTAGGCCTTAGTGCCGAACCACGTATATCGTTGTCTCTTTTACCTTTTGCACCGATAGTTTCATTTACATACTCGTATCCCAGATCTATCTGGATCCCCGGGAGATGATAATGAGATTATGACAAACTAGAGGGGTTTGGAATCTATGAATTATCATCTACCTATGCGTGTTCTATACTTCTCACACCTCAGCGCACGTATTCAACTCTTATAAAGATTGTTTGTGATCACGTGGAGCCGAAACCCGGTTCACGTGTTCACAATTTGGCGCTAGAAACAGGGACCTTGTCCCGGTAAAAAGATTTATCTTTTCCTGTGACTTCACAGTCTCAACCTCAAAAATTTTAGTTAAAAACGCAAACAGATCTGTTCTTAGACTCGTTCTTCGCACGTATTTATGTTTATTGTGTTTTCTACCAACAGATCTGGGCATTATGTAACCTTTAAACCAACAGATCTGGGTTTTAGCAAACAGATCTGTTCTTAGATTCGTTTTTCGCACATATTTATGTTTATTGTGTTTTCTACCAACAGATCTGGGTTCTAACTAGAATTCCAAACACAATTTCCACCAAAAGATTTGGGCCTTTCGCAAACAATGACCCATGGACCTTATCCCGGTTAAATCCGCATCCGTCTATGTATTTCGTACTATTCGCCAAACTAACAACCTGAGTACACTCATTACCACTAGAAATCGAGCTTATGAAATCAAAGTTGAACTAACAGCCAACCCGTGGACTTTTGGGTCTCGGATTACCTCCCACGTTCTTTGTGCGGTTATTGCAATGGAAAAGAACAAAGATGCCGGAAGACAAAGATAACTCTAAGAGATGCTCCAAGGACTACACCAAAGGTAACAAGGAGCGGACAAAGGGCGAAGGACGCACAGCTGCGGACAATATGCAGACCGGGGCGGAAAGCACGTTGCTCTTAGATGCGGGCACCATCGCAATTGAAGCAAAGAAGGCTGCTGCCACAAGAGCTGCTGCACCAAACGAGGGGGTTTCCCAAGTGATTGCTTCCAAAGTGACAGCTGCAACCAGGCCAGTCGACCCTCAGGAGGCTATAGCCGAATCAATGATCCAGAACCATCCCTACGGGATGCCGCCGGACAATGAACAAGACAAACAACTACAGGCAGGATCCAACGGAATAATCGAGCCGAACATACCATTCATGGGGGAAATCAATACTACGATCCCCGAGGGACAAGCTCAACTACAGGAAGGAACACCCAATCAAGCGTCGAACCAAACAAAGACAAATATTGGAGCAACTGGAGGAGCTAAAGAGGAATCGACTAACGTGCGCGGATGCGGTGGCCTTGTTAGCTCGGGAAAACCAAAGAACTAAGAGAGAAGATCCTCCGAAGCTCCGAACTAGAGAATCGGCACGACGAAGCTAACTCGATACGAACGAGGACCGAGGGACGGTCTTGAAGATATCCACAACGACTAACCGAAGAACAATACCCCAAAGAGATGCGCGGAACAGAGAAGGTCCGACCCGGACTACCGACCGAAATTCCGGACTACTACGACACGGAGGAGGCCACAACATCACAACCCACAAGAAAGACACGGTCTTCCATTCGGACGAGCACCTTGTTTGGCAATGGAGAACCTCCGCGCGGAGATGCTAGCGAGAGATCAATCAACTCAAGACCAGGCAAGGAGGTGGAAGACTAGAACAGATTATGAAGGAGGCCAACACTACCCCCTTGCACGACGACGGTTGGCTACGGCAACCATTCCGCGTAAAATGTCCTGGTTCCGACCTTTGAATGTTACGACGGGTCCGCGGACCCCTCGGCATCTCGCGATATTACAACGGGGTAATGGCCAGTGGGATTACGACGAGGCTATACTATGCGGATATTTCCCTTCAAGCCCGAAAGGATCCGCGTTATCTTGGTTTGACAACCTCAAGCCAGGATGCATTGATTCATACGATCAACTCACCGAAAAATTCTTGGCCACCTACATGTATAACAAAGTCGTGAACACAGGGATGGACAAGCTCTTCTCACTCGCAATTAAGTACAGGGAGTCCGTTCGAGAATACACGGATAGATGGCACAAGGTATGTCGGGCCATTGGACATGTGGATCCCGTGGTGAGTATTAACTGCTACAAATGGGGCTCGACAGGATGAGCCCGTTGTTTGTTGAAATCCACCCGGTACCTCCCCAACCACCGAGGGAGATTTAAGGATAATCATTGAAAAACATGCGAGGTTGGAAGAAATTCAAAAAGATAACCCCGAGCGCAGCACAACGAACCCCACGGACAAATTCCGCGGAACAAGTAGACAGGCCCAGCCAATACCACAAGGATCGGCAGGACTTTAGAGGTTTACGTCGACGATATGCTCATAAAAAGCAGAGTAAGAAAGAACCACCACCAGGACCTGAAGGACATCTTCGAGCTATGAGAGAGCATAACATGAAGGTAAACCGGAAAAATGCACTTTCGGGGTGACCTCGGAAAATTCCTTGGATACCTAGTGACAAAAAGGGGCATTGAAGTAGATCCCGAAAAATCCGAGCCATAACAAACATGCCATCTCCGAAGAACCTAAAAGAGGTACAAAAGCTCAATGGATCCCCTAGCAGCTCCGGGAAGATTCATATCACGATCCTCGGATAGGTGCAAACTCTTCTTCAACATACCGAAAAAAGGGACTAAATTTGAATGGACGACGAGAATGCGAAGAAGCTTTTTTTGGGCATTAAACAATACCTAGCGAAATCCCCATCCTTCGAAACCGGACCACGAGGAGGTTTTGGCACTCTACATTGCAGCAACGGCACGACGCATGCAAGCGCGGTACTCGTCGAACCCATACGAAGGAGGAGCAACCGATCTACTATGTCAAAGAAGACCCCGAATTCAGAAACGAAACTACACGAGAATTGAACAAACTAATCCTAGCCGTCGTATGGTCTACTTTAAAGCTGAGGACGTACTTCTTAACGCATGACATACGTATCCCATGTCGGGCACCCTTAGAGACCATCCTCAAAGGGGCGGGAAAGGTAGGACGAATAGCAAAATGGAGCACATACCTCGACCAATTCAACATCCACTATGAGCTCCAACACTCCCGAAAATCGCAGGTATTAGCGAGACTTTCTAGCGGACACCTTTGGACAACGAAGAAGAAGTACGCATACAAGGATGGAAGGCTATGGGCGCCCCGAAATAGGAAAACCGAGCCAAATAATATTCTTGAGCCAAAGTGAACCCACGGCAATGGGAGGTCTTCGTTGATGGCTCCAAAAATAGAGAGGCGCGGGGATAGGCATCGTCATCACCACACCCACAGGAGACAGAATCGTGCACGCATTCGATTGGAATTCGAAAGCCATACCAATAACATCGTAGAATATGAAGGAGTGATCCATGCTCTCCGCTTGATAATTGAATTGGGCATACAAGAAGTGCGGGTAACAAGCGACTCACAACCGATCATACGGCGAGATAGGCTACGAATACAATGTGTACGACGAAACACTAGTGGTATACATGGCTCTAGTGCAAACATTGGCCTCCCAAATACCAAAAATCAGGTTTCGACATCTGCGCGAGAAAGGAGCTTAGACACGCGGATGCTCCGCTTATATATCATCCATGCTTAAAAACGAAGATGTCAAAGCAATCAAGGTAACAAGAGTGTACGAACCATCCATCAAACTCCCGAAAAACGTGCACGGCTAACCAACGCAAATCTAAGGAGAAAGATATCTCCGACGAGGATGTCGGAGAATACATATTCGACGATTTCCGTAACGAGGACATTACACGGCAAGCGGAGGAAGACGACGATTATAGTCGGGAGGCGGATTGGAGATCGTAAATCCACTCTTTCCTCAAAGAAGGAAACTCCCCAGGACACCAAACAAGGCTAGGAAGGTGCGGTCAAGAGCGGATGTACGAACTAAGAGACCAAGCCTTATACCGAAAATCATTCCTCGAGACCACTTCGTCGCTGCCTATCCCGATCGAGGACATGTCGTTTTAAAAGATATACACAGAGGAGACGCAGGAATCACAAAGTGGAATGAGATCCCTAGCGAGATAAGGCAAAGACGCAGGGCTATTACTGGCCAACCATGATCCGAGATGCAACCAGAATGGCGAAAAGATGCGAAGAATGTCAAAGATTTGGTAAACGAATCCACGCCCCAGCTACAAAGTTGAACTCGGTCGATAGTCCGTGGCCCTTCGGGAAATGGGGTATCGACATAGTAGGCCCACTCGTATCAGGGACGGGGAAAAGAAGATTCCTAATAGTGGCAACGGATTATTTCAAAGAAATGGGTAGAAGCAAAGGCACCGGCAAGAATTCGGGATTCTGGACGTCTTCACTTTTATTTTTCAAAATATCATCTCGCAGGTTTGGCATCCCCTGAGAGATAGTCTCCGACAACGGTGAAACAAGCTACAAGGAAAGAATATTGACTTGCTGTTCGACACCTTCAAGATTCGGAAAAACAAATCCACCCCCATATACCCACAAAGCAACGGACAAGCAGAAGCCACAAACAAAACTTTGGCACTCATTCTTAAAAAACAGCTAGATGAGTACAAAGGACGATGGTGTGAACAGCTGCATAACGTTCTATGGGCATATAGGACGACTCGAAGATCAGCTACCGGAGAATCCCCATTTCTACTCACCTACGGAGCTGAAGCAGTCATCCCTGCGGAAATTCTACTTCCAACTACAAAGACAGAAGCCTGGGAAAAGAATCTCACCACGAACATGATGTTGGAAAGGCTCGACGACCTCGAAGAAAGAAGAGAAGCAAAGACCGCAAAGAATGGAAAACTACCAACGCAGGATGGCCGAGAGAATATAACAAGAAAGTGAAATTTAGGAATTTTGTAGAAGGGCATTATGTGTTGAGGACCATTCCCCAATACCAGAAAAAAAAGTGGGGAAAATTAGCACCAACTTGGGAGGACCCTACATAATACATGACATCGCAGAAATGGCTCTTACTATCTCTGCGTAATATGAAAGGGGAAATCCTCATGCATCCGTGGAATGCCAAATACCTCAAGCCATACTACCAATGACCAATCACCTGCGTGCGCATTTCAGAAGAAGAAAATGGACTTGCTGATCCACATGTTTCTATCTCTGACCAAGGAGTAACGCACCTTAATTTTTCAATCAATCCAAGTTTTCATTTTCAAATATCATATCCCGTTCATTACCCACGCACCTTTCAATTTATTCAAAACCCACAACCTATATAAAACACATCATATGAACCACATGTATATACTACTTACACAATGTACATTGAAAACCATGTCACATCATAATAAAATATCGATGCAATTGTTACCCCGTGGATGTAGGCCTTAAGGCCGAACCACGTAAATCGTTGTACAATTACTATTATTAGGAATTGACGTTATACTTAGTAAGAGGGATATCCCGCACAAAGCATGGATCATACCCACTATAATATACCGGGCAATATCCCGTGCAAAACACACACACGCAATATATCGGAGCATACACATGCGATCTCTCGAAACTCCTCTCGTAAATGTCTATAAGTGTATGACCAGGAGGCGACTTCTTACGAGAATGAGATATCCGTGCAATATTACAAGCCGCGAACTTAATGGAGTACATCCTTAAACGTCGGCCGGACCCCCACCGTCCGGTGATCCTCTCGGCCAAGGAGTTAGGCGACGAGGTGCAAGGTCACAAGACGATTCCTGGGATACCAACCTACGGAGTTGCACGAACAATACACTTTATCAAACTCAAAGATTGATATCCGCGGGTTACAATAACTACGGAATTTTCCATTATATTTAAAGATGATAGACATAAATTCAACAAAATTCAAAATCAGATTTAAACACCAAAGTTTGATCTAATACATGCAGTTGATTACAAGCCCAGCAGGCAAAATAACAAAAACGCCAAAAAAAGGATAAGCAACCGAGATCAATCCCTAGCATACTAACTACGGTCTACTGAGTAGGAGTGTTATCCGCAGTTTATCCTTCAAACGATGAAGGAACGCTACCACCCGAGGAGGGCCCGGAAGAACTTGATGGGAGCGCGGTACGGGACGCCGAGTATAATTCTTGGTTAACCCATGGTTTTTCTTAAGGTCCAAATCTCAATCTCACCAAGAATCTTATTAATCTCTTCGGCCAGTTGTTTGCGGGCCATTAGACCTATGGCTACGCTCCTCATCTCAGCCTGATTTAAGGAAGTACAAAGCTGGTCTATCCTTTGATTAGCTTGCTTCAACGTTTCGTCCTGAGACGAGGCCAGACCGCGATGGTAGCTAACTTGACCCTCTAGTTGAACTACCTTAGCCTGAGCTTCGGAAAACTTTCCATCTGCGGCTTTAAGCTGTACTTGGAGCTCTGTGAACAGTAAAAGAAGACAGTGAGTTATGACAGATACAATACAAAGCACACTCGATGACGAAGACGTATACCTTCACAATGATCAACCGCGGAATCCTCGCCTCGCGGCATAATCATATTCATTTGATAACTTATCATAATCTACCCGCAGCAGATTATGAGCATACCGACTTGCGCTCGGTCATTTTCAAGCATCGAGCCCGAATGACGATGTCGATTAACCTCATCATTCTTCAATTCCAACCCCTTGTTGATACGATACATAGTCACCTCTAAGTCTCTCTCACGTTCAACCTGACGAGCCACATCAGCTCGAGACGCGGACAGAGCACTACTAAGAGCACTACATTCTGCCCTAGCATCGTCTCTCTCCTTGGCCAAACGCTGTATATAAGTCCGCACATCCGAGGGATGAGAAGACCGCGCTTGCCGCAGCTCGCCTTCCAGAACATTAAGTTTAATTTCTAAGGAGGAAATCTGCCCGCGGGCTTGCTCAAGATTATCCCGCTTCCATAAAAGAGCCCCGTTGAACAAATGGCGGTCATCGTTATTTCGATTTTGCAAATCTACCAAGCAATACTTTTTCTTACGCCATTCTTCGACCATCGCGTTATGAACATCCGCGCGGCATTCCATTTAGCCGACTCACTCTTAAGTTTTTCAACTAACTCAAAGAATGCGACCCTTTTGACGAGCCCTCTCACTCCGAAGCCACAACAATTCAGGGGACTCCACCCACCGAAGATAGTACAAATGAGGAGGGAAGAAAGAGAAAACTCAGAATAAATAAGGAGCAGAAACTACCAAAGAAGAGGGAGCGCAGACCTGAAATGGATGAGGAATTTTCCTCAGCAGCCTAACTTGGCCTTAACCCGAGCCAACTCAGAACGTAGCTGAGCCTCTTCCGTGCCCTGTCGCTCCTTACGCTTAAGCAAACTCTTTAGCTCGGTTATTTCTTCATCCTTAGCGGAGACCGAAGCCTCGACACTCGAAAGCGTCTCTTCACAATGTCGAAGTTTCCCCTCTAGCTTGAGAGATTTGGCCCTAAAGAGCCGGTAAATTTGGTGATTACAATACTCACTTCTCATCATCTATCAAGAAATGAGGGAAGTTAGCTCACATCATATTCGAACGAAATCGTGGATAAAAAGAACAGACAAACCTCCAATAACCGCTGGGGGGTAACTGTACTGATACCCATCAGCAATAGCCATCATGTCAGCAACGGTAGGGGAGGATCCACCACAAGATCAAGCCCGCTGGCTACGAGATTTTTACCCCATCCTCGATCTACCGCCTCCTCGGGGTTAACTCCATGTACCTACGAGTAAAAGCATCCGAACTCTTTTCCCCTTCAATCACGGGGCGGGATGAGGAACAACCAAAGAAGTTTTTCTTTCGCAGCCATGCCAAAACAAAGATCATCGCCATCCGCAGCTAAGGATCGCGAGAAATCATCTAAGGAAGAGTCCGAGGTATTCCCACCATGAGCAAGACCAACATTACCTTGCACCAAGGCCCCACCAACAATGGAGGAGGTACCAAAAAACCCTCGGAAGGCACTACCAAAACCCCAAAGATCGGACCCGCCAAATGGGCCACCAACGCAGCTATCCTCGAGAACACTCCAATCATCACCACCGGAAGCAGTGAAGTCCGAAACAAGCCCCATAACCGTGGACATGTCAAATGACTGTTCCCCGTATAAAACCTTACCAAAGGAGAACTCATAACAAGCACCCCCATCCTTGTCACCACTACTAAGAACAAGTCCCTTACCTTTATCTATAACATTCACACTGGACTTAGTAACCCCCCCGGCATGATGTCCACCACCACCAATACCACCAGCACCCGAATCACCAATACCAGCAGCATCCGAATCACCTTTACCACCACCAGTGGCAGTGGCCGGGTCACCTTGACCACCACCAATGGCCGAATCACCTTGACCACCACCAATGGCCGGGTCATCTTGACCACCACCGTGGCCGAATCACCTAGACCACCACCAAATGGGCGGATCACCCCGACCACCACCAATAGCCGGATCACCCCGACCACCACCAAAGGCCGGATCATCACCTCCACCGTCAATCGCCCGATCGCCATCACCTTCTTGAACAAAGGAGAAGTCTCACCCGCTCTTCCCTATCGGAAGAGTCCTCATCACCACACACGGGACTATTTACATCCTCGAAATGAGAGGAACCCTCGGTGGGAGAATTCGATGATTGCTTGGGATTAATCTTCTTACCTCTACACACCTACAACACGTAATGATAAAAGAACCATTGGCATCACCTTTCCTTGGCATAATCAACATTATTTAAGAAAACGTAGGGGCATACATACGAAGAAAACAAACGACGCACCTTAACAACGTCAGTATTCCGTGGAGGAAGATTAGCATCAGGGACATCTTCGTCTTCTGCATCATCAACATCACGGCTATAAACAAAATCCATACCGGCAAAACTCATCCGCCAGGGGCAGTAATGAGCGTAACGAGCGGGAGAAGCTTCGCGAGGAAGACTGTCAACAGTAGGCTGCCAACCACGGGGACCAGGGACCCAACCATAGGCCCACGGGCCAACGACTTCAAGAACAGTGGCAGACCACTCATAGTCATGATCACGCTTGATTCTCTCCTCAGCAGGAATAGGAAGACCTTCGGCACCAGGAATCCTCGCCATCTTGGAATCACTTACCTCGCTCAAAAGGCGAACTTCCCCCTTAACAGAAGTAATGTTCCGTAGACTCACAGACCACGGCTTACGAGTATTCCTGTTAACATAATCTCCAAAGGATTTGTTGAAATTCTCAGGAGTATACCACCCTTTCTCCTTTTCTAATCTAGGGGCATAGCAAGTCATCATCGTTTTCCCCTTACTACGAAGATAGCATTCACGAAGATGGCGAAGATAGTTTCTCACAATCGTTGCACCCCGCGATTATGACTTTTCTTAGCGTGTCGCGGCTAGACAGACCCGTAGTAGAAATCATCACCACTTTATACAAGGGTAACATCAAACCAGCCTCAAAGCACCCACGGTTGTCGAAATGAAAGGCATCGTACTTGTAATTGGTAACCATCTCATAAGTTATGTCTTTATCGGCGGCATAAAAACGAACCCGAAAAATGTCAAGACCATGCTTCACCTTGAAGGCCTCGAGATCAATGTGTCGGAAGGTAAACTTCTTATTACCCAGAGATAAAGGACTTAAAGTAACAAAGCAGAGTCTTCCTCGAAACCTTCTTCCGTAGCATCCTCCACAGAACCCGCAGCCTTCCTCTTAGGAGGAACTAAGTCTCCCGAAGACTCTATCTCCGTAGCCTTTCTTTTCGAAGTAAGAGTTTTAGTCGACTTACTTGAACTAGGCACGGGTGGGTTAGTCCGCGTTGGAGGCTGAGTGCGGAGGGGCTGCACATCCGTAGGTTCATTGCGAGGATTCGGGCCGCTTCTTAGAGACCCACCTCTAGAACGAGTCGCGGCATATCTAGATCCTCGGGAGGATCACCCCTTCTAAGTGAAGGCCTTTGACCGGAGGATGAGGATGTTCGTCCATCCCGAAGATTACCCGGGTAGGTGGGGGCGAAGCTCCACCCCTTACATTAGGATCACTCCGGGAGATCGATGAGGACTTGACGGGGAGTCGATAAGGAACCCGCGGATGATCGGACATGTCTCGGGCACAAACACGAATAGGAACTCAAATCAGAGGCAGGGAAGATCAAAAATCGAGAAAATCTCAAGAACAGAAGTGCAAAAGAAGAAAACCCTAAATTTCGTCTAACGATTTGCCTAAACTCTCGGATCATTATCCGAACTCAAAAGAAGAAATAAAATCAAAGCATGGCCAATGGAACGCCCAACTCGTAGCGTCGACTCTCAAAACCCGTGGTACATTTAAATTTAAACTCATCATCAACGCATCACCGGAAGATCGAAACTCGACAAGCTTAAGCGTGGTGATTAAACGGAATAAAAGATCATACCCGAATCACGAAGAATCAATCAACAAAGCAAACAACGAAGAAGAAGCAACAAGTAACAACCACAAGATGCGGAACCACGACAACCACGGTAGCGAATGCGGCAGCAGCGATGGTGTCGAGGAAGTTAAGAAGATGAAGACAAGAACAAAGAATAAAACAGAGAATGTGAATTAAAGTCACATTCTCTCACTCTTCTCCTCTTTATATAGAACTGTAAGGAACCGTCCACTACCCGTAGGGGGCGCTTATGGCCGGACGTGGGAAACGTGCACAATAAATGCGAGTAGCACCTTTTAGGAGAAGTTATGAGGGAGATAAAAACGTACCACACGGTTCTTCTTCCAACAAAAGCCAAACGCCCGGTCGCAAGAAGAGGGGCAAATTGTAAGTACACTTATTTATCTCCATTGCCACGTGCGCTAACAGGGTCCACGTGGATGACATTACTCAAAGGATGACACATAGGGCATCCGTGGCACTCGTTTCAACGTGCCATCTGTCAAGACCAACGGTCGAAATAAAGGGGCACCCAAGATAGGTAGTCCCGTAGCACCCAAGGATGGCCTTAACCCATCACGAGGTAAGACATGATCAACGGTCAGAGGTAGTCCAACTGACATGGACATGACAAGAGGACTGACACCACTCGGCGTGGACTGGAACGCTCCAACCACCCGCATTTAATGTAGCTCAGAGAATACGTGTCGGACGACCAACGATGGAAACAAGGGTTGATCAGCGTGATGAATCGGGATATAGTCGAAGCCGTGGGGTGACATAGAAGTCCGCGGACCACGCTCGGGGATAATATTCAAGTCCGCGTACAATGCACAGAACACAAGAAGATAAGATCTCAGCAACTCATTGTCAGTAGGACCCACCAAATTTAGCTATAAATATGTACACCCCCCCACCCCCACTGAGAGGGGGATCGAAAGAAAAGGGAGGAGAGAGAATAGGGAGAAGTAAGTGAGTCTTAGCTCATGTGTTCGATGATCACAAGATCTTGTGATCATCTTTGTAACCATTTATCTTATAGTGAATCTCCTCAGACCCGTGGACGTAGGCCTTAGTGCCGAACCACGTATATCGTTGTCTCTTTTACCTTTTGCACCGATAGTTTCATTTACATACTCGTATCCCAGATCTATCTGGATCCCCGGGAGATGATAATGAGATTATGACAAACTAGAGGGGTTTGGAATCTATGAATTATCATCTACCTATGCGCGTTCTATACTTCTCACACCTCAGCGCACGTATTCAACTCTTATAAAGATTGTTTGTGATCACGTGGAGCCGAAACCCGGTTCACGTGTTCACACCTCTATTTGAGCTAGAATCGAGCCTCATTGAACTCATCTGACATTGTACCCATTGATGAAATATGTCCAGATCTTATGGGTAAAACTGCACTGCATTAGAAGATGATCCACTGATTCTGGATGAAGATTGCATAGTGAGCACATCGTGTTTTGCACCTTTACTCCTCTTCTTAGTAAATTATCGATAGTAGCGATACCGTTTTGGCTAATGCACCACATAATCGGTGAAATATATAATGATATATTGGTTGATACAAAGAAAGGCCAACCATGCATTCTCGCACTAAATGTAACTTACGCTGAAGAAGAATTTTTTTGTAACTCAGTATCATGTTTGGTTCTAGGAATGGAAGGCCAGATATTTCAATTCTTGGGCAATGAGTCCGATTATTTGAACCACATATAACAAATCAATTATGTGTCATTAAGATTTTTAATTTCTAGGAATGTGATTCCGTCTAAAATAATACTTTCCATTTCGCAGCAAGTCTAATAGTCAATAAAACTAGATTCCTGGGTAAAATAAAAATAATCAATTACTCAACCGAATATCACTTTTTGGATTTAAATTCACTGAAATACAAATATTCCAAGAATTAAATTACCTCACAATTGAATTTCTAGGGATTCTGATTCTTCCGACAAGCAAGATGTAAGTTCAAGAAGAATTTTATTCCAATTGCTATACTAAATCATAGTGCTCTCAAATGATTGTTCAAATTTTCAATCACGATAAACATGTAATTAAGCTTTTCCCATAGTGGACTAAATCATTGATGTGAGAGGGTTGCTTTATTTTTTATGGTTGGTTTTACAATTCATTATACTCTTAGAGATCTCCAATAGAGGGTCAATCTTTTTGTTTTTCCCCGACACGTAGGATTTTAGACCTCCAATTATCATAAATCCGTCTCCAATGGTTGGATCCTACAAACTAGGAGGGATGGGAAAATAAATATGAAGGTGTTAAAGAAAGTCCTATTTACACCTTCAATTGCACCTCCACGTCATATTTTCAATTATTTTATTTTTTTAGAAATTATTTGAAGTTAAGATTAACGATTAAGATTTTATCATATAAAATATTCTAAAGATTAAACCCTTCACTTGGAGATAGTTTTTTAACCACGGGATCTTATATTTACTATATGTGTAAAATCTCCTAAATAAAAATTTTAATTAGATTTCCACGTATGATTTTTACACCCACTATTGGAAATGCTCTTATGGGCACCGTAAATATATGGATTGCATCAAATAGTTGAGGTGTCCCCTCGTGATTAAAATGGGAAAAGCATTTTGTTTTTGTTTGATTTTCAAGAATCCACGACATGAAGACTCTTTTTTCGTCGAAGTCAATTATCAATTATTAAGCCAAAAAATGCTTTGTTCTTTAATACAAATCTCGTCCAAGTTTGTACACCTACACAATTATTTTTTTCATCCTAAAATTATGTTTATTTAGATAACATAAATAAAATGCTTCTTTTTTTTAGGAGCAACTCATACTGCAGAAGTTTGAAACAAAAACATTTGTGAAAAATTAACTATTTTTTCTAGAAAACTAAATTTTAAATTTTCGATTCAGTCACATTACGGCTAAAGTATGGAGCATGAATCGATATTATTGCTAAAACAAAATATAACATCTGCCACTTGGAATTGATATGATAAGCACGAACCTACAATAACTTATATCCACTCAATCCACGCGGAAGTACCTCGAGGTCCACCGCTACCACTAGGTTTTGGAGATTCTATACTAGAAGACAAACATATACTGTACATATGTAAAGAAGGGCCCCTTATTGACAAAAAGATACGAGGCGGCTTTCAGTGTCACCGTAACCTAACAAGCTGTTTGGCTATAAAAGTCTTTCAAGTCTTCACTGATTTATTACAATGATGAAGTGCATTCATTTTACTCACTGATGTCAAAGTCTTGGTAGAAACCTGTCAACTTGCGAATCACAAATGTTTTATTTGCTCTCATTTATAACACTTGGACTAAGGTCATGTCCAAACTTTAGTAACAGTGGTTTCCGGCCGGTAGCTCTCTTTAGAGAAACGTTAGGACAGCACATCTCATTCTCCATACAAGCCAAGCCATTGAATGTAAAAGTTTACGTGGCCTATTTATACGCACATGACTAATTTAAATTTAGTTCAAATTTGAACTGCCGCGTTTCCTCCCACAATCTGAATTGTTGATGAGGAACGAAAATATTAGAAGAACCACAAGTAACAATAGGCATACCTTGTCCATTATCAGTAGAAATAGATTCACCACCATGATAAGAAGAAGTGGAAGCAATGTTTGAAGCATCATAAGTAAAATGATGTGTTGCTCCAGAGTCAACAAATAAGGATTATGACCAAAAATATTATCTGTAGCCATCATTGCTTGGATATTGCGAGGTGGATCATGACCTTGATAGGAAAAATTCATGCGATTCCAACATTCAACAACAGAATGTCAATACTTTTGACAGATTTGACAAGTAGGCCTCTCCTCAGTAACAAAAGAAGCAGGTCTTGAAACAGAAGTAGGATGAGAAGGTGGTTGTGTTGGTGTAGGTAATATACCAGAAGAGCTACCAAAACCTCTCCCAGAAAAGCGTCCACCTCTAGGAAAAGATTGATTTGAGCCTCTAGGTCCTTTACCAGAACCTCTTTCAGATGTAAAGAATGCTCTATTCATTGATTCAACAGATGTAGCAGTAATATTGCGTTAAATTACTAATTCTTCACTCATTAAAAGATTATGCAATTCAATACTTGACACTGGAGGACTTCGAATTCGAATTGAAGTAGCAAAAGAACTATATTCAGGACCTAGACAAGCTAGAGTAATAACAACAATTTCATCATCTGTGATAACAGATCCACAAGCAGCAAGTTGATCTGTAATGTTCTTGATCTCATTTGTATAATCAACAATAGTAGAGTTACCTTTCTTGATTGTAAGCAGCTTAGTTCTGAGTTGAAGATACGCGAGCAAATCTTTCAGAAATTGCTTTCCATAACTCACAAGAAGTGGCGACATCAACAAAATAAGAAATTACCTTATCTGAGATTGTAGAATTGATCCACAGAATTATAGTCGAATCTTCATCAATCCAATATGTATATAATAGATTTTCAACTCTATTATTAACATTAGCTCTTGTTGTATACTGAACAGGACACTCATGAGATCCATCAAGAAATTTCATAATCTTGAACTTTCGAATGTCAGCTAACACCAAAGATTTCCAAGTAAGAAAATTTGAGTCAGTAAGTTTGAGATTAACAATGCTCATGAGTTGATTGAGAGGAACTTTGGATATTGAGAAAGAAGTAGGATTCTCCATTGTAGTGGATCTAAAAAATCAGAACTGATAAGAATAATGAAGATGAAAGAAATAGAGAGAAGGATGAAGATGAAGATGAATCGGTAGACGGAAGTAGAAAGAATCAAACCTAGAGAAATTAAAATATCATGATTTCTCATCTGATACCATGGTTACACTAAAGAAAAGAGAAATAATCTTGTATTGATAGAACCAAACGTAACTCAAAGAAGAGAGCCATACAGAATTTATATACATGTATCGAGTGGATGATCTACACGTGTACCAATCCTAGACACACGACTGAAAAACAGAAATTATAATGACAGTTGTATACAGCTGTAATGATAATACACTCAGTGTGTTACTAGATTACACTTGAATACTTCGCAATATGAAAATGCAAACATAAATTAAGAAGATTTATCTGGACAAGTGAAGTGGGTTTCCAACTTTTGTTTTACAAGAACTCTTGCAAAAAACCAAATAGTCGTTTCGAACCCGGGGTGATGGCATTGTGCAAGTGCCGGGGCGACTTACACTAAGACGGACTATTCGAACTCGGGGCGATGGCAGTGTGCAAGTGCCGAGGTAGTCCTAGGGCCCCGGCGGTTGGAAACCAGTGGCCGATTGTCGGGGCATGAGTACTCAACAATCGAGCAGTCAACATAGCTCCCCTTGCAAGTGGCCGAAATCACTTGCCCAAGAAAGTTAATCGATAACTTCTTGGGATATCGATCCCCTAGATATTAGGAAGGACTAACTACCCTGCCACTAGATCTTAAAAGACAGTGATGAGATAACTCAATCGGGACATGGCATTGGGCCCGATGACCCTCCCCGTTGAGTGTGTTCGATGAAACGACATTTATGATTAACCAACCTACTCATGCTTATGCAGCATATACAACTTAGTCGCACAAATTAACCATAAGTTGTCGGCGTAACATAAGTAAGAACAGTAACATGCATAACAAGTGTTCGATAACCAGAAAAACAACCAAACTGGCGACGCAGCGCCCCATTAAAAGGTGTACGAGAAATTAAAGGCGTTCGAACGGATTACAACCCATGACAAAGGGTAAGACAGCGACGCAGCGCTACAAAAGACTAGCTTACTCTTTAGAAGGAACCGGCTCCGGAATTGCTCTCTTAGCGGCAGCATCGGCTCGTTTCTTATCAAGCACAGCCTTTACACCGGCTTTGACCTTCGCGACGAGCTCATCGTTAAACTTCGCCTTCTCCAGCGCAAGATCCCGTGTCACCTGCGTCGACGCCGCTCTCGGCGGGGCTACCCGCTCGAGTAGTTGAGACTCCCTCCTCTTCAACCGAGTATTCTCCTCTTCCAACGAGGCCACCTTCCTCTGCTCGGATGCCAAAAAAACAAGAGCAGTCAGTTAAATAATGACAGCATTAGGACAACAACAAGGAAAACACATTATACGGCACACCACCTTCCAAAAGAAAGGGGTAACTACTCTAATGGTTTCTTCGCACTCGGACAAGCTACACTCGAGAGAAGACATCTGGGAAGAAAGTTCTAGATATCTTTGTTCGTTAAACTCATTAGAGGGGCAATACTTCTTATGATCACTCCATTCGGCCCTCTGCCGAGAATGGGCTATCTGCAAACCTGATAATTGAGCTCGAACCCACTCCAAGTCCTCAGAAACCTTCTTGGACTCCCTGAGCTTCTCAAGGGACTCTTGGCTACACCTCTCGGCAGCGTTCTTCTCCCCCAAGATACGAAGGCGATCCGCGTGCAAGTCTCGAACTCCGAAGCCTCAACCGACCACATTGACTCTCTAAGTTATCGACCAACAGTGTTTTATCGGCAGCAATACCTTGGAACCGAGCTAAGCTCGCCATAAGATTATCAATTTCCTCAGGGACATACTCAAAAGTCTCATAACGATGCAGCTGGATCTGCAGACCCTCAAGCTCGGTCTCCAGACGATCGATTTTATCATCTTTGTTGACAATCCTTTGTTGTAAATTCGACACGTGATCCCGTTCTATATTAAGTTCTCTCTTCAACAAACGATACCTCGAAGCAGCATCGGCCTCCGCACTAATAGTTTCGGCTAGGAAGGCAGTACTAAACTCAGGATATTGGCACTACAGAATCAATCACGAACACAGGAGAGCTAAATAATTACCTTGGTCTCGCTAGTCGCTTCTCCAGCCCCCGGGATCGCTCACGCTCCTGCTGTAATAAGAGACGGAGATTCTCTCTCTCGGCAACCTCCTTGCGCTGAAGGGAAGCGTTTAGCAACGTGCGGTTGACATCCTACAAACACCAAAAGCGTTAGCAATGACCCTACAACTCTAATGCATGACCTGATCAATACAATTCACCAGCAGGTCAAAAGTACCCTTCAGGCCGGCATCATACAGCGAGACCGCCTGGATCTTCTCTTCATCCGACAACGAGGCAAAATCGGGAGAAATAAGAGCTCCAAGAGAATTGCACATAGGACCTGAGACAGTAAAGGAGGTGTTTCTCCCTGAATTAGGAACCACAGGAGAAATGGGCTCCAGAAACTCGCCCCCAGAAGCAGTGTTCTTTACTTCCTGAGTACCCAAGTCATCCCCACCAGACTTCTCCAATTGCTTTGGCTCCTCTTCATCATCATCGGATTCATATTCCCCATCAAAAAGATCATCATCATCATCCCCATCAGACTCGAGATACACCACACCATCGGCAAGAACGACTCCTTTACCAGCTGACTGCTGGGGCACAGTTTTTTCTGGGATGAGTAAGTCGCCCTTAGTCTCTTTGCCTTAACACTAGGCTTCCCACCTACAAGTGTAGACGAAACATCAGAAGTTTTCTGAGGCGACTTCCTCATGAAATGCGATAAAGGCAGCCGATCCTCAAGATCCTCACCATCTCTCGCCGAAGCACCACCGGCTTCATCGATCCTCAGCTTCTGCGCATGAGCCAATGTCAGAACCATTCAAGGCAACAAATAGGGGCAAGTACATGTATTAAAAAGAAGGATTAGTATATTTGTTACCTTCCCTGTTTCCTCCTTGGCCCTGCACCAGAACCCCTATCCCTTTTGCGAGGAATGAGGGAATCAGAAGGAACGCTCGGGAGCTTGGACTGAAAACACATAGAAATGGAAACATCGCCCTATCAGTTACCCGAGCCGATCAAATAAATCTAAAGCCAAGAAACATACTCACCCGATCAATATTTACCACCCAGAAGGGATAAGGCTCGGACGGAGAAGGAAAATTGCCGCTCAGAAGGGGACCAGAGATAACCAGAGGAACTCGGTCCCAAGCCGCATCACTAGTATGACAAGCATGTTTGTTGGAACTCTTCCCCTCGGGATCCTCGTCCAGTAAAATCTTCTTGACACCCTCAAGGAGAGTTTTATGACGATGTGGGCTAGCAGCAAAACCAGCAAGATCACCATTGGTGGCAGTCCCACTTCGATAATTATCGGCAAAACTGGCAGGAGTATAGTCACTCGCCTGGGAAGGATCGTAGGTGGACCAGGTGGTGGGAGCACACTCGCCTCGACTGCGCCTCTCCCACTCGGATAAAATACGAAAGGTATTGCCGTTCCACTGAGCCAAGGCACGGGAAGGGAGAATCTTAGAAAGAGCCTCGTACCAAAACGGACGGCTGGGATCGTACAAAGGAAAGCGTAGCCCGAGCTCTAGCTGACCCCTGGTGACAATGGTCGCCTCGGCCGAGTGTGGAAACTTCAAAACATCATCCTTCTTCAAAACGCCTCTTTGGCCCGACAAGAGCCTGACGTCATAGCCATGGAGGTCGAACTCATTCTTCAACTGTTGGATAAATTGCTCATCCGACAAGTCTTTAGCAGTTCTCTTGTCATCCCTACATGAAAACGAAGAAGGATTATCAGAAAAGATGGAATCCAAAGCGCGATAATCATGCCTAGAAGGGCTCTCCATAAAAAACAAAGAATCGAGCGGCACGCCGTCTTCATCAGAAAACACATAGCTCACGCACCTTTTTTCCACCATGGAAGGGGTTGACGACGCCATGAAAGCTGGTAGACAGGAGGAGTAAAGGTACTACCGGAATCGGAAATTACAGCGACAACGGAAACGGGGAAGATTCAGGACAAGGAAGAAAAGGGGAAGTAAATTTGCGAAGAAGATAGCTAATGGCAAGGAAAGAAGCAGAGGAGAACGGAGAGAGAGGAGAGAAAATGGCTAAGGGAAAGTAAAGAGAGAATAAGGTTTAAAGACCATACTTATAAACCTCACCTGTGGTAACCGACATGGAAGGTAAACCGGTCGCAGCAAGTGAAGAAAGTGGGGAACAGCATGGCGCAAAACCCGGCATGACCGAGGACGTGGGAAGACGAGGCGGTTTCTTCCCCACGTGTCGATCACACGAGTGGAAGAAGGGGTATAAATGTAGGTGCAAATAATCCACAGAGCTAGGTGGAACCATCCTGGCTAAGGGCGCACCGAGAAAAACAAACACTAGAAGCATTGAATCACCCCACCAGGTCTGGGCGCGAGGAAAGAGGAACGGGGACAGCTCGAAAAGCCGACATAAGGGAGAAAAGCTCTGATGTGACACCCATCGAGTTCGAAGACAATTAATGCCCTGACAGGGTTGGTGAAGAGATAAGAGAAGCTCGTCCGAAGCAAGACTCGGCCAAGAATCTAAAGGGCGACACCGATCACTTCCACCAAACGAACGACATCGGGTGATGATACTACTCGGCTAGATGATTCGGTTCGAGAAAAAGAAGAGATCGACCAAAGCACCAGCGAGTCGCCCGAGAAGGACATCCAGAAAGCTAGACCAGGCTCAACACTGTAATATTGATGTATCACTACCTGCAGCTATAAATAGAGATCATGTAGGTAGATAGAAGGGGGCAAGAGAGAAAGGTTGAGAGTATTGTAAAGAGAGTAGTGTTGCGTATACGGTGGAGAAAGCATTGTCGAGTGAATTAGATCATTGTAATCTTGTGTGAAGTAATAAGATCATCCCTTAACCCCGTGGACGTAGGTAATCATGCCGAACCACGTACATCTTGTGTTCTTCTATGTCTTTTGTTGATTTACTACCTAGCATAGATTTTTTGGATGTAGTAGTAGGATTTTCCACATCTACATTCTGGCGCCGACTAAGGGGACCGTGTAACATCTTCGGATACCTTGAAATCGGTTACCAAAAGAGAGAAATCCAAGCTCCTAAGTCACCATGCGTGTTAGTTGAAGCTAAGGGAGAAACTCTTTTGGTTTAGAGGGTTGATGGGAAGAATTTGTGAAAAGTTTTTGTCCTCGTTTTTAGCCAAACCTTGTTGAGTTTTGAGGTAGGATTGTTTTGCTGGCCTTGACCGCTTCTATTTTCATTAGAGTCGAGTCGTCAGGGTTAAATCATCAAACTAGGCTGTTTGTCCAAGTCGTCTAAGCAGGTTGTAAGAAGATCAATAAGCTCCCGAAATAACATCTTTTGATGTTGGTAGAAGCTAAAAATGAAATTCCACCTTGCTGACCTTTTTTCTTTTCATCTCTGAATGGTTAAAATCCGTGTGCTGCTAGATTTGTTGTTTACCTTCGTTTTTACTTACTAGAATTCACGAAAGGCTCACGGAAACTTAGTTTAAAGGAAAAAATTTGTTTAGTTAACTTCATCGTCTTAACCCCATCTCTTACCTTATGAATAAGGGATTCCGGTTGAAGTTTGACTAACGGTGTAAAGATAAGGGTTTTCGTTAAAACTTTCCCGGTCAAAGTTCGCCTTGTCGTCGATCTAAGGTAAAACGTAATGACACCTCAAAAGCTCCCGCATGGATCATCTTTGATGACCGGTAGAATCTAAGGTGAAACGTTGCTTCGTTATTTGGATCTTCTAGTTAGCTAAAACAAAGTGTGACAGTGGTGGAGGCAAGACTAACTTGAAATCATCGAGTTCAGTTTTCCGGAAACTATGGCTGAAAGGAGTTTTAGTGGGCGCTTCATTATCAAGCCTCATCTTGATCCTACTCTAAAAGCCTCACAGCATCAGTAGACGATCGGTACAACAATTGGTAAAGGTTATCGCATCATCAACTATAGTCAAGAAAGAGATCTTCCAACTTAGCATACGGATGATTAATGACTTCTGGCACATGGAATGTTAGGACAAATAATGATTAATGCGTAGGGAAAGTACTGAAAGCAACGTGTCGAGATAGCTTTTCAAAGATTGTCCTTTATGGTCAAAACCACTTGACTGCTGTGATCAACACGCTAGCATAAATGGAAGTGTACTGTGAAAACTTTTTCCACATTACACGGAAGAACTGCTGTACTTCATCCTTAACCTTTTCGTAGCAGTTCGAAGTAAGTGTTGTATGCTTTGCTGACGTAGGTACGAACGGGCGGGCGAGCCGAGGAACGAGGGCAGTACCGAAGGCAATGGCGAGTACCTCCAGGACGAGCAGAATCCTAAGGAACCGAGTCACAGCGGGATCTAGTGTACAAGAAGGACTCACGGATTCCCGACAGAAGATCATCGGCCAAATAACCCGAACGAGCCTCGTGCACCGGGCCAAAGGCATGACTACTTTTGTCGACGAGGAGGTCGATTTAGGCCGAGACGGTGATCTCCCTCCAAGAATGCTGAGGATTATCCCGAGCCAAATGTGGCAAGGAAATGAGGACGACATGATATATGGAAGAACTACATCGGATACTGAGGAAGAAGAGGAAGTGCAGACGATACAGGAAAAACGAGGGCGAGAAAGGCAACCAACAGAGTACCTGCACGATCTAGAGCGAGAAGGTGAGAGACTCAGGCGAGTACACTTAGCAAGGGGCGACCACAACCGAGACATCCCCCCAGCAGCGGCCGGTCATCCCGTAGCTCCAATTGATCCCCCCGTTATTCCTTCGACAAGGCCTCCAATCGCACCACCCAATGTGACAGGAAACCAAGTCAATGGCCACTCTAGACATGAAAGTACTGATCCAATGTTACTTGCTATATTGTCAAGACAAAGAAGGCAAGAAGACCTTATGAGAGAGCTGCAAAGGAGAAACCTAGCTCTAGAACATGAAAACTACCGGCTCCGTAACAGACGGGCGGGGTCGAGAGGATCATCGAGCCGAGGCGCTTCTAGAACCCACACCCCATCAAGAAACACCCCACCCCCATCTCCGAGCCGAGAACACATACCCGAACCTAATAGACCAAGAGAAGGGTATGGGCCAGCCGACGATTCTTCGACCGAGGAAGAGGCAACCAATGGGGGTACGGATGCGACAACCAAGCAAAAGATCGAACAACTTGAGCAGATGGTCAGAAAACTAACATGAAATAACGAGGACGACAAGCTAGCAGAAGTAATCAGTAAAGCCCAGAAGACACCATTTACCAAGGAATTGGATCGGGCTTCATTCCCGCCCAAGTTTACATTGCCGATTTTCCCATCTAGGTTTGACGGCACGGGTGATACGGGAGAACACATCAAAATGTACAACATGTCCTTGTTACAGTGGAAAAATTATGATGTGGTCATGTGCAAATTCTTCCCAGCAAGCTTGGAGGGAGAGTCAAAGAGCTGGTTCTACATCTAAGTACAGATAGAGAAAGTTATGCACTGACATCGGAAAGGTGCCGGTCGATCAACAGATATTCGGTTTCGAGAATTCATTGGGGAGAACAGATCCCATTTGGGTAGCAATGTACACTGAGAAACCGAAAACATTAAGAGAAATCCGAAAGATGCAAGAGCACTACATCGCCTTAGAGGAGATTCAGTAAGCGGCACAAGGCAGAGGAATACAAGAAGCAAGCGTCACCGTAGAGGCAACCCCACGAGAAGCCCCAAAATGACTTGAGAAAAGGCCGAGCACACAGCATCATGGGGAAAACAAAAGAGTTTGGGTCGAGAAAGGAAAGAAGCCTCGACACGAACCTAAATCTTACACTCCACTAAACGCACCATTAGAATAGATATTCAAAGAAGTCGAGAAGAGGAATGACATCCGATATCCTAAGACTCGGGGGATTCAGTTCGACGAAACAAGGAACCATCCAGAGTTTTGCCATTACTACCAGTTTCAAGGCCATTCAACTAATGATTGTCGGGAGGTGAAAGACATCGTCCAACACCTAATCCGAGATGGATATTTACGGCATTTTGTCAAGACATTGCCGACACCTGCTCAACTCGACGTTCCAGTACACCAAATAAGAATCAATCGTGGCACCCAGTTCGCCTGAAACACCATATCGCACTCGGCAACCCAAGGGTTCGATTTGGGAACCGGCATCGCCTCGAGGATTCATAAAAGGGATCGATCGGGCAAGGAAATATTCAGTGTAGCCAAAACCTTGCCCATGGAACCATGGATGATGCAGCCGATCACCTTCTCGGCGAAAGACGTCCCATTAAATGGTCAAGCACATGGGGATACCTTAGTAGTAACTCTGCTGATCGAGGAATGGGGCGTACGCAAGATATTAATGGACAGCGGCAGCTCAGTCGAAGTCCTTTTCTATGACACTTTCAAGAGGATGGAATTGTCCGATGACATCCTGATCCCGTCGACCTATCGAATATACGGTTTCAACGGTACGGTGACAGTACCAAAGGGAGAAGTCACCCTCAGAGTCTCGGATGGGGAGGGATTCCTTGACACACTCACCACCTTTTGCGTGGTCGACGTCGTGTCACCATACAAAGCGATTCTGGGTCGGCCTTGGCTTGCGGGAATCAAGGGAGTCGCCGAGGCCTATCATCAAAGATTGTGGTTCCCATCATATCGAGGAATAGTGGAGGTGCTAGGCGACCCCCAGGCAGCAAGGAAGTGCGTGCAGATAGACGTCCAGCAGAATGAGGAGAGGCGATTGAGGAAACGCCAAGAGAAGAACAAGTCTAAGGAAATAAAGGCGGGAGAAGAGTTGGAAAAGGTGATGTCACAAGCCATCGCTACTTATGAAGCTGGCGAGAAAGAAATCTTATAGCAATCACAGGAGCCGGCGACAATCGGCGAACCAAAGCAAAATTTCTCGGCCTTAGAACCTACTCGACAAATCAATCTGGGTACCGAGGAAGAGCCAAAAATAGTAAGAATAGGAACTCTTTTGACAAACGAGCAATCTCTGCAGTTGACAACTCTTTTGAAGGAACACATGGATGTATTCGCCTGGCAAATGCACGATATGGAAGGAATTGACCCGGAAGTCTGCTCACATCACCTGCGGATAAACCCAAAGTTCAAGCCTATCCGACAAAAGATGAGAAGAATCGCACCCGAGCTGCAAATAGCGGTGGAGGCTGAGTTGAAAAAGTTGCGCGTAGCAGGAATCATTAGGAAAGCCCAATACCCGCAATGGATATCTAACATGGTGATAGTCCCCAAAAGAAATGGAGGTGTTCGAGTCTGCATCGACTTTAGTGACTTAAACAAAGCATGCCCAAAGGATAGCTTCCCACTCCCCAGCATCGATCAGCTTGTAGAATCCGTAGTTGGGTATAAGGCGATAACACTCATGGATGGATATTCAGGGTACAATCAAATACCCCTGGCCCCCGAAGATCAAGAGCATACATCCTTCTTCACGCCAAGGGGGTTGTATTGCTACACCAAAATGTCGTTCGGATTGAAAAACGCAGGCGCCACCTATCAAAGGTTGGTGGAAGACATGTTTGAAGATAAAATACACGAAACCATTGAGGTATATGTAGATGACATGTTGGTCAAGAGCGGGGGTGGCCACCAACCACATCGACGATCTCCGAAACATATTTCAAACCTTGAGAAGGTACAAGATGAGGGTAAATCCAGCCAAATGCAATTTACGGGTCACATCGAGCAAGTTTTAGGGTACATAATCACCGATAAAGGCATCGAAGCCGACCCGAGATAAAATCGAGCCGTCGTGGAAATGCCGTCCGCTCATGTAATGATTAAGGACGTGCAACGATTAAATGGAAATTTGGCGGCCTTAGGACGATTCATCTCTCGATCATCTGACAAGTGCAAGGATTTATTCGGGACATTAAGGAAAGGAGAGAAGTTTAAATGGACTGAGGAGTGTGAAGAAGCATTCAGAAAATTAAGCAACATCTCGCGAGTCTTCCGGTGTTACAAAGACCCGAGCCCGAGGACATACTAACACTATATGTTGGGGCAAACAGTTATGCTATTAGTGCCGTACTAGTCAAGAACATTGAAGGGGAGGAAAAGCCAGTGTATTTCATAAGCAAAACCATGAATCCAGCAGAGAGGAACTACACCAGGATCGAGCAACTAATATTAGCGTTGGTATTTGCAACACAGAAGCTCCGGACGTATTTCCAAGCCCACAAGATTCGGGTACTCACGAAGTCATCCATAGAATCGGTACTCGACAATGCAGCCAGGTCGGGACTAGTCTCTAAGTGGAGTGCCCAAATAAAACAATTCGACATTTTTTACGAAATGAGAACAAGAAAAAAGCACAGCAAATGGCCGATTTTTGCGACTTCCCTCTCAGCGATGAAGATGAAGTAGAAGACATCCCCGGAATGGAGGAAGATCGAGAGGACCCGTCCGACCTACTTGAGACGTGCAACCCGACACGATGGGAGGTTTTCGTGGATGGGTCGTCCAATAAAGACGGATCCGGTCTAGGATTGGTCTTCACGACGCCAAAGGGAAAAAAGATGGTACACTCCTTTAGGCTTGAATTTAAAGCGACTAACAATGTCACGGAATACGAAGTAGTAATACATGCCTTGCGTTTGATAGTGGAGGTGAGAATCCAGGAGGTACGACTCACAAGCGACTCTCAGCTAGTCGTCCGACAAATCAGCGGACAGTACGCCATACACGACCCTTTAGTACAGAGATATTGGGAACTCGCTCAATTCTATATCGGCCAGATACCGAGCATCAAGTTCCGGCATATTTGCAGGAAAGACAATCGCCACTCGGACGCCCTAGCATACATTGCTTCCATGTTGACAGATTCAAGCGTCGAAGGCATCAGAGTTATGAGAGTCTTAATGCCCTCGCACACGAGACCATGGACATCGGCGCACATGTCGCAAAGAACCACTACCGATCGCATCGTCCGATGATTGGAGGAAACCGATTCATGAGTATCTCGAATCCGGAAAGTTGCCCAAGGGGCGACCCGAGATCAATAAGATCAAAAGCAAAGCGGCCGCGTACGAGCTTCGAGACGGCACTCTATACATAAAATCGTACCTAGGACCATTACTAAGGTGCCTGAGTAAAGAAGAAGGACACACTATCCTCAACGACCGCACTACGGAGCACCGGAAACCACGGCTCAGGTCGTAGCCTAGCAAAGACGAGCTAAAACCATGGGATATTTCGGCCATATATGAATGAGGACGCGAGACACATGGCCCTCATCTGCGATGAGTGCCAAAAATTTGGAAAGAAGATACATGCACCTAAGAAAAGACATTAAACTCGGTTATCGGTCCCCGACCCTTCGCTAAATGGGGAATCGATATCGTGGGACCATTGCATGTCGAATTACGGCAGAAGAAGTACCTGATTGTAGCCACTGACTATTTCACCAAGTGGGTAGAGGCCGCCCCATTGAAACACATACGGGATAAAGATGTTTTTCGATTCATCTGGGAACACATCATATGTCGCTTTGGAGTACCAAAGAAGAATTGTCTCGACAATGGGAAACAACTACAGGACAACAACATCGACTTGCTACTCAACACCTACAATATTCGAAAGAGCAAGTATACACCCCTGTACCCCCAAAGTAACGGACAATCCGAGATCACAAACAAGACCATCGCCGATAATATGAAGAAGAAGCTCGACGGGGAATATGGAAAATGGTGCGAAGAACTTTATAACGTTTTGTGGGCATACAAGACAACTCGCAGAGAGGCAACCGGGTTGTCGCCTTTCATGTTAACATACGGACCGAAGCCATCCTTCCCACGTAAGCAATGATACCTACAACAAGAATCAAGCATGGAGACGAAACATCTCGGTGATCTTATTCTCAAGCTAAATTAGACGATCTAGAGGAAACAAGAGAGATGGCTCGTAGAAAATGGAAAATTACCAACGCAGAATCCAGCGAGAGTACAACAAACGGGTTCGACCCATAGAATTTCAACTAGGACAGTTGGTACTAAAGCATCTACCCAGTTATGAACGTGATAAAAAAGGCAGAAAATTAGCAGCATGATGGGGAGGACCCTAAACCATTGTTGAAAAGGTCGGTGAAGGGGCATACAAGATACTAAAACCGGACGGAACACCTGAGCCACGACCATGGAATGCTACGCGACTAAAACTATATCACCCATGAAAACAGGTACGATATATTGTCATTCATTTCCGTGAAATGCCACGAGGGGTTAGAAATGTGGCAAGTGCGCCTAAATGGTCGTTTCGAACCCGGGGCGATGGCATTGTGCAAGTGCCGGGGCGACTTACACTAAGACGGACTATTCGAACTAGGGGCGATGGCAGTGTGCAAGTGCCGAGGTAGTCCTAGGGCCCTCGGCGGTTGGAAACCAAAGGGCCGATTGTCGGGGGCATGAGTACTCAACAATCGAGCAAATAACATTGCTCCCCTTGCAAGTGGCCGAAATCACTTGCCCAAGAAAGTTAATAGATAACTTCTTGGGATATCGATCCCCTAGATATTAGGAAGGACTAACTACCCTGCCACTAGATCTTGAAAGACGGTGATGAGAAAACTCAATCGGGACATGGCATTGGGCCCGATGACCCTCCCTGTTGAGTGTGTTCGACAGAAACGACATTTATGATTAACCAACCTACTCATGCTTATGCAGGCATATACAACTTAGTCGCACAAATAAACCATAAGTTGTCGGCGTAACATAAGTAAGAACAGTAACATGCATAACAAGTGTTCGATAACCAGAAAAACAACCAAACCGGCGACGCAAGCCGCCCCATTAAAAGGTGTACGAGAAATTAAAGGCGTTCGAACGGATTACAACCCATGACAAAGGGTAAGACAGCGACGCAGCGCTACAAAAGACTATCTTACTCTTTAGAAGGAACCGGCTCCGGAATTGCTCTCTTAGCGGCAGCATCGGCTCGTTTCTTATCAAGCACAGCCTTTACACCGGCTTTGACCTTCGCGACGAGCTCATCGTTAAACTTCGCCTTCTCAGCAGTAAGATCCTGTGTCAGCTGCGTCGACGCCGCTTCGGCAGTGGCTACCCGCTCGAGTAGTTGAGACTCCCTCCTCTTCATCCGAGTATTCTCCTCTTCCAACGAGGCCACCTTCCTCTGCTCGGATGCCAAAACAACAAGAGCAGTCAGTTACATAATGACAGCATTAGGACAACAACAAGGAAAACACATTATACGGCACACCACCTTCCAGTAAAGGGGTAACTACTCTAATGGTTTCTTCAGACTCAGACAAGCTACACTCGAGAGAAGACATCTGGGAAGAAAGTTCTAGATATCTTTGTTCGTTAAACTCATTAGAGGGGCAATACTTCTTATGATCACTCCATTCGGACCTCTGCCGAGAATGGGCCATCTGCAAACCTGATAATTGAGCTCGAACCCACTCCAAGTCCTCAGAAACCTTCTTGGACTCCCTGAGCTTCTCAAGGGACTCTTGGCTACACCTCTCGGCAGCGTTCTTCTCCCCCAAGATACGAAGGCGATCTGCGTGCAAGTCTCGAACCTGAAGCCTCAACCGACCACATTGACTCTCTAAGTTATCGACCAACAGTGTTTTATCGGCGGAATACCTTGGAACCGAGATAAGCTCGCCCTAAGATTATCAATTTCCTCAGGGACATACTCAAAAGTCTCATAACGATGCGTTGGATCTGTGGACCCTGAGCTCGGTCTCCAGGACGATCAATTTTATCATCTTTGTTGACAATCCTTTGTTGTAAATTCGACACGTGATCCCGTTCTATATTAAGTTCTCTCTTCAACAAACGATACCTCGTAGGAGCATCGGCCTCCGCACTAGAAGTTTCGGCTAGGAAGGCAGTACTAAACTCAGGATATTGGCACTACAGAATCAATCACGAACACATGAGAGCTAAATAATTACCTTTGGGTCTCGGCTAGTCGCTTCTCCAGCCCCGGATCGCTCACGCTCCCCGTCGTAATAAGAGACGGAGATTCTCTCTCTCGGCAACCTCCCTGCGCTGAAGGGCAGCGTTTAGCAACGCGCGGTTGACATCCTACAAACACCAAAAGCGTTAGCAATGACCCTACAACTCGAATGCATGACCTGATCAACACAACTCACCAGCAGGTCAAAAGTACCCTTCAGGCCGGCATCATATAGCGAGACCGCCTGGATCTTCTCTTCATCCGACAACGAGGCAAAATCAGGATAAATAAGAGCTCCAAGAGAATTGCACATAGGACCTGAGACGGTAAAGGAGGTATTGCTCCCTGAATTAGGAACCACAGGAGAAATGGGCTCCAGAAACTCGCCCCCAGAAGCAGTGTTCTTTACTTCCTGAGTACCCAAGTCATCCCCACCAGACTTCTCCAATTGCTTCGGCTCCTCTTCATCATCATCGGATTCATATTACCCATCAAAAATATCATCATCATCATCCCCATCAGACTCGAGATACACCACACCATCGGCAAGAACGACTCCTTTACCAGCGATCGTCAGGCACGCTTTTCTAGGACGAGTAAGTCGCCCTTAGTCTCTTTTCCCTTAACACTAGGCTTCCCACCTACAAGGGTAGACAAACATCAGAAGTTTTCTGAGGCGACTTCCTCATGAAATGCGATAAAGGCAGCCGATCCTCAAGATCCTCACCATCTCTCGCCGAAGCACCACCGGCCTCATCGATCCTCAGCTTCTGCGCATGAGCCAATGTCGAACCATTCAAGGCAACAAATAGGGGCAAGTACATGTACTACAAAGAAGGAGTAGTATATTTGTTACCTTCCCTGTTTCCTCCTTGGCCTCGCACTGTAACCCCTATCCCTTTTGCGAGGAATGAGGGAATCAGAAGGAACGCTCGGGAGCTTGGACTGAAAACACACAGAAATTGAAACATCGCCCTATCAGTTACCCGAGCCGATCAAATAAATCTAAAGCCAAGAAACATACTCACCCGATCAATATTGACCACCCAGAAGGGATAAGGCTCGGACGGAGAAGGAAAATTACCGCTCAGAAGGGGACCAGAGATAACCATAGGAACTCGGTCCCAAGCCGCATCACTAGTATGACGGGCATGTTTGTTGGAACTCTTCCCCTCGGGATCCTCGTCCAGTAAAAGATTCTTGACACCCTCAGGGAGAGTTTTATGACGATGTGGGCTAGCAGCAAAACCAGCAAGATCACCATTGGTGGCAGTCCCACTTCGATAATTATCGGCAAAATTGGCAGAAGTATAGTCACTCGCCTGGGAAGGATCGTAGGTCGACCAGGTGGTGGGAGCACACTCGCCTCGACTGCTCCTCTCCCACTCGGATAAAATACGAAAGGTATTGCCGTTCCACTGAGCCAAGGCACGGGAAGGGCGAATCTTAGAAAGAGCCTCGTACCAAAACGGACGGCTGGGATCGTACAAAGGAAAGCGTAGCCCGAGCTCTAGCTGACCCCTGGTGACAATGGTCGCCTCGGCCGAGTGTGGAAACTTCAGAACATCATCCTTCTTCAAAACGCCTCTTTGGCCCGACAAGAGCCTGACGTCATAGCCATGGAGGTCGAACTCATTCTTCAACCGTTGGATAAATTGCTCATCCGACAAGTCTTTAGCAGTTCTCTTGTCAACCCTACATGAAAACGAAGAAGGATTATTAGAAAAGATGGAATCCAAAGCGCGATAATCATGCCTAGAAGGGCTCTCCATAACAAACAAAGAATCGAGCGGCACGCCGTCTTCATCAGAAAACACATAGCTCACGCACCTTTTTTCCACCATGGAAGGGGTTGACGACGCCATGAAAGCTGGTAGACAGGAGGAGTAAAAGTACTACCGGAATCGGAAATTACAGCGACAACGGAGACGGGGAAGATTCAAGACAAAGAAGAAAAGGGGAAGTAAATCTGCGAAGAAGATAGCTAATGGCAAGGAAAGAAGCAGAGGAGAACGGAGAGAGAGGAGAGAAAATGGCTAAGGGAAAGTAAAGAGAGAATAAGGTTTAAAGACCAGACTTATAAACCTCACCTGTGGTAACCGACGTGGAAGGTAAACCGGTCGCAGCAAGTGAAGAAAGTGGGGAACAACATGGCGCAAAACCCGGCATGACCGAGGACGTGGGAAGACGAGGCGGTTTCTTCCCCACGTGTCGATCACACGAGTGGAAGAAGGGGCATAAATGTAGGTGCAAATAATCCACAGAGCTAGGTGGAACCATCCTGGCTAAGGGCGCACCGAGAAAAACAAACACTAGAAGCATTGAATCACCCCACCAGGTCTGGGCGCGAGGAAAGAGGAACGGGGACAGCTCGAAAAGCCGACATAAGGGAGAAAAGCTCTGATGTGACACCCATCGAGTTCGAAGACAATTAATGCCCTGACAGGGTTGGTGAAGAGATGAGAGAAGCTCGTCCGAAGCAAGACTCGGACAAGAATCTAAAGGGCGACACCGATCACTTCCACCAAACGAACGACATCGGGTGATGATACCACTCGGTTAGATGATTCGGTTCGAGAAAAAGGAGAGATCGACCAAAGCACCAGCGAGTCGCCCGAGAAGAACATCCAGAAAGCTAGACCAGGCTCAACACTGTAATATTGATGTATCACTACCTGCAGCTATAAATAGAGATCATGTAGGTAGATAGAAGGGGGGCAAGAGAGAAAGGTTGAGAGTATTGTAAAGAGAGTAGTGTTGCGTATACGGTGGAGAAAGCATTGTCGAGTGAATTAGATCCTTGTAATCTTGTGTGAAGTAATAAGATCATCCCTTAACCCCGTGGACGTAGGTAATCATGCCGAACCACGTACATCTTGTGTTCTTCTATGTCTTTTGTTGATTTACTTCCTAGAATAGATTTTTTGGATGTAGTAGTAGGATTTTCTACATCTACATGGATAAAATAAAAATAATCGAATTACCTCAACCGAATATCACCTTTTTGGATTTGAATTCATTGAAATACAATTCCAAGAATTAAATTACATCATAATTGAATTCTTAAGGATTCAGATTCTTCTGACCACCAAGATGTAAGTTTAAGAAGAATTTTATTCCGATTGCTATAATATATCACAGTGCTCTCAAATGATTGTTTAAATTTTCGACCACACTAGCTTTTCCCCTAGTGGACTAAAAATCATTGATGTGAGAGGGTTGCTTTATTTTTTGTGGTTAGTTTTATAATTCATTATACTAATTTATTTTCACTTATGGGCACAGTAAATATATGGATTGCATCAAATATTATTGAGGTGTCGCCCTCGTGATTAAAATGGGAAGAACATTTTCTTTCTGTTTGATTTTCTGAAGATTCTTGTTCATCCAAGTCAATTATTAAGCCAAAAAATGCTTTGTTCTTTAACACAAATCTCGTTCAAGTATGTACACCTACACAATTATTTTCTTCCCTTGGAGCAATTGGGAAGCACTCATGAGTGAGTGATCGTTTGTGTTCTCTCTCTGTTTTTTTTTTGTTTGTTTTAATAAACTTTCTCTCCGAAATAAAATAAGAGAAAATGGGTCATTTATCCAAAAAAATTTAAAACACGGTTCAAATGGACAAGTAAAAAAAAAGTATGGGTGAAATAGCCAAAAAAAAAAAGCAAGGATGAAACTGGATGCATCCTGTGTAAAATAAAAATAAGAAAAAAATATTTGAAAATAGACATGATGAAACTGGTTACATCTTGCCTATTTTTAAATTTTTGTCCATTTAAACAGTATCTTTTTAATTTTTGGCTATTTAAACAGTATCAAAACCTAAGTGTCTTTTTCACCCAGGAATTGTTGATTTTGGTCTTTTTGACCAATTTTGTGATAAAATAAAATATTATTTTCTTCGTCGTAAAAATGATGTTTGGATAGCAGAAATGAAATGCTTATTCTTTCAGGAACGGCCGCTAGTTCTGAAACAAAAGCATCTTACTTTGTACTCCTTCCGTAATTATTACAGTATATAGGCGAAATTTTCCTTTTTCCTTGTACCAATATATATGGGGAGTCCAACTTCCTACATGAATATTTCCAGACATACCCTTATTTATGGTACATAGATAATAGTGTTATGAATAGGGTAAAGGGTAAAACATGAAAAAACATGAGAAATTATAAGTTCAAGGCACTTTTCTTCAACCGTGCTACTTGAACAGCCAGTTAACAGCTGAATGACAGCTGATCCAACGTGGCGGGCATAACTATAAAAACGTGTAATTTTCTCTTTATCCACGTCATAAAATAAAAGCCTAAGAAAACTAATCTCTGTCTTCCTATTATCTCTTTCTGCTTGAAAATAATTTCTACCATATCCTCTTGATTCTTATAGTTTCATAATCTCCACATATTGGGTAATGTTTTTTAGTATAAACAAATTGATGTTTGGTTGATGAAATCACAGAACACACCATTATGATTATTAATGGGATCGGACTGGTAACCTAAGTCAAACAAATTTACATGAGTGATAGGAAGTCTAGAGAAGATCTTTGTTGATGGATAAATAATACTCGAGTTTGATTAATTGGATTGAAAAATAAATGGAAGAATCAAGAACGTGAGAAAAATCCAATTAGGAGAAGCCATTGTTGACATGACTGCTACGTGGTCTTAATTGATTTGTGTTGCACTATGAGATTCATTGGCTGAGAATTTTGATGGTTTTCAATTTCAATCAAATATAGATACATGATTGAAATGGTTTTCAAAGGATCATATGATTCATATGCCATGTGAAGGTGAAGAAATTCAGAACGGCAAAGGAAAGGGAAGACGTGACCGAGTATTAGGGCTTTCCAAAGATTTTTTTGATGACATGGTAAAATATAGGACACATCATCGCTCTACTATGCTTGCCACGTAAGATCAGCTGTCATTCAGCTGTCAACCGGCTGTTCATATAGCATTTTCGACTTTTCTTAATCCACGAGAATTGACCCCTCCGCCTATATATGTGGTAAGGAGGGAGTAAGAAATTAACTATTTTTTCTAAAAAGAAACTAAATTTTAAATTTTTGATTCCCGAACCAATATTTAATGATTTACCGATTACATGACGGCTAAATTATGAAGCGTGAGAGCATCCACAGTCGTGGAGTATAACCAAATTTTTTGGTAAAAAACAGACGCAGTGGAGACGGAGTAAAGACCAAAGACCGGACTATAACCAAAACCCATACCATATTTAGTCTTTAGTCGGGCGTAAATTGAAGTTGCGCCTGATGGGGCGTAACTCAAAGTTACTTCCGAATTAAAAAAAACAAAACAATAATAAAAAAAAAAAGAAATTGGGCGCAACTTTGAGTTGCGCCCCAACAATAATAAAAAAAAAAAAAAAATTGGGCGCAACTTTGAGTTGCGCCCCAACAATAATAAAAAAAAAAAAAAAAAAAAAAGAAATGGGACGAGATTTGGAGTTGCGCCTGATTGGGGCGTAACTCAAAGTTGCGCCTGACCAAATTTTAGTCTCCCTCCACTGCGTTACAACACGGACTAAACCCAAATTTTAATTTTTTTTTTGCTCTTTGCTCTTTGGTTATGGTCGCACCACTGCAGTTGCTCTGAATCGATACTATTGCTAAAACAAAATATAACATCTGCCACTTGGAAAAATGAAAATCTATCTTTAATAAAATTATCATATTGATAAGCACGAACCTAATAATAACTTATCCACTCAATCCACGCGGGAGTACCTCGAGGTCCTAGGGATGGCAATGGGGCGGGGACCACGAATCCCATCCCTTACCCTGTTCAAAAAACCAAAACCCATCCCCTACCCGTTCCCCATAAGAATGGGGCGGGGACGGGTATGGGGAATCCCCGTAGGGGATGGGTTTCTCATGGGTTACCATAACATTACAATAAATATTTAAAATTTTGTAAATAATAATAATTTAAAAATAATTATAATGGTTCAAAGAATAATACTAACTTAAGCAGTGCATTTTAAAATTTTAAGTTTATACTAACCAACTAAAACTGAAAAATAAAGGAAACAATTGATCCACAATTAAGTATTATGGTTCATTTTACTTCTTAGTTCCTCATTATTAATCATCTTCCTCCATGTTAATCATCTCATCATGATCTTCTTCGTTATCTTCCAAAAAAGTTCCTCGATCAGATATAATAGGTTATGATATGGGGAGGGTATGGGGGTGGGGATCTTGAATCCCATCCCCACCCCATCCCCACATCACTACTTTCGGGGATTCCCTATACCCGTCCCGTTTCCCGTTTATACGGGTAAAACCCTAACCCATAGGGGCGGATCCCCACGAGGATGGGTTTGGGTGGGGCAAATTGCCATCCCTAGGTCCACCGCTACCACTAGGTTTTGGAGATTCTATACTAGAAGATACTGTATGTGAAAAAGGACCCTGTTGACAAAAGGCCGCTTTCAAGTCGAACTTGTCTTCACTGATTTATTACTATAATTTAGTTCAAATTTGAACTGCCGCGTTTCCTCCCATAAATTTAGCGACCAGTATAGTTTCAAGAGCAACAATGCTTGGTGTACCGTGAGGGGACGCCGCGCATTCTCCTACGCGAGAGAAAAAAGAAAAGCGGCCTCCACCACCTAGTTAGCAATTCGGGGTACCGGTAGTAGTTCGGGAAGGCATATGTACGGGAATTATACGGATTCAGATAGGTCAGATTCGGTCAAAAATACGGTCAACGATTCGTTGTTGGACAAAGTGGTTCGAACGGCATACGTGACGTGCATATTCGTTTTATAAATGTGAGTTCGGCACTTAAAATTCGGCTTATATATATGATAAATTGATAAATATTATGACCTTATTACGAGACTAATAAGATGGAAAAAAACATTTTAGCATGATTATTTAACAAGAATTAAACAATTTAATCGCAAAAATGTATTACAAAACGAATTTATAGACTTTTAAACAAAAATCAACACATAAAACACCAAGTTAAACAACTACCAATAGAAAATTTTAATCAATAATTGTATTTAAATATAAAATATATACAAAATCAAACAAAAACCAATCTGGTCAGAGAGTTACCTACGGGAGAGCGAGGTTGGGCGTTCAAATCTAGTTCAGAAGTATCATTCGATTCTATTCGGTTCGGATACGTTCGCGAATCATTCGTGAGGTCCATATAATCCGGGAACTAGGTTCGGAGTTCAAATAGTTCGGAAATATCATTCGGATGCGGTCAGTTCGGATACGTTCGCAAATCATTCGGAAATGATTCGGAAAATTACTAACTAGGCCCCACCATAAGCCCCACTTCCTACAAATTTCCCCCGGGGCTCCCATCTGACCGTTCATTCCCCTGACGGGATTTCTGGCAGTATAAAACAGCGGTACTGACGAAGTGGTCCATCCCTATTGTACGGTATACAATTCCAAAGGAATATATGGTCTACACTAAGTAGCTCGACAGCCTATGGGATTCGAAGAACACAAAACAATATTGTGCATGCCTGGTTTTTTAGGTATACTCATTTGGATAATCATAAAGCGTACCTCAAACTACATGTGGATAGGGAATCGGCAGAACCAAAATCCAATGAAATGCATTCTCAATATTTTATCAAGATCTTAACCTACTATTATGGTATATTTCAAGAATATTCTAAATTCTTGTTATAGTATTAAAAAAAATTCTTGTTATCGGATATGGATGATAATTTTTGTGTCGAGTCATGTAACACGATTCCATTTATTTTTTTTGTCACATATCGGAGTAGTACATTGTGGTGCAATCAGTATTTTTGTCATCTGTATAATCATAAAATTAATTCTTTGTCTTTTTTTTTTTTCTTTCCTTCTGGGTCTCTATTATTATTTCCGGCCAAATGTGATCACTAATCGTGCGTTTGGATAACTGCTAGTGGTATTAGGAAACAAGAGTTTCCATTTATCGAGTGTTTTTAGCTACTACTCAACATAATATGTTTGCACTAAATTATGTTTATGGAACTCATTCGCCACCGTGATTATGTATATGCCCTGTCTTTGTCTACTTTCTAAATTATCGCACTCCGTGCAAGTGGGTACAGAATCATTCATCAACGCTAACTTGTTACTACCAGATTCTTATAGTTTAAGATATGTAACTGACCGGACCAAACATAATAAAACATAACTAGAACACTGCTGCCACGATGGGGAGGGTCGACTGAACAAAAGTCAAATGTGCTAGATTAAAATGAAAGTATCACTTTTGTTGAAACGAATGGAGTACATCGTTTATTAGTTGCAACGGAAAATTAGTTAATGCATAAACCAAATTATGGCTTACCTAAAGTATTATGTATCATTTGTGGTGGTTTGCATAATATATACTTCCGAATTTTTCATAAAAACTCTAAATTTGATATTGTTGTTTGTACTCGTTGCGTAGATTATTTTATTACCTTTCCAACGAGATAAAATTTATACAGTTCCAATGCACGAATTTTTAGATATGTTATATTAAAGTTTGATTACCAATTATACCTCTAAAAGAATAAGGAGTTATAATAATTGGACTAAAGAGTGGGCATTTGGGGTTTTCCGATTGTAACCATTTCCAATATTTTTATCAAATTGCACATTTATGTGAGGCATCATTTTACAAAAAAAAGTTGCCATAAATCATGGTATTGTTTTTCTTATTCGAAGCCACTTTTCATCATCCACATTGTTAGTCCAACAAATTATTTACCTTGTGTCATTTTTAAGAAAGTAGTAAATAGTAATAATTCTCCACTGGACCCTCTGTGACCTGTTCCAAAAGTCAATCAAATTCGGCCAAAAGCGACTTGGACTAGATTTGAGACAATCAGCTTTCGGCATGTCCTGCTCTCTTTGCTGGGATTTGGCATGCCTTTTATATCATTGGCTCATTACATCCTCTTTATCCACAAGTTACTTATACAAAAATGGTATTGTTGCTAGTGAACGGCAATTACTTATATGGCAACACGTTATTAATGATACTTAATTATTTGAAAGATAAAAAAAGCGACTAATAAAAGCACATAAAAAAGTGAATTATTGCATTTTACTTTGTTAAAGGCAACGTCGACTCGACATACTATTTTTCAAGGCAAAAAAAAATCCCAGTCTCTAGCTTAGATTCCCAGTCAACACATGTGTGGTTTAAAAAAATCAGCAATTGTCAATATCATTAACTAATTTCGTAAATTATTATGGTTGTAACAAATTTTCATATTCATTTCCCAAAGTTGTTCCAGTGTAGCGATTTCGAGGTAAAAGAAAATCTCTGTTTTTTTTTTTTTTTTTTTTGATAACCTAGACTAGTGGTCTCTAGACTACATCCAAACTCCTTAATTTGGAGTGGATTTTGACAATTACAGGGTTCGAACCCCTACCTCCGCAGTGGGAGGGAGCATGCCAACCACCAGACCACTTGGTGATTGGCAAATCTCTGTTGTTCTCGTGAAATCCCTAATACTTCTATCTATTAAAAATAAAAAAATCATCATTTTATTTTTTATTATAAAATCCTTGAATCTCATCCTATACATACGGACGGACGGTGCATTGCCACTTGAAGATCCGCACTATAAGTAAGATATTGTTTTTCTGCATCTCAATTTCATTTCTCACAATTCTGAGAATTTTAGAATTTTGATTTTGATTTTGATTTTATTTAGCTCCATTTGAGTAAACATTTTAATCAATGAGTGTTTGATAGATTTTTGAATCAATCTGTATTTCTCATTGGTTATCTCAGGGTAGGATTTTGGATGTTGTCTTCTTCATCATCTTCTGTTTGTTGATGATCATCTAAGGACAGGCAAATCTAAGTGCAATCCATAGCTAGAAGGGAACTGAAGGTTTTGAATCAGGTTTGTTTTGTTTCTCTTTTTAAGGAAAATGATTGTGTTGGCTCAATTTTTATTTTCTGTTCTTGGATTATGTTGTTGATTGATTGTGTGTCTCTTTATAGGTTTTTTTTTATTTTATTGAAAGATGGTTGAATTTGGGAAAAAGTTGAAGGAGAGACAGATTCAAGAATGGCAAGGGTACATTTTCTTCCTATCTTGTGTTTTGGTTGATTCAAAATGTGATATTTTTTTTTGTTTAATTGTTTTGTTTTTTTGCACTACACTGAGTAAGCTTTACGCCAGAGGATTCTGTTAATTTTGGTTTTTGTGGGAATGAATTAACAAATATGTTTGTTCTTTGGGGTGATTTTTGTAGCTATTACATTAACTACAAGTTGATGAAGAAGAAAGTAAAGCAATTTACTCAACAACTTGGGGCAGGAGCGCAAGACCGGCGACATGTTCTCAAGGAATTTTCAAGAATGCTTGATAATCAGGTAGAATACCAACATAATTGGAGCACCTTTACGGAACCACTTTATTTATTTCACTGTTGAATAATAGTTCTTCGCTATTTGAATAAGTTATTAGTGATATTTAGTTAAGAAGGTAATGGAGGATTTTTTTGATGGTGTATTGCTATTCAGATTGAAAAAAATTGTACTGTTCCTTTTGGAACAACAAGGGCTACTAGCAAGCAGACTAGCCAAACTTGGGGAACAACAGGCTGAACTTCTAAGAGAGCCAGAGATAGCACAAATGTCTGAACTACGAGAAGCGTATAGAGATGTGGGACGAGATCTTTTAAAGCTTCTCTACTTTGTGGAGATGAATGCAATTGGGCTTCGCAAAATACTCAAAAAGTTTGATAAACGGTTTGGCTACAGATTCACCGATTACTATGTGACATCTCGTGCAAATCATCCTTACTCCCAACTACAACAAGTGTTCAAGCATGTGGTACAGTAGCAACTCTGTGGATTTGATAATCTCTCCTTAACAATATGAAGACAAACAAATACTGTAGATTACTTCTTCTTTACTTTTCGTTGTTTTGAGATCCAAAACATCGTTGTTAAAGTGCATATGAATGAACATACAGGGATTTGGAGCTGTTGTAGGAGCTGTAACTCGCAATCTTGCAGATCTTCAGGATCGCCAGGGAAGCTACTTATCAATTTATGATCAACCATCTATTGCATTTCAGGTTTTCATTTTCATTCTGGTTACCACCTATTTATTTTCCCCTTTTTTTAATATACTTACCCTCTATTGCTTTATTGTTCTAATTGGTTACTAATTGCAGAGATGATATTTCATGGTTTTACTTGCAGGATCCTGTTATTGATTCTCTAAGAGCAGCTGTAGATAGGTTGACACACTCCACAAATTTCCTCCACTTCTTAGGGCAACATGCCCTTATTATGCAAGATGAGTTGCCAATGCCAACTGATGAACCAGTCGATGAACAGAGATATCATTTTGCGTCACTAATGTTGAACTTAGCAAACACATTCTTGTATATGGTCAATACGTATATTATTGTACCAACAGCTGATAACTACTCTCTAAGCCTTGGAGCTGCGGCAACAGTTTGTGGTATTGTGATAGGGGCTATGGCTGTTGCACAGGTGTTTTCGTCAGTCTATTTCAGTGCGTGGTCCAATAGATCATACTTCCGACCGCTTGTATTCAGCAGTATTGTTCTGTTTTTGGGGAACGTTTTATATGCTCTGGCATATGATCTTGATTCCATTGCAGTTCTTCTAATTGGCCGTCTTTTGTGTGGGTAAGTGTTTCTCAGTTTCTCCTGTCACTTGAGCCAACTTCCCTATCAGTATTCTCCATTTTCCATCAATTTTTGTTCTCACCATATCTTGATGTGAATATTATCATCATTTCAGATTTGGTTCTGCCAGAGCTGTTAACCGGCGGTATATAAGTGATTGCGTTCCTAATAGAATAAGAATGCAGGCCTCTGCGGGTTTTGTGAGTGCCAGCGCTCTTGGGATGGCTTGTGGTCCTGCTCTTGCAGGCTTGCTTCAAACTAATTTTAAGATTTTCAAGCTAACATTTAATGAAGATACGTTACCAGGCTGGGTTATGGCAGTGGCATGGCTATTCTATTTAGTCTGGCTCTGGATCTCCTTTGTGGAGCCTGCTCCCTTACCCGAAGCTAAACCTGTGCCACAGGAAGAAGATGCTGGTAACTTTTCCTCCTCTACCTACCTTACTATAATTTTCTCTTGTCACAATTTCAAAGCTTACAGTATGTTGGTTACTACTTTTGTATCGCTTCTGTTGTAAGTTGAAAGATGACACACAAAAGGCTGAAGCAAATGACAACCTGTTGAAATTGACAAGGCCAATCCTTAGGCTTGCATAGTTGCATTAATTTGTACAGAATTACCATTACATTGATTTGATGGTCCAGATAACTCAGGTTTTCTTTCCAATAGCATTTAGATGGTGCATATGGTTGATATTGTCTGTCATGCTAAATAACACTTTTAGGTGGTACAAAGACAGTTTACCTGGTTCTTTTGAATATTAAGGTTAATTGTGTACTATATCGTAGAGTTCGTTTGGTGGTCAATAAGAACCTTCATTAATCTTTTTTAATGAGCTCGCATATGTCGTAGAGTTCGTTTTGTGGTTAATTGTGTTCTAATACCTTTTTTTATGAGCTCGCATATATTAAACATGCATTTCATGACATCTGATATTTGTGGTTCATCAAGACGATGATCTCCTAGAAGCATGGGTTAGAAAACTGTTATTTCCTAGTATCCAAGCATATACTGAAGTGATTGTAGGTCGAAAATCCTCTAGTTTGCAACCTCTACGGTGCAAATTTAGTTATTTTCATTTGACCCATTCAGTTTTATTGTTATTTGGCATGATAGTAACGATGCTTATTGCCTACTTTGTTTATATTTTGTATGACAGCAAGACTAGAAAATGGTGAATTGGAAAAAGCTCTGGTACAACCTCTGCTTCTAAGTTCTAAAGGGAAGGACGAAGACGAAGATGGTGATGATGATGTTGATGGTAGTGAAGAAGCTAATGAAGAATCGCATCTCGCTGCTGCTTCAATTGGGTCAGCATATAGGTTGCTTACACCATCTGTGAAGGTTTGCCTTTCATTTTTAGTTTCGTTTGAACTCATATGACTACTTAAATTTCATTAAGTTTTTGGTATTCACGTAAGTTTTAAATTGGTGGAACATAACTCTGTTGGTGCCTGAAGGTAGTATGTCATTTCATCTAAAAAGATAATCGAGGCCTGTAAAAAGAACAAGCAAGTTTGAATAAAACAACATAGAGGATTTTGACTTGCTAAACACATCATCTTTTTCCTTGTAACTCTTTTTTGTTCTTAATCTTATGTATGTGTACCTTCTCCATTGACTTCAGTCATTTTGAACTAGTGAATGATAAATTTTCGTTCCATAATCTTCAAATTGTGCAGACATTAATAGAAAAATAAATATTTTTACCATCAGTATTCTTTACTGCAGATCTAATTCCAGCTGTTTCAATGATTTTCAGGTTCAGTTGTTGATCTATTTCATGCTCAAATACGCAATGGAAATTTTACTCTCTGAATCTAGTGTTATAACCACGTACTACTTCAATTGGTCAACTAGCACGGTTGCAATCTTCCTTGCATGTCTTGGATTAACTGTTCTTCCAGTAAATATTGTCATCGGAAGCTACATTAGCAACATGTTTGAGGACAGGTACATAGCAGGAGATGTAGTCAAATATATAATGTCTCATTTCATTTTGGAACAAGGGTTAACAACAGGATATCTGACTTTCGGCATCCATTTTCTATATTCTCCATACAATAGAAGCAAATAACTACTGGACATGGTCACTGAAAAATAGTTTGGATACCGTCTTTTATATTGAATTTTGCGTTATATCCTGCTCTTCATTATTTTCTGTCTTGGTTCTCTGCAGGCAAATTTTGTTAGCATCTGAAATCATGGTATGCATCGGTATTGTTTTAAGCTTCCATGTAACGCACACATATTCTATTCCGCAGTATGTTTTCTCAGCACTTATCACATTCGTGTCTGCTGAAGTTCTTGAAGGTAATCTGTCCTGATCTCAGTCATGTTTTTGTCTTCTCAGCACTTATCCCACTGTAGCTGTTCTGTAAATCTTTGTTATCATCTCTTTTCTGATTCCTGACGACTTATCTATGCAAATTCAGGTGTGAACTTATCGCTCTTATCGCGCGTAATGTCGTCAAGGCTAGCTCGAGGACATATAACGGTGGATTACTTTCGACAGAAGCCGGAACTTTAGCTAGGGTGGTGGCAGATGCAACCATAACATTGGCTGGATATTTTGGTCAGAAACATCTCTTGAATATCACTTTATTACCTTCACTTGTTATTTGTGTAGTTTCAATCATGGCTACTTGCTTTACCTACAATACCCTGTATTGATTCAACTCTCAGTTCCCCTGTATTTAGTTCAATTCAGCTCTACTTCATTTTTCATTTTTTTTTCTGTAATCAAAATGTTAATATGGAATACTTCTTAATTTATTGATTCATGATTCATAAATTGATTCATCGTTATAAGGAGCATGTTTGTTTTTTGCTGACTCGGGGTCTTGATCTGATTCGGTCTGAGTCAGACTTAACCCTGACTGGACCCGTTTGAGTCAAAAATACCCTTTTTTTTTGATGTAAAGACGAAAATATTCACTAGCAAATATAGTATAGGAGATTTACAATTTCGTTTGTATCAAAAACATTAGATATAATGCTAGAAATCATAATCTTTTGTTGTAACTTCGTAGATAAATGTTGGAGGCTTTTATCCTTGCTTCCTTGGCAATTATGTCCGCTGCTGAATTGTATTTTTGATTTGTGAACTTTACCTGAGCCTGAGGGAGTTCTTTTAAGATTTTCTTTACTGCTTGAATGGTGTTTTTGGCTGTCCAAAAGGGGCTTGAGTTATCCTTGTTGATGCTGTCTGCCAAGACTTTACAGTCTGTTACCATTGTAATGCTGGAAAGGACATTTTCTTTCGGCCAAGTGACCGCTTTTTGTAAGGCTTTCGCTTCCGCATGGAAGGCTGAAGTGGCTGTCTCCGAACCCGCTGAGATGTGCATAAATGACTGGAGATCTACTGAATATACGATGTGAGCATATCCCATTGAAAAGTTTTCTTCCTTGAAAGAAGTATCTATAAAAATTATCCAATCGGAGTTTATATTTGACCATTTGGAATTGATTATCATTAGCTGGTTATTATCCAGTCCCTTTGTTATATTCTTTTGAGGGATGGTCTGCAAAAATTTGTTGATCTGATCAATTAGTTGCCTTGGATTTGGGATTATCTTTTCGAAAACCACCGAGCATCTGTATTTCCAGATGAACCATAATATGGTTGCTATTTTCCCAATCAAACTATCTAAATCTGGATTTAGGAGCCACCCTTTAACCCATGTTGTGATTGAATCCGTAGAATCTGGAGAAATTAAATGTCTTAGCGAAAAACTGAACCAAATGGCTCTGGCGAAAGGGCAAGATCCAAATAGGTGCTTCTCAGTTTCTGAACAGACGTTACCTGGTTGGCAATTTGGGTCAATTTCTGGGTTATGGGCACCTAATCTCGAATATGTGGGCAAAGCTTTTCCAATTAGCTTCCACACAAAAAGCTTGATTCTTGGAATTGCTTGTATTTTCCAAATACTTCTCCATGGGAAATCTATTAACGAATTATCCTCTTCTAGAGCTTGGTTAGCTAAGAAATTATAAATGTTTTTAGCCGAGAAGAGTCCTTAATGATGGTGTAACCACTGGATTTTGTCTTCCTCTTCTTTTCTTGGAGATATGGCTTGAATTTTGTTTCTCACTTCTGGACTAAAGTAAATGTTCAGTTTTCCTTGGTCCCACTTATTTTCTTCAGTAATAAGCTCTTGAACTTTTTTCGGAGTTGTGCCCTGCGAATCTTGAGGTTGTGGTATTATTTCCGAATTTGGAATCCATCTGTCTTCCCATATTTTTACTGAGTTTCCATTTTTCACTTGCCGGATAAAGTTTCCTTTAATTAATTCAAGACATTTTCGGATGCTTGTCCAAATCTACGATAAATTGGAAATTTTAGAAGCTTCAAGAGGATGGGAATTTGGGAAATATTTTTCCTTGATGATTTTTGCCCATAGTTGATCTTTTTCTATTATTAATCTGGCTAGTTTAGTGAGAAGCGTTATATTAAATTGATGAGGGTTTTTAATACCTAAATCGCCTTGAGCAATTGGCTTGCATATGTACTTCCAAGCTCTAATGAATCCTCCTTGTCTTTTTTGACCTTCTTTATTCCACCAGAAATTTCTTTGGATACGATCCAATTGATTCAAGGTTTCTTTCGGAAGGGCAAGCACCTGCATCTGGTACGTTGGGAAAGCTTGAAGTATAGATTTTATCAGAACTGTCCTCCCTGCTTGGGATAAGAGTTTCGATTTTCAGCCTTTTAAAGTTGAATAATATTTCTGAAGGAGTGGCTCGAAGTTCGCTTTCCTATTTTTATCAAAAAAAATAGAAGAGTTCCGAGATATCTATCATTTTTCGTCATCAGGGGAACTTTAAGAATTCTGGCTATAATTTTTCCATATTTAGGATGAATTTTTGGACTGAAATAGACACTGGATTTTTGTAAGTTTATCATTTGGTCCGTTATATCTTCGAATAGGGATAGAGTTTCCAGAAGAGTCTTAGCTTCCCCCAGATCGGCTTTTGTAAAAAGAAAACAGTCGTCTGCGAAGAAAAGATGGGAAATATTTGGAGCATTTTTATTGATTTGGAAGTTGTAGATTTTTTTCTCCGTTATAGCTTTTTCTAGAAGCCTCGATAAAATTTCCGTGCAAATCAGGAATAGATAAGGCGAGAGTGGGTCCCCTTGTCTTAAACCTCTTGAAGTTTTAAATTTTGATCCCAGAGAACCATTGAGGAGGATTGAGAAAGAGGTGGTGGAAATGCATTGCAGAATGAGATCAATCCACTTTTCATCGAAACCAAAGCTAAAGAGAGCTTTTTCGATAAAATTCCACTCCACTCTATCAAAGGCTTTGGATAGATCTAATTTTAGGGCTAAAAATCCTTTTGTCTTCTTTGAGGTTTTCATTGAATGGATGAGCTCATGTGCGATTATGATATTGTCGGTGATTTGTCTTCCAGTAAGGAAAGCCGATTGGTTGGGAGATATAATTTTGTTGAGAATGGGCTTTAATCTATTTGCGAGAATTTTCGAGATTAGTTTGTAGATGGTGTTGCTTAGACTTATTGGTCTAAAATCACCCAGAGTTTGAGGAATTGAAATTTTTGGGATAAGGGTTATGAAGGAGTGATTTAAATCACCGTCAAGAATACCCGTTTTAAAGAACTCCTGAACTGTGTTAATAATGTCCGGGCCGAAAACTTCCCAATTGGCCTTAAAGAAATCTGGTTGAAAACCATCTGGTCCCGGAGCGCCCCATTGATTCATATTGGAGAGAGTGAGACATATTTCATTTTTGGATGGGATTTTTAGCAGAGATAGATTTTCTTCCTCGAAATGCACGGTGTTATGATGCTGGACAGGTCAAAGCTACAATTTTTTAACTGGGATGTACAGATATGAGAAAAGTGGTTCATCAGAAGAGAATAGATTTGATCCCCTCGTCCAGAGAGCCGAGGCCGGAAAGGTTCTCTAAGGGTATTGATGGAATTGATTCTTTTCCTATTGGAGGCAGTGGCATGGAAATATTCCGTGTTTCCGTCATATTCCTTGAAAAATTTATCTCTAGACAGCTGATGATAATAATCATTTTTAATCTCGTACCATTTTCCTAGTTCAGCTTGGAGGTTTTTTAGCTTGTCTATATCTTTGGCAATATTTCCGGCTTTATGAATGCTCTCAATTTTATTGTTTAGGATTCTGATATTTTTATGGATAATACCGAAGACGTCCGAGTTCCATTGGGAAAGATCTGAGGACAGGAGTTGGAGATTTAGGGAAATGTTTCATTTGTTGTGAAATTGGAGTGTAATTCCCATGATGCTGTTACTACTTCGTGTAGGTTGGAGTGAGATAGCCAAGATCTAATACATCTAAAGGGTTTTTGAAGTTTTATTTTTTCAGGTTTGGTATCTAATAAAATAGGAGTATGATCCGATCCAACTCTAGGTAAATGAGTTACTTGGTGTCCGGGAATACCTGTGTCCAGAAAGGTGGTCAAAGCTCTGTCAATTCTTTCGCAGATGTTTGCTTCACCTTTTCTGTTGTTTGACCATGTGAATGGAGCGCCTTCATATCCCACATCTTGTAGGCCTATTGCGTCTATTATCTGGAGGATGATATTATTGATGCTAGAGCTAGCCTTATTTCCCCCTTGCTTTTCATCTGGATCAAGAATGATGTTTAAGTCGCCAATCAAGGCCCAAGGCTTATTCACTTGTTGAGCCAGTTCCAAAATATAATTTCATTGTTCAAATTTTTCTTCAGTATCAATTGCCCCATAAACGCAAGTGATGAAAGACTTTTCGTCTCCTAGATTTGCTTCAAAATGACACACGTTAAATTGTGATGATACTAACTTCATATCAACATTATTGTGCCAGGCGATTGCTAACCCTTTCGCTAATCCCACGGACGGAATAGTAAACCAGTCGTGAAACTTGGATTTTTTTAAAAATAAATCCATTCGAGACAGCGGTGCTTTTGTCTCGGCTAGGAAAACAATGTCAGGGTTATAGAATTGGCAAAGGTAGTGAAAATGGTCCTTAGTGATAGGAGTGCCTATACCCTGGACGTTCCAAGGACAGAAGTATCATAATGTTAAGATGGAGAACACTACTACTTACAGAAAAAGAATATGCACAAGAGACAGGAAAACGAAAAAACTGAATAAGATGAAGGGGAACGGAAAGGTGAAATAAAACATTTTCTAGCTTAAAGGGAGATCAACTAATTTTTACACAGACTACCAAAATTGCAGGTATAATAAAATGAACAAAAATTCTTATGGATCTATGGGATAATAAAATGAACAAAAATTCTTATGGATCTATGGGCCCTGACAACAAGAAATACACCATGTCTTCAAAAGTTTTAGTTGCATTATATGGATCAAAATCATATGCTTCAAAATTGCTGATAATCCAGAAATCCATTTAGGATACAAACAATATGTGATGGTCTGCGGAGCACAGATTGGGAAGAGCTTGAATAATAACCAGAGGTTCCAAAATAAGAACTTTTTTGTATTCTTCAGTTATGTCATTGAGATAAAATAAACAAAATTGTTATTCTCCAAGTCAGCTAAACAAATCCATTTCAAGGAAGTACACCAATAACTAATCACCATTGTTTTGTCCAAGAAGTGCAGAGCCTCCAGAGAGGGGCAACCAAAGGGGGCATCAGGGGAGTTCATCACCAAAATAAAAAAAACAACAATTCTAAAGAGGCACAAGGGAATGGCAGATGTTGAATCAAAGTCCTAGAAAGAGATGCAAGAAAAACTTAATAATGTCAACTAAAAACTCTGAGTTAAGAGGAGGATTATTTGGATTATAAGAAACATAAAACTAAACGAAACTCTAAAATGCCATGAGATTAAAACAAGAGAAAGTTATTTGAATGAAACAATAAGATTGGTTTTTAGGTGATGTTGGCTGCGATTAGGAATGAAATCAATGGATGTAAACTATTCTACAAGAAGAAAAACATGGAAACCAGATGAAAATATGTCTGACAGGAAACCAGAATAGTTGCAACCATGGTGAAAGAACATAAACCACAATGTTAAAACTATTTGACAGGAACAACAACAAAACCAGACCATAAGGGGTCTGACAACACGCCAAAATAGTTAAACAGAGTGGAAATTTGGGGGAGATGACACAATTTAAACCCTAGCAGCCAACAAAACAAAAGCATAACTATGAAAAATTGACACAAACATTATAGGTTGAGAGAAGAAAGATGAAGGCATAAACACTTATATATGCAAAAAAAAACGGACAATTTCTAATAAACATGAATACAAACACGTAATATGCATATAAAAAGAAATACTCCCTCCGTCCCACCATTAGATGACCTACTTGGTCTAAGATCTTGTCCCATCATTAGTTGACCTATTTCACTAATCAAGGGGATATCTCTAAAACTACCCTTTTGATTGATTATCGGTATCATAAGAAATATGTATAATTTGATATTCATGTTTATACTCGTTACGTAGGTGTTTTAAAATGATTTTCAACGGTACAAAATTCACGAAAATCTATGGTATAGTTTGTGAGATAAATGATTTCTAAATTTTACAAATTATTATTCATAAGGGTATAGTTGTAAAAAATACTTAAAAACACTCATTTCATTCATTGCCTTAAAAATTGTGCAAACTTCAACTAGGTCATCTAATAGTGGGAAGGAGGGAGTAGAATTCAGAGATAATTAGATGTACCACATGAGAAAACGAAAACATCTTACTATAATAAAGAAAAGACCCCTTTTTGGTGAAGCCTTTTTTTGGTGAAGCTTTTTCACATGACAATAATACCCCCATTAACTAAGTTAATATTTGTATATTTATAGGAATGCCATTGTTTTAAAAATAGATCAAAAAAATTAAAACTTAAATATCTTTAAAAATACACATCGGATTTTTGCAAAATTAATATATTTGGAAACCTCTTTAAATTATCTATGTAATGAGTACAAACAAGGATATTAAATTTTATTTTAAGATTTTTTTTCTCCATTATTATCAAATTTGGTGTTGTTAAAATAATCCAATTCAAGCATGTGCATCGCACATGTGGCCTTACTAGTACTTGGATAAATTAAACATAAACTAGATAAAAAAGGATAGAAACCTCTGATTGTGGTGACTTAGAAGGAGATGATGAAACCCCCTGATTATTGAGCTCTTGATCTTGAACAAAAAGACAAAACAAATGGGATCCCGGCTCCTGGCGAGATTGGGGTATACTCAAACTAATTGGGGTATACCCAATAAGACAAAATCTGGTCATTATGAAGTAAAACCAAGCCACCCCTTAACCTTATTTTTTCTAAATGGCTAATATGCCCTTGGTTGATTAATACTAAAATTCTGATTAGGTTAATTAATTGAGTTTAGATTAAAATTTTGAAATTATAAATTCAGTAGATTAACCTTTTGATCCGTCTTATGAGTTCGATTTCGATCCAAAAATTTTGTTTTGAAAATATGAAAGGTCGGCGGGGTCCAGTTTGAATAAAGTCGGCTATAATATAGCCGGCATGGTATTTGTTTGAATAAAATGCCGACCAATTCTAGCCGGCATGGTCCTTGGATGAATAAAACGCCGACCGTTTTGTGGCCGGAAGGGTCTTTGAATGAAGATTATGCCGACATTATAATGACAGCGCCGGCGTATGTGTAGCCGGCATGTTAAGGATTTATAACCATGCCGACATTATAATATACCAAACATAAAATAGAATATCGGAAGATCTAATTCACTTTATTCATGCAATTTTGGTTACTACATTGATTGAAACGGAGGGTTTACATAGAGGTCTACCCACACAACCTATACAAAAACTTCTAAAGCCATCAATCTTCCTCATCCGAAGACGATACGGCATCCAAGTACTCGGGTTATCCTCCCAGGATTCTTTGCGCCAAGAAGTGATAGCTTGCATCGAACGCGAATGCTTCCCCTTTTCCTCCAAGTAGCGCTTTCACGACTTCATGCTACAAAAACACAAAAACAAACTTACATATGTTAGTGGTGTTTCATTGGAAGATAAACAACATGGGTTGCGTAAAAAAAACCACAAAATTGCTTACAAATTGTGCAATGGACAAGGTGAAGGGGCGAGTGTTAAAAATCCGAGGTTGGAGAGCCAAAAAGCAAGTATCGCGTTTTCGATGACTAGGTGCCTTTCGTGGACTTGTTGAATACTTCTTCCATTAGGATTACCAAACTCGCCGCAAAATTTGTTGTGTACCCTAGCCCAAAAGGTCGTGGAATCCTCCCTTTCGGAGGATTGACGTCTAAGTCGAGTTTCCGCGTACCATGCTTTGGTGATTGCCAAATCCTCGTTTGAATCAAATGATGCCATTTTTATTTAGCTATTGGGTGAGTTTGATGGATTGTATGATGATATGAGCTTTGGATAGTATATGAAACTATTTGTATGTTGTTTTGTAGAGAGAAGTAGTGTATTTATAGGATTGTACCCAAATTTGGCCGTTATAGTGCCCAAGTACAAGTCAATCAATGAAATTGTACTTGCCAAAAATTTGAATTTTGAATTAGCCTAGCGAGATTATTTTTTCTCGGTATGCGGCTATGACACGGTCGAATGGTATAAATTTAAAACCATGTCGGCGTTATGATGGTTTTGGCATCGGAAATCATTTTCTTCTTTTCAATACGCCGCAATATATTTTGAAATTTTACTTGTAGGCTATGATATGGTCGGAAGGGTATAAATTTAAAACCAAGCCGAGGCGTTATGATGGTTTTGGCATCGGAGAAGGTATTTTACGTAACAAAATGCCTAAGCGTATTCGAAAACATAATACACCGCCGGGCCGTATATTCGCGAGCTTGGTAATGATCGACTCACTTGCCGACCCTGGTATGCAAGCATTTTCAAACGACAGTGGCCAGCGATCGACACTTAAAAACCTTGCTCGCCACGGTATTGTCGGCATGGTGAATTAAAAGAACCTTGCCGGCTATTTTTCTTGAAACTTTAAGTAGCTATATAAAACTTTCATTCAACAATTAGAAATCAAACACTTGTTGTCCAAAATAAGAAAACATGTCCCATAAACCTTAAAAAACCATTTGTCCAACCATTAACCTTTACATTTGTCCAACCCAACATAAAGAAATAAACTAGAGACTGCATTCATTCACCACGAGCACGACCACGACCACGACCTCGGCCCCGTTTAGGAACACCAGCACTACTACTACCTTCACCACCACGACCACTACGAGCCCTCTTTTTTGTCAGCATTCATCTTGGCTTGTGCTTCCCTCCCGGCTTTTCTTCCCTTCTTACTTGACCTCGGCTTGCTTGAACATTTCATGGGCATCCTCATTGTCAATATTGCTAGCATAGTGAATGTACTTGGTTTGCTCTTCAATCGACAAAGGCTCTCCTCTTTCTCTCGCGCAACACAACAACTTCACAAAGGTCTTCAAATGCCCCTTCTATTTTCGGTTAAACAACAAACAATTAATAGAATTATTCGATAATGTAATCTTAAAACAAGTGAGAGCTACTCCAAAATACTTACAAGGAAGTTAGGAACCGTTGTTGAGTCATTCGATGCCATCTTCCTCTTACGAGCCAATTGTTCACCGATCATTTCCCTAATCACGGTAGGGACGAGCCCAACCCAAGTACCACGACATGTATCTCTCCGAGCTTCATGACCTTGGTCACCTCGTCCAAAAGACTCGTATCGACTTTACGGTCAAGTCTTTCGTTCCAATGTCCTAGAGTTGGGGGTGGAGCGTGGCGGCGTTAATAGTTTTTTGGGATGTCTTTGCGGTCCTCCCTTAACACTTTAAAGAAAGGCTCAAGATCGAAATGGGGTTCTTCTTGGACGTAACCCAATTGTCGCATTACCCGATGTGGATCGTACATTGAAAATCCATGGGAGAACCACAAGGGTCCGTAGTATAATGCAACATCATCTCTCCTTTGGATTAAACCTTGATTTCTAGCATCTCGGTAAGGATCAAATATTACCTCATCCGCAATCAATTTGTCCAAGGCGATTCGCACGTTAATAGCGGTTGCGGCATATCCTTTTCCTGAGCACCCTTAAAACTGTATCTTTGCGCTCTTGGCTTATCAATCGCAAGCTTTTCGTTCACTTTGACGTGGGAGTTGGTTTTCACCAAAGTAGGGAAGTGCTCATATATCCAAACCTATGCAAACACAAAGTTTAGTAAGAATCAAACATTACAAGCATTTGGCAAATATAAATGATTTAGACAATACAATTACCTGGAAGAGACATATGTTTCCGTTAACTTGCGCAGTGAGTGCCCTTGAAGCCTTTGTCAACTCATTGTTCAAGAAGGCGACCACCGCAGTACCCCAAGAATACTCATGCATCTTATCTAAGGGATCCAATAGTTGCAAATAACTGGCGTCGACCAAGCTTCCAGAACTGTCGGGGAAGATACATCTGCCCCGGGACGTATAGCAAATAAGCCGACGCGGTAGCATTGATTCGCACGGGTTCACCCTTCCTTCCACATCAAAGATTTTCTTGGTCCCAGGACAATGTATCCCTCGGCTTCTTGATTAAACTTCTTGCTTAGATTACCATCCTTCATCGCAAGCATAGACTCCGTCTTAATCCGATCCCAACCGAACAAAGTGTTGGTCAATTTGAAGATATCCTCCCAAGAAATGTTGTTATCGAAGCCCTCAGTTTGCTTTTCCCTCAACCTCGAGGCCTAGAATTTGATGAGCATCATCGGGAGTTATCGCCATCTCACCAATGGGAATAACATTGTATCGGTCTCTCCGTAGAACCTCTCACGAGAATGCGGATACGGTAACTCTATCATACTCAACATTCGAACTCTCCACCGCAGGCAACAACCCGGAGTTCTTGACAATCACTTTCACCTCCTCACATTCATCCTCAAGATCCCAAGTCTTAGTCACCGAACATGAAGCTTGGCGCCTCATGAGACGGATAGCATGCTTGTGATCCTAAATACCAAAAACACAAAATGAAAAGAAATACAAATACTTGACACAAATTTAAGATAGTTACACACTTAAATGAAAAACAAAGACAGTTGAGATTACTTACGATAGTATTTTGGATTTCACATGCCCACGAGTCTTTGTATCCAAAAAGAACACGTCCACCATCTTCTCGGGGTCCCCCCCGGAAGCTCGTTTGGTTTCAATTTAATCTTCAATTCAGAGGAAGGCATGTGGGAATTAGCTGGTTTAGTGATAACCCTTTTCTTCTTCCCGGTTGCACTAGTACTTGAAGCTTGGGTTTGTTCCCCAACTTCTTCTTCTTCTTCTTCTTCCCCTGCCTCTTCAACAATTTCATCTTCTCTACCCTTACCTTTATCTCCATTACCATCATCATCATCATCATTACCTCCTCCAACATTAGGCATGTCTTGATCACCATCATCATCATCATCATTGTTCCCTCCTCCAAGCAAGGAGTTCTTTCATCAACATCATCATCCTCACCTCTTCTACCGGATGGAATTGATTGGTCTTCATCCGGAGTCTCGTCCTCGAATCACCAGGTTACGATGGTGGTTGATAATCATCATTCGGCACACGGATCTTTGTCGTTCCCGCCACAACGTATGCCCCTCGATGTCTTGAAGTCAAGAGTTTGTCACCAACACGAGGAGGTCTTGAAGGAGGACTAAGAGCTTTCAGAGCTTTCTTGTTTGCCTTTTGCAACCTGAACAAGAACAATTAAGAAAAAAAACTATAAATCGGAAGGCTCAACACATATAACCATTCCGGCGGAATAATGTCGGAAGGGGTCGATATCTAAACATCAAGCCGGCTAAACAAGGGTCGGGAGGGTTTTATTCCAATAACCCGCTTTGCTTTTAACAACTATGGTTGGGTTTTCAACTACAAACGCCGGCAACGTATATAATAAAAACAACACCGGCTAACATAACGCCGGCGTTGTATTATTTAGATACCATTCCGACCTTTATCATTCAAGGCATCAGGAGACGCTAAAAATCTGAAATCCCGCCGGCAAGTTTAAAATTTTTAACCAACCCGGCTTAAAAAATAAAATTTTTTCGCGGCAAGATTATAGGTTGAATAACATCCCGACCACAATGAAAGCGATTACAATAACTAAACCGCCGGCATGATATTCAACCAACGAGCATCCCTGATTACTAAATATGAAATCCCTAATAAGGTCGTGAAACAAACACATTGCTAAGGCGAAATAACTGAAAATCAAAGAATCGATTTTTCTGACCTAATTTGACATGCAAACATGAAATCGAAGTACTAGAGTGAGTTTAAGTAGGCCCTTACTTTCTTAATCGCACCATTTCTTCGTTTTGAGCGGGTTCAATCTCTTCTTCTTCGACGGTTTTTTTCTTCTCTTTTTGTTGAACTAATTTTGCAATTTCAGGGTTGTATTGATTGGGTTTGCGATTGGCGCCTTTCATACGAGTTCCCTTACGCTGTGGTGGTTCCATTGTTGAAGATTACTCGGAGTTTTCGAATCGACGATGTTAACGAATTAATCAACGAGTTTTGGTGGTGGTGGTGGGGGAGGAGCCGGTGTGGTTGGTTATGGAAGAGAAGAAGAGAAGAAGGAAGATGAAAATAAAAAAAAACTGATTATGGTAATAGAATTATAAAGGTCAAGGGTAGTATTGTAACTTCAACCAAATTTGACCTCCCCCTAGTAAGGTCACATGTCCACTTAAAATTGGGTATACCCCAATTAGTTTGAGTATACCCCAATCTCGCCAGGTTAATTAACAACAACTGACAAGGAGGCCACTACTAATATTCTCTTTTCCCTTTTCTCAATTTTTTTTTAATCAAATGAAGATGGGGTATGAAAGACTTTGCTCCAAAACCTGAAGATTTCAACTACATGGTGGTATAAAAAACGTTGTCAGGGCCCAAAGCGGCGACTTAGCCGCTCATGGTTTTCGGATTTGACGGAGAAATTGAAAGAAGGGGTTTAAAATTATTTCGTTTCAGCAAAAAGTGAGCAAATCAATTGAAGATAAAGGTTAATATGAGAAGATTAACTAAGAAAAGGATTGATTTATGATTTTTAAGAGGAAATCAGGGACATGCAGGGATTCAGATTGATGAAATTTAAGAATCGGCGAGAAACTGGTCGACTCAATATCGCCCGATCTGCTCTGTCTCTCCACCGCTTTTTATTATTAAAACAATCCCTTGAGTCAAAAATACCCAGATTCATGGGAATAAACCACCGACTCATATTTTTGAGTAAGATGAGTCAAAAAAACAAACTTATTAAGTCAAATCCAAAATGAGTCAGGTGAAAACAAACAAGGTGTAAGGCTTATTTTTGAAGTACACCAGGCCCTAGCTATACTAGTACGACCGTTGCCACGGTGGAAAGGCCGACCGAAGAAGAATCTGAAAATGGGGTTTGTCTACGATTACTTTCGTCCTGTTTCAGAAAAAATGATACTTTTTTCGCCCGTTTCAGAAAAAGTGATACTTTCTCCCCGTTTCGGAAAAAGTGATACTTTCGCCTCGTTTGAAAAAGTGATACTTTTTCTTAAACGGAACAAAGTTTCATTTTTTCAAAACGAGCGAAAATATCACTTTTCAAATCTTGGGGCGAAAGTATCACTTATCCCGAAACGGGGCGAAAGTATCACTTTTCCTGAAACGGGATATGAAAGTATCACTTTTCCTGAAACGGGAAAGTATCACTTTTTCTGAAACGGAAAATTAGTCGATCCATAAATCAAAATATGGTTGCATGATGTGTTATGCATCATTTGTGGTGGTTTGCATAATAGCTATGCATTCAATTTTCGAGAATCGTGCCTAAAATGAAAATATCATTTTCTTGAAACGGAGGGAGTACATCGTTTTTATTAATTGCAACGGAAAATTAACTGATGCATAAACAAAATTTTGCTACATAAAGTATTATGTATCCTTTGTGGTGGTTTGCATAATGGATATACATTTAATTTTCTAAAATTGTGTCTAAAATGATAAATACCTCCGAATTTTTCGCAAAAACTTTAAATTTAATATTATTGTTTGTACTCGTTGCGTAGTTTTTTATAACCTTTCCAACGAGATAAAATTTGTAAAATTCCAAGGCACGGATTTTTAAATATGTTATATTAAAGTTTGGTTGCCAATTATACCCTGAAAAGATAGGATACATAAGTTGTTATAGTAATTGGACTAAAAGAGAGGGACATTTTTGGTTTTTCGGCCCTAACCATTTCCAATCTTTTTGTGGTGATTGATCACTTAGATTTTACAAAAAAGTGGCTATATAAAGGTCCTCCCTCGCTTCGCTCGGTCGGCCCAATTATGGTCTACGTTTAGCTCTGTTAAGTATCTGTCCTTATTCTGGTATGACAAACTGTGCATATGCTACCGATTCAAAATGCTACCTCTGCAACAATCCTGGTGCGCATGGTGCAAGCCGGTTTACTGTGAAACTTGATTTGAAGCTTTTGAAGCTTAGACAAATTAATCCAAAGAAGGCAAAGAAGACCCACTCTATTCTCTTCTTATGTTCGCTGGAAAAGAGCCAGTTGAGTTATTTGATACGGGTACTTTAGCTAAATCATCAGAAACAGTATTGGGCCGTTGGCTGTTGATATGAAAATCAAATCTCCGGAAGTGAAAGCTGCATGGTGTTTGTGTTTCACATCTGACATTAGCGCCGTAGATTGCCGAGCAATATTCACATCGGTTCCAGTAAAAAAGAAAGTGTAAAGGGTAAATCAGGAAGATGAGTCGTAATATTAGTCTTGCAGAGCTGCTTCGCGTAAAAGAAGCCAAGGCGCTGGTAAGTCCCCAAGTACAGACCCGCCTCAATAGTGTAATTTAACAATATGGAAAAATGCTCTGCGAAGGAGGACGCTTCATCCCGAAAGATGTCTCTACATCAAAGGATTAGCTTGCACGAATGAGCAAAGCTATTGCACCGACACGGCATCCACACTTTCCCATTGTGGTTTTGTGTCAGTGTCAAGTGGGCATGTGATGAGTGGTCTGAAGATGAAGGTAAAGTCCATGGGGAACTGGAATCCACTTAGCTTTCCTATTTCCGGGACTACAAATCTTAGAAAAAAGGACTGGTTATACTGTGGGAGATTCCTATGTGCACATAGCAAATGAAAGTGTTGTGACGTTAACCGTTTAGCTTTTAAGAGATTAAGACTCGAGGGTTGAGTGCTTAAAACTTGGATGCACTCACAAAGCTCTTCTATATTCTACGACTGTTTGCAAATATCTCAAATTTCAATAAACAACACATCCTAGTGGACCGATTATGTAGTCAAGTCAATGACAGTCTACATTAATCAGTCATCAATATACCACGATCATCACTAGACGAATACAAACACCAAATTCACAACTAGTCATAAACCTATGGAAGTAAAGAAGCACTAAATCTCATCAACCTTTTAGATATTTCCGATCCCTCTTGGGGACCTAGTCCTTTTAGGTTTGAAGTTATGTGGTTCTTGGAGAATGGTTTCTTACAATTACTCGAAGATTGGTGGCTTTCTTTTTGTTTTGCAGGTACTCCTAGCACTGTACTCTGGTTGAAGCTGCAAGCACTTAAAGAAAAGCTAAAAGTATGGAACAAAGAGGTTTTTGGACATACTGACACTAAACTTAAAACTATTCTCTCTGAAATTCAGACTCTTGATGGATTGGCTGAAGATAATATTCTTTCTGAAGAGGAGCGGAACATACATCTTCAATACAAGGCGGACTTTGAAAGGGTTTCTAAAATGGAGGAGACTTTGTGGAAGATTAAATCTAATACGAAGTGGTTGCAGGAAGGTGATAGAAACACTTCTTTCTTCATCAACAATGCCTCTTCTAGACGTAGATACAACGAGAATCGAGCAACTCTATATTGGAGATGAATTGGTGTCTCGACGAGAAGAAGGTTGCAAGAACATATTGTAGGTTACTACAAATCTCTATTTACTGAGGAAGAAGTCATTCGACCTGATTTGGATGGGATTGAGTTTGATTCAATTACCTCTCTGAAGCTAATATCCTAGAATATGATTCACCGAAGAGGAGGTTATGCATGCTATTCGAGATTTAGGGAATGACAAAGCCCCAGGCCCGGATGGTTTCCCTATCATATTCTTTCAGATGTGTTGGCACTTTATCAAGGATGATATTATGGGTATTGTGAATGAATTCTGCACTACAAGTACTATTAACTCTAAACACAACTCTACTTTCATCACTCTAGTGCCTAAAAAAGATCATATTGAGACTATAAAGGATTGTCGACCAATTTGTCTGCTTACTAGTGTCTACAAGATTATTGCTAAAGTATTAGCTTCAAGGCTGAAGCTGGTTATGGATAAGTTGATTTCTCCTGTGCAATGTGCTTATATTGAAGGAAGACAAATAATTGATGGCACCCTTATTGCCAATGAATTGGTGGATTCAAGGCTAAGGTATGGAAATCCGGGTATTGTGTGCAAAATTGATCTTAAAAAGGCGTTTGATCGAATCAGTTGGAGATATCTTGAATTTGTACTTGTTCAAATGGGTTTTAGTAGGAAATGGTGCAATTGGCTACGGCTTTGTTACCCAACTTCATCATTCTCGGTTCTTATCAATGGGTCTTCTTTCGGCTACTTCACCAGTTCAAGAGGAGTTAGACAAGGTTGTCCGGTCTCACCTCTTTTATTTAATATCGCTATGGAAGGTTTTTCTAGATTCATGGATAGAGCTGCCAATCAAGGTCTTTTCAGCGGGTTTTCGGTTTCTCCAACTAGTATTGTTGTTAATCATCTTCATTATGCGGATGACACAATCTTCTTTTTGGATGATAAAAAGGAAGAGCTACACAATCTATTTTCAGCATTGCATTGTTTCGAGTTCATAGCTGGCCTAAAGGTTAACACTTTGAAAACCAGACTAATTGCCGTTGAAGAAGTTCCTGACCTACCTCATTGGGCAGAAGAATTAGGATGTGCAGTTGACTCGCTACCTTTTATGTATTTGGGAATGCCACTTGGTGCTAAATCTGGCTCTAAAAGCATTTGGGATCTAATTATAGAAAAGTTTGATGCTAGGCTTTCTGTTTGGAGGCGTATTTCATTATCGAAGGGAGGTAAGCTTGCTCTCTTGAAATGTATTTTATCTTGTCTACCAACCTACTACTTTTCTCTCTTTAAAGCTCCAATCTTGGTCATTAAAATTCTTGAAAAGAAGATGCAGAATTTTTTATGGGAGTACAAGGATGGTGCGAAAATTTCCCATTTAGTAAACTGGGACGTGGTTCGTGCAACCAAATCTAGAGGTGGGCTAGGATTCTGCAACCTGAAACTTATGAATTTAGCTTTGTTGGCTAAATGGTGTTGGATATTTGGCATCGAAAAGAACAAGCTTTGGTATAAGATAATAGTAGACAAGTACGGGAATGAATTTTCTCATTGGATCCCCGGAAAATTAGCCATACTTATGGGGTGTCTTATTGGCGGGTTATTGCTGATGTTGCAGGTTATGTTAGTGCACATTCGGAACTATTCATTCATTCAGGAACAACCATTACTTTCTGGAATGATTGTTGGTGTGGGCAGCAACCATTATCTACTACTTGTCCAAATCTGTACAAACTGTCAAGGCACAAAAACGCATACATTGCAGATATTATTTCAGCTAAAGGTAATTGGAAATTAATTTCAGGCGGCTACTCACTTTGGCAGAATCTCAAGAATATGATGTTCTCATTACAACAATCGGTGATATGCCCCCTACTCGTGATGGTCTGGCGGACACAAGGAGGTGGAAACTTCATCCTTCGGTGTGTTTTCGTAAAAACATTGTATTCTCGGTTAGTTGCGGAACATGGAGTGTCTCACTTTCCATCTCGGTTCATCCGGAAACCGGAAATCCCTCCAAAAATTTGTTTTTACGATGTGATGTTTGGTTCACGACAAGCCCGAACACTATCGATATACTACAACAAAAAGGTATGAATCTTTATAGTAATTGTGCTATGTGCGGTGGAGATTTGGAATCTCAGGACCATCTTTTCCTGTATTGCAAAATTGCTTATAAGATTTGGTGTAACTTAACACCAAATTCTGGTTGGACTTCGGTTTTGCTGGGAACGATGCAGACATTGGATGAGACATGGCATACTAGCCAATTTTCCCATTCAGGAAATTTCATTTGGAGATTAATCCCGGCTGCGATTGTAAACAAGATATGGAGAGAAACAAATTGTAGAAGGTTCGAAGATAATTATCTATTCAAAACAGATGACGATCTCATCTTTGAAGCAAGATCATCATTCCTATCATGGGCATCTGCTGCAGGTCATAGATTTCACTTGAACTTCGCCAATTCGATGTTATCTAACTGGCAGGCTATTTTCTAGTAATTCTTTGTTTTCTATAGTTTTCAGTTTTTTTTTTCATCTACCTCTTGTAGAACTCTTTGTATATTCTTCTTTCTATTTATACATCTTCCTTTCTGATCAAAAAAAAAAAAAAAAAAAAAACCTCTGGTGGGTTTGAGTGGCAGCAAAAAAAAGAAACGCCTTTAGAGTAGATGATAAACAGATCAGACTTCAGAGAGTAACGAAGGTTCCAATATTTATTACTCCTCCTGTTTCAAAATGATAAGTTCCTTCCATGCTTAGTTTCATGCGCAATTTGGACACGAAATAAACTTATCTTTCAAAGGCGAACATTTGTACACGAAACAAACCTGTCTTTTCAAGACGAACATAGTATAAATAAGAATATTTAATGATATCCATGCATCATAAAGAAAAATACATAAGTGGAAAATCATTGCGGATGTGGTTGCAGGATTTCCTACAACCACACCCCTCAAAGATTATATGATACTCTAACCAAATTCCATAATAAATTTACAAAGTTTTATTTATCTTTTTAATGAATCTTACAAAAGTAATGAGAATACAAGGAAATCAAAATAGCTCTGGACTTTCTCTCTCCTATTTGTTATCCTCTCACCATCAATAAGATCTCTCTATCTCAACTTTGCTTGGTCCTTTATATAGGATATTACATAGTGGATGACAGCTAAGCCAGCCTTTATTTTCGGATCTGATTTGCGTCATTCTCGCAAGCTTACAAGGGTTTTCTTCGCAAGGTAGTCCCAATCTTCGCAGAGTCTTCACACTTTCCTTATGACTAAGTTGACGTCACTCGCTACATCACTTCTTTAACACTCTGCGATGACATTCGCAACCAACCTTTAGTTAAAACTTCGCTGAGATATAATTGTTGCGAGATTCTGCTCCTACATCTTGCCTCTTCTCATGTTTTCTCTGCGAAAAAGAGAATGATATGAGAATTTCTATCTCTAAATGCCGTAACCACTCATTTTTATGTATCCTTTTCCACCGACAGTCTTCCTTGATTCCCGCGAAATAAATTATACGTGTTTCTTTTACCATTTACTTCTTGACACGTCTTTAGTAACCGTCATTTCTTAACCGTTCACATCATCTCTTCGTATTAATGAGTTTATCTTCTCGAGATTTCCTTCCCCTATATATATCATTCTTTGTCTTCTTTTGCTTTCTTTTTACTTTCCTTTTTATTTTCTCTGCAACTTTTCTTCTTTGTTCTTCCGTAAGTTCCGCTTCTGCTACTGCAAAATTTTAAATCTTTTCTTCTTCTCCATTCCAATACTCAAAAATGGCTCCAAGTGGTCATAAATATGATAGTGAATTTGAAGAAATTCAAAAAGACTTTAAAGAGAAGGGTTTTACATTATCTACCATTCCCGATCATGGCCCTAAATCCATTCTTTCTGCTAAATTATTTTCTGATCATCAATGTAGCAATGAAGAAATTATAGTCTCTCTCGACCAACTCCTTGCTGGTCTTCCTATCCCTCTTTATAATCCCAATTTTTCATTGTTTTATGAGATCCTTTCCCATGCGAATTTTTCGCGAGCCATCTATCAACTATGTGGAGACTGCATCCGACTTATACTAGAATTTGCTTATCGTGGTGCAGGCTTGGGATCTCTTTACCCGTCGAAACTTAGAGATCCTAAATTTGCTGAACTAAACATCATCCCTAAGAAATACACTTTGGAGAGCTTCTTTGAGAATTATGAAGTAATCACTATGAAGAAAGAAAGCACTCGTTGGGGAGTTCGCTTGAAGAAGAAAGAAAATGTTGCTAGCGAAAAGATGCTAATTCAAGATATTGATTGGCATTCTGGCACTAATAAAACTCCACGCCAATCAAAAGATGACAAATGGTGTGTCTTCCCATTGAATCTGAAGGGGCCTTACATCTCTCGGTTCTATCATGCTACCTGAAAGTCTCGCTACATATCAACCATGGGTATTTAAGTGTCCCGAAAAGAACGCAAAAGTATGTTTCCAAACTTCGCTCTATATGTGATTCTCTATTTATTCCTATTCCATTCTTTTCTTATCTTGCGAAATTTTTAGATTGCGAAGCTGACAAAATATTACAACAAAACTGGGAAAGCAAGCGTCTTAACAGCATTGCGTGCGATCACGGATGAAGTAAGAAATACTCTCTTGCATTATTATAACAATATTGTTGCCTCTATTTCTTATCTTCATGCGTGTATGCAGGTTGAAATAAGAATTGTTCCAGGAGTTGAAGAACCTATTAAGACTGCGAAAACCAAAGGCAAAGATAAAGGTACTCTTCGCAAGGAGAAATCAACTGTCCCTTCTTCAAAGAAACGAAGATTTCGCTCTCCCTCTCCTTAAAATTTTCAATCAGATGAAAGCATGGATGAAGAATTTGAAACTTCTTTCGCAAACGAGAGTTATTCTCCTGAATCATCTATGGCAGAATTGTCTGGCATATTCTCTGATTCTCTACAAGGGATAGGCAACATTCCTTTAGCTAACACTTGTCAGGAACTTGCGAACATCTGTGACGCCCCTCTCCTGGATGATAATGAATCCCTTCATGGCATTTCTAGATCTATTAATCCAAGTTTTATAAACTCGCTTGGTATTCTGGTAAACCTTCATTTCTCTAACTCGTTGTTAATTATAATCCAAACTTTATACTTTACCTTGACTCTTCTTTTTATTCTTTCACATGCTGGGAAGGCTTCTTATGCAGTTGCATCTGATTTGGTTAGAAGATGTGAGAACTTTGAAAAAAAGAATTCCAAACTTAATAAGATGGCAGAGGAATCTCGCAGCAAAAATGAAGAGTTAGAAGCTGAGATCGTTGAACTTCGCAAGAAGAATAAACAGTTAGAGATAGATTCCTCCACTCAAAAATATAATATATCCAGCCTTCAACAGGCGAATGACCAACTTTATGGTAAGTAGTATTTCTTCTTCTTCTCTAATCCTCTTCCCACAGTTTTTCCTTATTTGATTAATCTTTTTTGTAGACATTTACGGTCTTTCTGATGAAGCCACATTTCTTCGCACCTTTCCTCAATCTATGGATGATGATACCCTTCTCGAACGTCTTAATACTTCTTTAAACAATTACACCAATGATAAAACAAATTCCCTTTCTTTAGATGAACTCAGATCTAAATTCCATCTTTTAGAAATTGACCATAGAAGTAGTTTAAAAATAGCTCACGACTTAAAACGCCGCTACCTTAATTTCAAAGATGAGATTAACAAGTTGAGAGCTAAGATCAATGATCTTATAGATGATAAAGATCGCATCACTAGTCAAGGTGCTCAAGCTTTAGAAAAATTTCTCAAAACTCTTCTCGAAATCCAGCTTGAACGAGATGAAGTTAATCATAAGAATTCCATTTTTGTCGAAAGAGAAAATCAGATTCGTTCTCATCTTCTGATAACTAACGATGATGAATTCGCTTGGGCTGCGAAAATCTTAGATGATGCCAGAAATAATTTAAGTGTAAATGTTAGCCTCCAAGATGATCACTCGTCCTTGATCAAAGATATGATCTCTAACAGAGAAGGTTGCTAACTTTTACTTTCTTATTGGTTATCCTTTTTTTTTTATAACCTTTGCTTGAGTTATTGACATGTTATTGTATATTCGCAGAGGCTGAGAAAGACTTATTCAAAAGAATTGAAGAATTGGAGACTCAAACTAAATCTCTTGAAGCAGAAAAGATAGAACTCACAGAATATTTGTCTACTCGCAATGATAAATGTCATCGGCTCAAGAATCAACTGAAGCTTACTGTTGTCAACTTCCAAAATGACATTCTTAAATTTCGCAACCAAACTATCATGAAGGTCTGCGATGATAACCACATTTCCCACTCTATGTATCCCTGCCTCTTAGATGAAATTCCTTCGAATGTATCAATTCCAGACATTTCGGATAGTGACGATAGTGAAGAAGAAGAAGAAGAAGAAGACATTGGCGAGGAAGAAGCATCGAACAAGAAATAACTGCCCTTTTCTTCATTAGCTTTTCGTCTTTTTGTAACATTTGTACATCTTTTATTCCTTTGATCTTTATGTAATCTGTCACTGCGATCTCCTCTAATTTCCAAAATTTCTCAATATAAGTTCTATTCTTCTTGTTTTACCTGCATATATTAGAAAAGCAACTCTTGTTCGCAATAACAATCAAAGATTAATATAATTAACATATATGCATTAATCTATCAGGTGAAAGCAAATAACATTTGACTCTGTTAAGCATTCCCATACTTGCCTCTGTTATTTGTTTTCAAATGAGAGATTAATCATGCCGCAATGTTATGCAAAATTCTGTGCGTCATTTTTCGCAATCTTATTTGTATTTTTCTGCGAAATCTCGCTATGATAAATTCGTTATCATATGTATCTTGTTATTTTCCAAAATTCTATTACATATTATTCTCTTATGTGGTCTTATCTTGCCTTCCTAAGTAAAGGTCTTATTTTTCCACTCTTTATATTTGCGACAAAATCGCAGGACGTCTTTATATTTTCATGTATTGACCCATTAATCTTGCCTTATCGCTTTCTTGTATTTTTGCCTCAGCGGGATATTTTTCATGCGACAATATGACAGGCCTAAATATTCTTGCGAACGTAAAGCCCCATGACATTGCCGTCTTGCGACGAAATCGCATGACGTCTTTACACTTTCGTGCACCGACCCAATGATCTCGTCTTATCTTTCTCTAGTATTTTTACCTCTGCAGGATTGTTACACAAATATGACAAGCCTTAATACTCCCATGAGTAAAAAGTCTCATGACATTTGCGTCTTTAGACACTTATCAGCTCCCAAATGGAGGGTTCCACCCTTATCATCCCCCTGGTTTCCCCTTTAAGGAGGCGTACCTCTACCATACAAGGTTGGCTCCTCCCATCCGGTTTCTTTACAACAACCAGTTGTTTTCTCGGCCTTTTATCCCTTCGCCGATATGGCTCATGGTTACAAGACCACACCCTAAGTGGAGTTTTCTTCAGGCCGAGTGCATCATAGCCAAGACTTGCCAAGAATGACCGAGACGATTCAAACGCCCCAGGCACTCTTGGCTCAACCGTGTACCTCGGCGCCTTGATCGAGTTCTGCACTCCTTAGAAGAGACCTTCTTACCTTTGTCGCCAAACCCAAGTCATAATCTTAAGTTGAGAATCCAAGGCGCCTCTCCTGGATGGGTTTAAAAACCTCAAGTCTCCATGACCCAGGTTCCGGGGCGGTGTAACCTTTCCCTGAGCCATGTAATAGGTCTCTCCTTCAATGACGCACTTTAGGTCTAACATTTGCCTCTTGTGAAATTTTATTCGTGAACTAGGGTGTACGCCAAAGTTGGGTGCCTCTATCTTGTATTTTCTATTATTACTATTATTATTATTATTATTATATATTTTATTATTAGGCATTGCTGTTCAGAAAGGTGTTGGAGCCCAGCTTGTTGCTAGGCTGCCAACTAAAAGATTTGTTTAATTTTTTCTTTTTTATATATTTTATTATTATTATTATTATTATTATTATATATATTTTTTTTTTCTTATTGGATAACGATTATTACATTAACTAGTTGGAAGCCTAACAAGCTAAGCTCCAACAACATACTACTACATTAATTGAACAGGTTGCTGTGCTAACCTACCGGCGAGCCTCATGGGTAACCTAGCCAAGGGAGCCGAAACGACGGGAGGGGGGGCTGGGATTGTGTCACAAGGGGGGCAAACTAACACTACCTTCCATGTTAATTCCTGCAATATTACGCCATTGGGGACTTGAACCTGGGACCTCCTGGAGCGCATTAAACTTTGGGAAACGGGGATGACCAGCTGAGCTAGGGGCCCGTTCTTCTTCTTCTTCTTCTTCTTCTTATTATTATTATTATTATTATTATTATTATTATTATTATTAATATATATATATATATATATTTGTGAAATTCATAAATCTTGCGAAATTATCCATACTTGTTTTGATAAAAGTATCTCTGCGAAATCATCGCATTTTTCATCCTTTTGAATATAATTTCTGCGAAATTAACGCAGGTCTTCATTTTTCATTCTTTTGAATAAAAGGTATTTTTTGAATACATTTTTTGCGTTCAACTTTGTTTTCTTCTTTTCCCAACTTCATCAATTTCATTCTCATTTCACATTTTGAGCTTCTTATTTTTGTCACCTTGTGTTTGTGCTTCCTTAAGTTCTTGCACACTATTGATGATCTTATTTCGCAAAATATTCTTTACTGGTTCATCACCATCTCTTATACCATACCTCTGCAGATATTTTTCGTCATACACTCTGCAGCTTTTCACTCCTTCTAATTCATATTTTCCTTCTTTCGAGTACCTTTGTTCTTGTGTATGGACCTTCCCATCATTTCGCATGTTCATCTCCATCATCTTTCTGAAAAATGGGCTGTAAAAGTAATACCAACTCCCCTTTGCGAAATATTCGCTGATGCTCATTCTCAGCAACCATTGCTTTCGTAGAAATCCCTTCTCTTTCATGTTCCACCGTGTCTACCATCAACCGTTCTCCTCTTTGCTATTATCTGACATTGTGCTTCCAGTTGATCTTTTTAGTTACTCTCTCTTCACATTTTTCTACATCGATTGCATGATATTTTCTCCCTTTAACCCAATATCCTCGTATAATTCCAACACCATTAGGGTGAGGAAACTTAATGCATTGATGGAAAGTTGAAGCTACTCCCAGAATCCCATGCAGCCAAGGTCGACCACTCAACGCGTTGTATGGTGACTCCACATCAACAACACAGAACAGAATTTCGGAAGACAATCCCTTCAGAGGAATTCGCATGGTAATCTCTCCCTTGGGCTTGTTCGCAGTACCATTAAAACCATAAATATTATAAGTCGAAGGTATCAAATCTTCATCTTTTCCCCTATAGTTTTGTAGGTATGGTAAAATAGAATATCTACAGAACTTCTAGTATTAATCAATATTTTATTGATCGCCCATGAATCCTCAGCTTCATCATCTTCATCTTCCCTTGGTTTCAGATTGATGTCTAATTTTACTACTAAAGGATTATCATGCATTTCCCCTCCTTCGGGAATTTCTTCGGCTGTAAAGGAGATAGGCTGTTTCTGTCATTCTCTTAGTGGCGAGACTTTCGCAATATTCATAATTTCTTTACCGTCAACATCTCTTGCGAACACTCTGCTCAGAACGTTATCATGAAAATCCTCTATTGTTTTGTATGAATGTACAATTGAATTGCAGAATAATTTTTTTGCTTTCGATCCGACTTCAATTAAAAATGTATCTTCTCTTTTCGCTGCATTTGCTCTGCGATCTTCTGGTGGTGGTGGTAATGGTAAAGGTTGCGGTTGTCTTATCAGAAAATGGTTCAACTTGCCTTGATCTATCATTTTTAGGATAATTCTCTTTATATTTCTGCAATCATTTGTGGAATGTCCATGAAAATGATGATATGAACAAAATTCATGAGTTCTGTATTTCGGTGGTGGCTCATTTCCCATGTTCCAAGGTGATGGGATATTTTTCATCAAAATTATAGCTTCCCATATCTTTTCCACACTAGCATTTAAAGGAGGCATTATTATTTCTTTCCATACTACCCTGTTAGATCCTGGTCCCCTTTGATAGTTATTCTTCTGTCCTCCATAAGTTTCTTGAGGTTGATCAAGTCTCGGAACCTTGTTGTTTCTACCACGATTATAGAACCTCCTTTCTTTCTCGAACTCTTCTTGATCTCGACTTCCCATTGCAACCAACTTTTGTTGACCTTCGATTTCCATTTTTTTTGCAAAGCTTGCGAAGTACTCGCCACTGTGTTTGTTAATCTGGGCAATAAGCTAGCATTCACAATTGTTGAGCTCGTATTCGCAAATGGGTACGACTCCATCTCATTTTGTCTCTCCTCAAGAGCAATGTATTCCTCTTGAAACTCTCGCAACTCAGTCATTGTGATAGTATTCTTGATTCTAAATATTTGAACATACAACATATTTGTTGCGAACATTGCATTAATGAATAATAAAATAAGGTATCTCTCATCCACTCGGCCAGCCATGTTACTACACATTGTCTTCCACCTCATAGTTAAATGCTTCAAACTTTCGCCAATTCTTTGTTTCAATCCAAATACATCTTCAATACCAGGATACAATGAATTGTTACTATGTAAGCTCATAAGAATACCGTTTGTAGTTGACTAAAAGATGCTATGGTATCCTTTGGCAATCCTTCAAACCATTTTAATGCATTTCCTGTTAAGCTTGATGCAAAATATTTGCACAACACAGCATCATGGTTCTCCCATTGCAGCATGCATCTCACGTAAGCTTTGATATGTTGAACGGGACAAGTTGTCCCATCAAAGATGCTGGTTAATGTAGGTAAGTTGTATTTTGGCGGTATTCCTCTTAACTGTACTTCTTGCGTAAACGGCGTCTTCGCGGACTTCCTTTTATTGTTTCATCCAATTGTCTTCTACTGCTTCTCTTCTATTACTGAGCATTCCCCTCATCTCTGCCAATTCTCTTAAAATTTGTTCATTCGGGCCTGACTCTTGGTCCATTGGCTTCTTTAATCTTGCTTCTCTCCTTCTACGTTCATGTCTATCCTCTCTTGCGAGATTTTGTATTTCCTATTCATCATCTTCTTCTTGCCGCCCTCTGCGATGTTCTCTTTCACCCCTTTCATGTATTCGCACATGGTTGCGTGTTTCACCTTCTCCTCTGCGCTGTTATTTCTCTTTCTTGCCTTTCAATCCTTCCTCGTGTTCTATTTTCTTCTTCATTAACATTATCGCTATTGTGAATTCGTTCCCGCCTTCTTTCCCGGTTATCATGATTGTTCTGACGTATAGCCTCCTGAAACTCTTGTTCTTCAATTTCTGCCATTTTTCTTTCTCTTTCACATGCTATACGTGTTTGTTCTGCATTTCTCCTCTCAATCTCATCCTCCACTGTTTGTCGATTCCTTTGTATTTCTCTCCCATATAATATCCTTCTTACTTCCTCCCGGTTTTCTTCACCATCTTGATTGCTTCGTCCATGATGTTGCTCATCTCTCTGATCTCTATCATTTTGTTCAATATGATAATTTTCTCCACGTTGAATATAACGATCTTCAGCTATTTCTCTCTCTTCACGATGCCCGTCTCCAGGATTCTGCATGTCTTCTTGAATATTCTCAACATCACCTACTTCAAGCAGATCTCGTCTTGCTTCTCTTCTAGTTGATCTTGAATTTGACCTTGTAGTACTTTTCGACCTTGTATTTTGTAACCTTATATTTTCCATTCTCAAATCATGATTTTGCCATGTTAAATTTGCACGATCTTCTGCTTCTAATCTCCTTTCTTCAAATATCCTCTGTCTTAATGTCTCTAGTGTTTCATTCCCCTCTTCTCCATGGATTATTCCTCCTTCTACTCGCCTCAATTGATGTGTTTCTTCTATTCCTTCTATTGAGTCCGTCCTCCATGTGTGTACACTGACTCTGTCGTAATCAATGTTTCCACCTTGTATTGATGTCTGCTGAATTGGGAATTGAATTCGTTCTTCTCTTTCATTTCTAGCTCCCATCCTAGAAGATTCTCCCATTTCCTTTCTCCTCCTTCCTGCAATTCTTATGCTTCTCCTTACTATCTTTTCAATTTTAATGATCTCTTACCAATTTCACAAATTCTTCACCAATTTCTTAAAATCTTCTTCAAATCAATCCCTGTTTCTAGCGCCAATATGTGGTTGCAGGATTTCCTACAACCACACCCCTCAAAGATTATATGATACTCTAACCAAATTCCATAATAAATTTACAAAGTTTTATTTATCTTTTTAATGAATCTTACAAAAGTATTGAGAATACAAGGAAATCAAAATAGCTCCGGACTTTCTCTCTCCTATTTGTTCTCCTCTCACCCTCAAAAAGATCTCTCTATCTCAACTTTGCTTGGTCCTTTATATAGGATATTACATAGTGGATGACAGCTAAGCCAACCTTTATTTTCGGATCTAATCTGCGTCATTCTCGCAAGCTTACAAGGGTTTTCTTCACAAGGTAGTCCCAATCTTCGCAGAGTCTTCACACTTTCCTTATGAATAAGTTGACGTCACTCGCTACATCACTTCTTAACACTCTGCGATGACCTTCCCAACCAACCTTTAGTTAAAACTTCGCTGAGATATAATTGTTGCAAAGATTCTGCTCCTACCGTGGAATTGAAATCCCTCCTTTATAACTTGCATATATAGTGTGGGAGTACCAAGATAATATAATTGGGAAAAATAAAAACAGAAAAGACCATGAATGGTCAAGAAAAGAGTGCATATTTCATGCATCATGCATGCATTGATGCATAAAAATGTGATGTCCATCAAAATAAAATAAATATGTGGTGGCTATCGTGTGTGGAATGCACACTCCTTAGCATATATTAACATTATCTACTCTAAAAGTGCTCTCTAATCCTAACTAGTGCATATACAATTCAGCAATCCATTTGCTTGTTCATATCAATAATTTACTTTCACTAACCTGTTAGAAGAAAAAGAAACAATCCCATGTCAAGTTGTAACGTATGATCTAATATTTCTATCATTTCCATTTAAATTCCATGTAATAAAACAAAACAAATCCTCTTTATAGACCCATAGAATGTATGAAACGATTCAAAAGCTTATAAAGTTTGATACATAATGCATGTAGATCTAAGTGGTAATCAACCTATCACTAAAATGAAACAACCTCATGGTGGCTTACCCTCTTTGTAATGTTTCTTGATGGTAAACGTCTTGCGTGTCCTTAATCTTGTTTGCCTTCTTCTTTTGGTAAAAGAAACTTTAAAAACAAAGAGAAGCCAAGATCTTACAAGGATGGATGCTTGAAACTATTATCTTGCGAAGTTGGTTGCAGTTTACCAATTCCCTTTCCATCCCATGCATCATCAGCATTCAAGATAGCACGCAAGGAATTTTAGTCGGTTTGCATAACAGAAATGCATCGGCTGTCTTATTAGCTACCAGTAATGTGCTTTCCACACGTCTTTAATTCATCTTATGCAAAAACCAAAGGTAATCCATCTAATGCAAAAATTACCTTTTTGTTCTCATTTTCCTTGAGAAATCGTGTGCATACTCACAATTGATATAACTACCCAAGGTCGCTATATAGTTTCTTGTTTAAGTATTGACTATGGTCTGTTTGGATTTCTAATTTTATGAACCAACCCAACTTTTATAACATAGCTGACTCAATTTTTGTGCTACAAGCAACAACTCCTTTTTATTTTGTCATCTTTATTAAGGTCTCATATTTAGTCAAGCCAGTGGTCTTATTCTTGCAAACCATGTGTGCACTCGTTACTTCATTGATAAAAAAAGTCTTAGCAATCTCATGTACCACTTCATAAGAAAATACATACTACATGCATGCAGATGCAATACTATACGTGCCCATCACCATCACCAATCGAGAAAAGACAAAGCCATCGCATTTCTATAAAAAACCGTTTTATTAGATGAGTGTGGCTACCACACTCCTTCATAAACTCTTCTGCAATTCTCATCAGAAATAGTACGTTTCTTCTTTACTAATTTCCTTCTACAAACTTGCCCATTTTCTTTTCATTTTCTTCCATGGCTATCCATAATCAAGCTAATCAGACTTACCAACCATCAACTCTACCTGTTCCTAGACCAATATTGGTGTCCAATATCGATATAGAACGACCACAAACAATCGAAGAAAACAAAGACTACTTTGATTACTCCCAAAGGGCACAGTGGCTTCGTGCTGCTGTCCTTGGAGCCAACGATGGCTTAGTGTCGACAGCATCACTGATGATGGGAGTAGGAGCTGTAAAAGAAGATGTCAAGTTTATGATTCTGACTGGTTTTGCCGGTTTGATAGCCGGGGCTTGTAGTATGGCTATCGGAGAATTCGTCTCGGTTTATTCGCAACTTGATATAGAGTTGGCACAAATAAAGAGAGAAAGTATGGCAATAAAAGATGAGGAAACACAAAGTGACGACGAGAAGGAAAATTTGCCAAACCCATTTCAAGCTGCTGGTGCATCAGCAATTGCATTCTCCCTTGGAGCTATGGTACCGTTATTAGCAGCGGCATTTATAAAAGATCATAAGGTGAGGCTGGGAGTGGTGACAGGAGCGACGAGTTTGGCGCTATTGGTCTTTGGAGGTATAGGGGCTGTTTTAGGGAAAGCACCTCTGTTGAAGTCTTCTCTTAGAGTGTTGGTTGGAGGATGGATCGCCATGGCTGTAACATATGGATTGACTAGGTTGATTGGAACCAGTGGACTTTAATAGCTAGCTGACAGCGTAACGAAGTGATAGTCATCCCATGTTATTGTAGCCGTTTCATTTACTTCTCAGTTATCGGGTCCTTGATTTCGTGCATGCAGTTATCTTGTATTTCTTTTTATGACGCAACGTATATCAACTAGTAGCTTTTAAAACAACACGGGCTAGTTGCTCAGGAGCCTGACTTGAGGTCAGCAAACCGGATATTCACTCTAGAGTTTGGGGATCGCATAAAAACTACTCTTATATGTATCTAAAGAAAACAAGTGTGTTAAAAAAAAAATAGAAGATATTTTTTATGTGTGTAAAGTGCGTAAGTTTTGCCTGTGTTATTCATGGTACGATGGATTTGGGAAACTTGCTGATGCCATTGTGGTAGGTAAAGTTCTCGCGTAAGGATACCAGTGGTTATCGAATTCGTAAGTTTTACCAGTACTTTCACGCCCTGTTTAAGAGGGAATTCTAGTAATCTGATTTTTAATTGGGATGTAGTCTTTATTCAGCTTGTTCTGTATTCTTTTTTCTTTTAGCCTCTTACTACTTGGAAGTTGCTCCTTGTACGTTCTTTTTTCTAATAATTCGAAACTCGTTAGCACCATATTCTTTATCAACTTTGGGATATATGGGTGAAAATATATAACTCTACGGAATAAAGCAAAACTATACACTATTTACGGCCTTTATGATTCACGCCGGACCTTAGGATATTTTTTTCTTTTCTTTTGTCCCAAAGCGACTCAAAAATTTATCCTGCTCAAGTTGCCATGAGAAGTATCCAGTACGGGCACTAAATAAAATATTCGTATTTTCCAACTTAACTCTTCTTTAATTTTACTGAATTCGCGGCTCTTTCATAATGAGTACTGAATTCACAACCTATCGTTGTACTAGTGTCACTGTTACTTGCGTGATTGTTTTTTGTTAACTTGGGATTTGGATCCGACTCGTCTCCTGATTCTGCCCGAGTCAGATGTCAGACCGTTTGTTTTTTATTGTGGGTCAGTGTCACTGTTACTTGCGTGATTGTTTTTTGTTAACTTGGGATTTGGATCTGACTCGTCTCCTGATTCTGCCCGAGTCAGATGTCAGACCGTTTGTTTTTTATTGTGGGTCAGATCTGACTCGCGATCTGAGTCACACCTAACCTCTGACTCGGATCCGTTTGAGTCGGGTAAAAAAATACGCCTGACTCATGGGAACAAACTACTGACTCATACTTTTGAGTCAGATCTGACTCAAAAAACAAACATATTGAGTCAGATCCAAATGAATCATGTGATTTCAGTCAGATTCAGATGAGTCAGGAGAAAACAAACACGCTCTTAGTTCAATTTTAAATATGAAACTCTTAAACATAATCACTAGTATGCATTTTCAAGGTTTCATGGTAAAACAGGTATTGCAGTTTTATCCTCGTATAGACCTTGCTTCTCGAGAGAGATGTGAGAAGCTATTTCGGTATATTTTTTTGTTTAAAGATTGCTGATGCCAAGACTGCAAATTTGGAGCTTGAGAAACGGTAAAAAAATGCAAAGAAAATAATTAAGTAAACAAGATAAGAAAACATAAATTCAAAACGACAAGGATACATATTTCAATGGTTTTGTCATTCTTATTTTAACTTTATTTAAAATAGCCGTTAAATTATCTGGCAGAATTGGGGTATACCCAAATTTAAATGGACCTAGTGCTCTTGCTAAGGGGTGGCCAAAATTAGTTATTTTACTTTAATACCCTTGAACTAATCAACTTAAAATTAAACCCTAAAATTAGAAATTAAAAAATTCTTAATCTTCCCCAATCTCTCTTCTCTAATCTCTCTGCTCTTCCCCTTTATCTTCTTCCATTTCTTCCATCAACCGAAAATCTTCAACTTTGAATTTCCAAAAAAATGGTTGATTCTATCGGCGAAAAGAAGACAATAAGTGATGTCTAAACTCATTGTGTTGTGTGATTTGATTGTTATATTAGTTTAGGAATCGAAAATTATGATTTCTGTATCTTTTGTCGGCAAGGTCATAACATGCATATCTTGCCGACCTTTCATAATAGCCATGGCGACTGTAATTTTTTCAACAGCCGGCAGGGTATTTTTTGAAGACCTTACCGACTAATACATGATTCCACATTTTTCTCAACTGCCGGCAGGGTATTTTCAACAGCTGGCAGGGTCTTCATACATGATTCCACATTTTTCTCAATAGCTGGCAGGGTATTTTTCAACAGCCGGCATGGTATTTTTTTGTAGACCTTGCCGACTAATACATGATTCCACATTTTTCTCAACAGTCGGCGGGTTTTTTTTTTACCTCACCTACTAATATTAGTCGTCTCCTGTGTGTCAAAAAAATAAAGTCGGCATTGTCTTCATTTGAATACCCTGCCGGCCAAAGTTAGTGGGCGTTGTCTTCATTCATCTACCTTGTCGGCCAAATATAGTCGACATCTTCTTTATTAAAATCGACTTTGCCGAGCTTTTCATGAATTCTGAGAACAATTTTTTTCATCACAAATCTTGAGTTCAATCAAAAACAAAATTTCATAACTTAAATTAATAATTTCAGAAGTTTTAATCTACCCAATTAATTAATCTAAACTCAATTAATTAACCTAATCAAAAAATTTGGTGTTAATTAAACCAGAGTATATTAGCCATTTAGAAAATACATCGTTAAGGGGTGGCCTGTTTTACTTCTAAATGACCCGGATTTTGTCTCATTAGGTATACCCCAATTAATCTGGGTATACTCCAATTTGGCCTGGTTAAATTAGTAGAGGAGATTTTCTTTGACAATTAAGATCTACTATCTACGTTCGATAACGGTATGATAAAATACCTCTGTTTTATGAAAGAAAAAGTAATATTTTTACATTCTCATTTTTACCTAAAAACGACCAATGTGAAGAGGGAAAGTATCACTTTTATCTTATAAAAAAACAGAGACTATATTATTTAGTTTGTCGTCCTAAATTTATTTGTTATTTCTAAATAAATCTTTTAAATTTAGTAAAACATCCCTGGATACAAGATGGGCTTAGTTTCCCCCATAAGTCCGTTGCCCCGCCCATCAGGGCCTACCCTGTTATATTCTTTCTTTTTAACACTAGCTGGTATTGTTAATCATTAACCACTTGCCTTTTATCTTGACTGCCACCCAATTGTATTTTATATTTAAACCAAGTTGACCAACTTCTTTTTATTTCAAGGGTACTTTGGGAATGTATCACCTTCTTGGTGCCAATATTTGATGGAGATTACTAGATAAAAAAATGTGAAACCTCTTTTTTCTGTAAAAGTGCTACTATCACTTTTTTTTTAATGTCCAAGCAGATTGTATTTTATTTGTAGCAATCACAACAACAGAATAAATATTTAAAATTTTGATAAGCTTCAAACTTAGAAGTAAAATTTTAATGAGGAAAAGAAATAAAATCATTCACATGTAAAATATTCGATTTAGGAATATTGCTTCCATGAAACCTAATTTATATGTATATCTGAAATACGTAGTGTCATACCATGTAACGTAGACCAAACAATTGTCCCTTGATGTGGGAAACGAAATTGCAGAAAACAGAGAAAGTAAGTTTTAGAATTCGAGACATATTATCACCAGAATAAATGAGATCATGAATGAATTCATGCCAAAATGTGTGTATCTTCGCCAATAGTTTCACGCAGTCTCCATATACACATGTGGTTAGTGAAGGACAAGTAGTAGGCTCAACTACCCTAATAAGTGGCTTAATTTTTCCATTAAGTTAATTTTTCTCAAAAAAAAATTAGAAATATAAGACCCGCAAAATTCGACCCTCCATCCAATAACCAATGATCACATCAGGATCTCTCCTATCATTTACATTTGCTTTATACGCTCCTCACGAATGAAAGTTTGACATTTCCGAAACAATACTTGGTATCTTGGTAACCAGCCGCAATTTCTAATAAATATAAAGCTCACAGGGTACTTAACATAGTACAATTCCTCATTGCTTGTTTGCACCGATCCATACATAGTTTTGTCCCACATAGGATTTCCATGAGACATGCATATATATGTCACATATACAATCTCTTATTCCTTCGTTTGTTAATTGTGAAAACTTAAAAGAGAATTCATACCTCATAAACCAATTTAGAATAAGCATGAACATAAATTTATATTAGAAATCTAAATATTTGTTAAAAATATGTCGGTAGACATGGGTAATCGTATGTGTAATACTTTTATTTAGTTTTAACGGACCAAAATTGTGTGAGATACTTTGGAAAATCTAGGTGAGTGTATTTACCTTGCATAAATTCAATAGAGTAACTATTAAGATTGAGGAGAACCTCCACCACTATTGATGTGGTAATGCTTGTCCCGTGTAGAATGTGACATCGTAATACGATGTGAGATACCGAAACCCTTAATCTGACCAAGTCAAGGAAATTGTGAACTTCTTGTTCTCATGATTCTACTTTTGGTATAACTACGACCAAATTAAGAACTCCTATTGCAAGTCCTATTAATTAAAATACTGAGTTTGGAAAAATTACTAATAATCTAGAAAATCCATAAGAAAATGAATTCACATGGTCCGAAACATTCAATAGATGCATAAAAACACAATGAAAATTGTATATGTGGACGGAAAATGAGAAAATAATTGCTTCTTTGAGCAACTAAATAAAAGTATGTAACTGAGATTATATCATATTACCTTGACCTACGTCAGAGGAGTTGGAAAAGATTGAAGCCAAATAAAGTGGAATACTTTATATACACCTGTAAAATATTCAATTTAGCAAACAATGAGTAAATATCTGAATCATATATCTTATAACTCCCATATAGTTTGAAGCGGAATAGGCCCTTACCTTGATATATAAGAAATATCAGTTCATTTATTCATGGAATTAGAATGTAAGATCAATGAGAAACATTAAGTGATTGAGCTGAAGACAGTATCATACTGAATATTTGAACATTCTAAAAGATTCACAGGACTATCAGTATGATTTTCAGTTCAATCTATCATTTTACTCTCTAACCTAAGAAGAAATAATTTTATTATCTACGGCTACGTTGATGCTATTACACCATTCTACATAACTTATTTGAGGAGTCACGTAAGCCTAAAAAGTACAAAGCTAACGAATAAATAAACTTTAAAAATAACTAATGCAACATTTCAATATAATAACAACAATTAGAGTTAAAAGTGACATGCTAAATAACACTAACAACATCGCAACAGAATCAAGTTCTCCAAGTTACTAACAAACATGAAGCTCTAAATATAACACAATCTTAACCAGCTTTAATCACTTTGGATTTATCAACATCACCACTCACTTTGGATTTAATCTTAACCACCTTTAATCACTTTCCCAAAACTAAGCTTTATTTGAATACCATGAATGTCTGAAATAAAATAAATTAATTAGCAGTTTCTTACAAGAATAATCTATCCAAACAAGATTACCTTGGAAGAAATGAAGAATGATATATGTATACCTTTATTAATACATCATCAACATTGGCCTTTCGTTTTTTTTCACCCTACAAAGTATGCTTTGATATTTTATTAGCATAAAAACAGGATAAAAATTCATATTCTTTTCACTTTTTTTTTTTTAATTATTTCACGTTTTTCATAGGAGAATACTCAAACCTGAGTATTGTCATATCTTCATGCCCAAGCATAAAGTAACATATACCAATTAGCGACATGTAAGATTATAAACTTTTTTTTTGAAGCAAAAGATGAATGTATTAAGAGAAAATTAGTTACATGTTTGTGGCCTTGTCTGTAAACAACTGAGATCTAATCTCAATAGGAGAAAAACTAGACCAAGTACATGATAAACCATCAACTCTAGCTAATTTAGAGAGGATGTCAGCTACTTTATTCCTTTCTTTTGGAATGTGATGACATTTCCAAGAGATGTTACTACTGAAAAAAAGTTGAATATCTTTAATCATATTATGTAAGCGCTATTCTATAGGAGAGTTCTTCACAACTGCATCCACCATCGTCTTTGCATCAATCTCAAAGTACACCTTCTCCAGATTGAGAGAGTGCGCCCAGTTAACATCCTCCCACAGTCCCATACATTCAGCCTCCTCAGCGGTCCTTATTCCTTTTAGTTGGATGCATTTTGCTCCCTGCTGTGAACCTGCACAATTCCGAATGATTAGTCCTACACCACCTAAGGTATTCAAAAAGGAACCATAACAGTTTATAGTAACAAAGTTAGATGGAGGAGGAATCCAATGTGTTATTCTACGACAACATCTATTGGTGCTAGATGCAGAATTGATTCTCTAAAGTGAATGATCTTCTATAAAACTTTTGCATTTTCTGATTGACTTTTCTGGCTGTGGTGAGATATTCTGAAAAACTTTATCGCATCTATCAGACCATAAATTCCAAGCTGTAATGGCTCTTTTACAAAGTTCATCAACAGTGATCTGCTAGCATGCAGTTCATCAAACCAGGTGTTAATCCATTCTGCAAAGGAAGTGTTACTACTTGAAGACCAGCCAAATAGTGCGAACCAAACCATTCTAGGAAGATTACGGTCCCTTAGAACATGATCTGGTGTTTCTGAAGTTTGTTCACGGGATGGGCAAGTATCAGCGACTCCAGGCATCGTTAAGCTGAGAATGTCTTTTGTAGAGAGAAGATTAGAAGTAACTTTCCATAAAAAGTGTCGAATCCTGGGTAACATGGGTAATTTCCGTAATGTTTTATAGATTTTTACCATTCTATCTTCCACAGAGCCAATGCCATGTTCTTCTTCATACATCTTACGGTAAGAGGATTTTATCGAGAATATACCATTTCTCTCCAACAGCCATACTAATCTGTCTTCTTGACTAATATGGATTGGGATCTTCAATATACAACTTACTGTATGATTATCAAATATGTCATGCAGGATATTAATATTCCATGAACTAGAATCTGCTGAAAAAAGTTGATGCACATACGTATATTGTAGATGAGTAGAGCTTCCATGTTTAGGGATAAGAGGTACATGTAGTTCTTTAATCCATCTTTGTTTCCATATGAGAATTTTCTTACCATTTCCCAAAACCGATAAACTATTTTGCAGAACAAAACTCAGCTCCGAGCTGATGCTCCTGCAAGACCAAGTACAATTAGTCTTCTTCTTCAGATTAAGAAGATCACCATCTGAATAATATTTGGCTTGAAGGGATTTCGTCATCATGGATTCAGTATCAGAACACACTTTCCAAGCTGACTTCGCTAACAAAGATCTGTTAAAAATTCTTAGATTTTTGAAACCCAATCCACCTTCTTCTTTAGGTTGTTGAGTTCTTTTCCAGAAATAACATGGTTTCCTCTACAAGACTTTTTATTTCTCCAGTATTTTTGTTGAGAGGATTACATCTTATTAATGGTAGTGTCAGGGAGTTTAAAGCTCGACATATAGTGAATAGGTATAACACTAGAAACGGTTTTTTATCATGACAGATCTTCCCGCTTCACTGATATTAGTACCATTTCATTTAGCAAATCTGTGATCCATCTTATCACACAGAGAAGAGAAAGGTATGCGCTTGTTTCTACCGACGAAAAAAGGTAGACCTAAGTATCTTTCTTCTGAAATATTCAAATAGCGAACCTGTAAAGTACCACTGATATCCTGACAAGACTCTGAATCCATATTAGAACTAAAAAATACAGCTGATTTGTTAAAATTTATCAACTGACCAGAACATTGAGAGAACTGATCAATAACTTGTAGAAGCTTAGAAACTTGTGTGTCATTAGCTTTGCAAAACAATAAGCAATCGTCTGCAAATAAAAGATGATTTATTTTTGGAGCTGAGTGGGATATTTTCATTCCAGTTAATTGACCAGCGTTTTCACAGTGTGCTAGATACCTCGAGAAGGATTCCATTGCCAAGATAAACAAGTAAGGTGATAAAGGATCACCTTGACGTATTCCACGAGATGGTTTAAAAGCTTCAGTAGGAGAACAGTTGAGCATTATTTCGATCTTTGTGGTAGTAATACATTGTAGGAAACTCCACTCTAGCCTATCGAAGGCCTTTGACATGTCCATCTTAAGAGCAAGATGGCCAGTAATCCCTTCTTTTCTCTTCATTGCTTGCACAATTTCCTGCACTAAACATATATTTTCGAAATTAATCATACATGGTACATATGCAGACTGCATAGGTGAGATGATTGTAGAGATGTGCTTTTTCATTCTCAAAGCTATGATCTTTGAAATAATTTTATAGATAGTATTGCACAATGCTATAGGTCTAAAGTCTTCCGGCTTCTGAGCAATCTGAACTTTTGGAATGAGAGAGACTCTAGTGTTATTCAACTGCTTTAAAAGAAACCCGAATGAAAGAACGATTTAACCAGTTTGCATACATCATCCTTCACAATCTTCCATTGTGTTTGATAAAACCCATGAGGGAAACCGTCTGGCCCAAGAGAGGTCCATGGAGCCATTGTCATCAAGGCCTGATAAATTTCTTCATCAGAAGGAATAGCTTCTAACTATTGGTTATCTTCATCCGTAATGCACTGAGGAATATGTTGAAGAAAACTGCTGCTATCTGCCGGAGAAGAAGAGGTCATAATATTCTAAAAATGATTTTTAAGGAGAACTGAAAGAGAGTCTCTATCACTACACCATGTACCATCTTGCGCCAATAATGCATCAATTCTGTTACGAGATTTCCTTTTGTTCATTCTAATATGGAAGTACTTGGAGTTTAAATCCATATCATTATAAAAATGATCTCTAGCTTTAAATGCATTTGAATCGGCTTGAATACATTTAGTTTTATGATTTCCTGCTCTAGCTTAACTACTTCCTCAGTGTTTGAACCATTAGAATCAGTAGCTTGAAGATTAGAAATATTCTCTTGCAGCTGTGAAATGGTATTACTGATATTGCTAAAAATATTTTTACTCCAATGAGACAAAATAGTTTTAGTAGCAGACAATTTGTTAGATAAAACAAATGCATTATAACCTGAAAAACTAGAAGACCAGGCAGTTCTTATTTTATCAGCACAACTATTTTGAGATAACCAATTCTCAAAGAATTTACAACTTCTACCCGTTACTTTATTATGCTTACAAAGTTCTAATAAAATATGAGCATGATCGGAACCATTCTTGAGACAAATGAGTTAGGACTAATTCTGGAAAGAAATGAACTACTTACTATTAACTAGAGCTCTATCTAACCTAGATTTTTTAAGACCTGTACCATGCTTATTACTAGACCAAGTAAAAGGATTACCAGAATAACCCAAATCCGAAAGGTCGGCTTCTTTGATTAAATCAAGAATATCAGTAGAGGTAATCTGAGAAGATTGAGTGTTTCTATCATTATGGGAAAGGGTGATATTTAAGTCACCTATGATTACCCATGGCATGTCTATAGAGTCACTAAGATCTTTTATAATAGACCATTGATCTAATTTTTCATGGATATATGGTGTTCCATAAACACATGATAAATACCAAGTTCCTCTACTAGGATCATTTAATATTTTAGCATGTATCATTTTATCAGATTGATCTACAATTCCAAGTTGAAATCCATACTTCCAAAGAAGAATTAGGCCTCCAGCAGTACCAATGGAAGGCACAAAAACTTTGTTTGGCATGTTTAAAAAATTTGAAAGTCTAAGAATTCTATTGTCATTTATTTTAGTTTCACTAAGGAATATGATATTTGGTGAGTAGCGATGGTTGAGAAGATGCAAATGATCACGAGTATCTTGTCCTAGAAAACCCTAACAATTCCACTTAAGACCTTCATATTGAGAGAAATGAATAAACTGACAAAATGATAACTTAACGGGAAAAATTGTACGGAAGAGAAAACTTGTGCAGAAAGTAAACTATAAAAAGTAATGAGTTTAGTAAATACCAGAGTAGTGACAGCAGCAGCCTCATCCATGACATGGGAGTACTCCTTTGAATTACCAACTCCTTCATCAACCAGATCATGCTCCATGCCATCAAACTCAATAACAGATGGAGTCCCACCAGTAACTTGCACATCATTCTATTGAATGTTTTCATATTGAGAATCTCTATCATCTTCATCCGAGTTTCTTGATCTCTTGGGCCTTCTAGTTTCCTCAAGTTCGTCTTCTTCTTCTGCTAGTTTCTTTTTGCTTGCTTCACAGATCCTTTGAATCAGCACATCAAGATTTTCACAAATTTCTACACCATAACTTTCAGCTAGTTCATGACAGTATTGGATATACTGTTCGTTGGTATATCTTCTTATCTTCAGATCATGCGCTACATTAGCATATTCTTCTTTTTTATGATCTACAGTCCAACAGTGAGGACAAATATTATGAGGTTGGCGTTCCCAGTGATATCTAACCCAAGTAACACCTCCAGCTATTGTATTCCACCACCCTCCTCTAAAAAGAGGTTTACTAAAATCAATTTTCACTCTGGATGATATCATACTTCTATAGGTGGGTCGACAGTTGTCAGGTTTTTTCCAAACTTTTGGACCCAATTCCACTAGCGCTTCATCTATTACTTGAACAGAGTGATGTTCAAGCAGTAAATTTTTGAATTGAACTGTCCACTCCTGATGAGTAAACTTCTAATCGTTTAGAGGAATGGAATCATCATAAATAAGAAGATTTAGATGGGACTTACAAACATTCCATGGTGACTTCTCTAGAACCGCTTCCATTTTTTTCTTTGTGTTAAACTTAAACAGAAAAATATTTCTGTCCAGAGCACGAATCTCCCTGAATTTGTAAGGCTTCCAGAGTGGTTTTAGCTCTTGTATCACCGCATCTGTTTCCATAGGATCATCAGCAAATAGTTTACATATAAGAGTATGACCTCTTTCTTCCTTTTCTACTGATAAAGCTTTCGAAGAACCTACTGCTTTCCTTAAACTCATAGCAGAAATATCATGAATATTTGCATTCTGAAGTTGATTTGTGATAGCAGAAACTGGAGTTTTAGATGAGGAAGCCATAAGTTTTTGCAGAAAAAAATGAGAGATGGGTTCAGGTAAAGGATGGAGATAATGGATCCACTTTTCTTGGTTATAAAGAGTGAAAGAATTGGAAGGGAAACCAAAATTAGTTGTAGAAATATAAGGGAAATCTTTTATTCGAGTAAAGTCTATAATTGCATGGATTATTCTCAAAAATTTAGCATTAAACGAGAATAAGATTGACTTAAGAGGTGTCGGAATTGCTTTGAAAGTGTGTTGATGACAGCATACTACATTAACTGTGTTTACCAATTCTTGCTTGATTATCATGATGAAGCTGTAGTACCGCCAATCACGCTTATTCAAAATTTGAAACTTTCATGGCTCGTCTAGAGTGCACAACTTGACTCAGATCGGTGAAGATGAGATTAAATCATGACTAATACCGGGATTAGTCGAGACATTTTAATCATATAGATGATTTCATGGCAAAATACTGATACATACTGTTGGAATCCATCATGAGAATGATGGGTTGCAAAACTGCTATAGAAGATGATGTGCATACTGCTGTTGATTATGACAATACTGATTGGACAAGAAGAATGATAAAACAGGTCCAAAAATGTATGCCTTACATGATAAACAAAGGATGAGGCTCTGCAGAAGATTAAAAACTCATTAGAAAAATATCAGAAGTCATCAGAAATAAAAAAGTTTTATTAAAACAATGAGAAGAATAAGAGTTTATTAAAGAAAAACATAGACAAAACTAATTTAGCATGATGGATTCTGAGTAATGTAAAGAACAAAACATAGAAAAAGATAAGTTGTAGAAATTAATGGAACATAGAACAAGGTTAAAGATGAAAATTAAGAAATTTGAAAAAATTGAGTTAACTCAGATTTTCGCCCGATTCGCCCTCTGCCTAAACGATTATCAGCCGAAACAAAAACGTGGAAAATCACTTCTCAGTTGGTTCTTCTTTTCTTTTACATCAACTGAAAATGTCTTAAGTATGTATTTTCTTAACATATATAACACCGGCTTCACTGTTACCAATTTTCTTGTAACTTGTTTTATGTAAGATTATAAACTGAAAAGATATCAATATCTACGTAATCACCAAGTGTTATTACGATAAATCCATATAGGTATGAATATTATTGTTATCCAATTACTTTTTGGCGTTGGTTCATGTTGTATTTCGTTTTTCTTTTTTGTTGTTGCTTTAGTTCATTGTAATTGTTATCAAATATTATACTTTGCTTATTTGAGTTTGATAACAAAAATAAATTCTTATGTATGAATATGCATAGTACATGTACAAAGCAGAGAAATCTTCAGTTAAGGTTTATGTGAAGTTTTTAGGTTACTAGTAATAGAGGTTACGAAGGATGGAGAAAAGGGATAAGAGATCATAAGATTGGTGAATGATTAATTATGTAGCTGCAACATTTAAAGATTATGATTTTGAGAAATTCATGAATGATTAGTTGACAAAAGGACATAAAATTGAATAATCATTAAGTATTATTAAATGGAAAAAGAGACTGTATTAGAGGAAATCATTACAATCATTTAAATAAGATAATCAAACTCTTATAGGAAACAAAGAGCATTTGATCACGAAGCCCATGATATACTGAACGGCGTTACGAACTTACGTATTAGTATTATAGTCATAACACATAAGCAGATTCACCACCTTCATAGTCATATGTGAGTTGACTTATGATTATTCTGATCAGCAATTTGTAGATCACTTTTACCAAAGACGTAATGATCGGCTAAGAAAAGTTTTCCAAATAACGAAACACATTTTAGAATTAAAGATAAAAATGTATTATAATTTTTTTTAGCATGATGTAAAAGTTAATAAATGTAACGAACCCCATATGGGTACATTATAGCAATAGTGCCTTCCCAAGGCATCCGAGTGACAACTTATAATATTTCTCATAATATATCATAAATGTTACTAGGATCGTGTATACAATTACAATTTGCAAGTTATAGAATTTATATGAATATTCGTTTATAAATTTTTAAATGTTAGAAAGCAAGAATCTATCAAAATTAGTATGACACTTGCTAGGTGAGAAATTAATCTAAGGTTGTTTACCCTGCGATTAGCAGATATGTATATGTCCTCTAACTAATCTGAAATATGTCAAAAAAAAAAATGAAAACGAGTAAAAGGTGTCAATCAAAATACTGTTACCCAATTGTGAAACATCCAAAAGGTGAACTGGTTAAAAACAATACACTAATATATGGATGCGGTTACAAAACGGAGAAGCCTTATCTTTGGGAGATTACATCATTTAGTTTATGATTTTAAGATATTTTTTATTGAATTTACTTCCTCGTAATTTTACTATGTGCCCACTAGATATAAGGTATCAGATGCTTAATCTACTTTGCTTGAATAAATAAAATGAAAATCTTACCTATTGCCATTCGCCGGTCATGATTTTTGATGGCTTATCGGGCATACCAGGAAACCAAGAAAAAAAGCGTAAAAACATTAACAGAGTAGAATTCAACACAAGAAAACTTTTAAAGTTTTGAACATCTTTGTTTTGTATAAATATATCAATCATACCTCATCCTCCAATCAATGGTGACATCCCATAAAAAGATGATCAATGTGTTCATCACTATGAGTATTATCCAGCATAAGGCGAACTTTGATGCCCATGTGTTCTCATATTTAAGTAGAATTTTAATGAAGAGATGACTGTAACCAAGATTGTTGTGAAATGCTTAAGTTCTGCAACAATTTAGGAATATTTCAGTTGTTACGGTGTTACTAGGTATAATGTGACAATTATAGCTAGGAAAGAATCTAAAAATTCTAAGACAAGTAGAGTAAAAGTGAATAACTATACCATTAAGATATTGATTTCCTCCAAATTTGACGCACTGGAGTATACGCAGTGCAAATGGTATACATGTAACAACTAAAGCAATGAGAGACTATGAATTTGGGGAAAAATGGAACACCAAAAAGGTGAAGCACAAGCAAGAGGGCCGACAATGCATCCGCTAACACCTACAACAAGTACAATAAGTCTTTAATGCCTTAAAGGGAAAGTATACATTAGTATTCAACTCTTCACTTTTGTGTTTTACTTTTAACATTGATGCTAGTAGAAGAAAGCTAATGACATTCAATATTAAAAATACCTTGGACAAAGAAGTAATAATATCCGCTAAAAATAGCTCCTGAAATGGGGGAACCTGTATTAAAAGAATATATATATTTTTTAATAAAATATGTCATCAACTTATAAAAGAATTATTAAAATAATACAAATCATTGCAAGATAATTAACCTCTTGGGGATGTACTATAGCAACTACTGTACTTCTAAGATATTTGAAATGACCATTTGTGATATCGTGTTATATCACATACACAGCTGGAATCAATATGTACATTGCGCTCTGTAATCTATCTAATGAATATTAGTTGTTTACTTCTTTCATAGAATTTTATACAACAATATATAGAATTATATACAACAACACACTATCGAAAAAACATGATACGTGGATAAGAAAAAAAATGAAGCAACATACCACACACATAGCAGATGTAATTGTCAGTCCCACAAAGCAGAATATGACAAAGAAGATAAGTGAGTAAAAGGTACCCACAAAGACACCGGTGACTTGCTGGAAAACACCCAAAAATGTAAATTCAATTTTTGATGTGATGTCAAGTTTAATTTCTGATTAAAAATTTAAGTGGTAGGTATAAGATTATACATCGATAACATCTTGTGACCTCACAGGAGCATGACTATCTTTGTAACCGAATTCGTCGAGGTAAGAAACTTTGTGTTTCTCAAATTTTTGTATATCTAATCCCCATCCGCGTACTATTAATTAAGAAAAATCTAGAAAGCAAAATAAAAATACGAAATCTATTAGTTAGTACGTTACCAAAAGAAACAGGGAATGATATTTGGCTAATGCATCGCCAACAACGTCGTGTCCCACAATCACATTCATCGTTTCTCACCTACAAAATTTATTCCGATTTTATTACTGTCACAAGAGTCAATCAAATTCGTATTTTCTTACATAATCTTTTTATTTTCACAAATAGATATTTTCCATTGTTCATTAGAACCACAGAATAATGAGAAACAAAAGAAACAAAATATCTACCTTGATGTAGATTAATAGTGACAAAAACTAATAAAATAATAAAAGAAACTATGTTGGGATAAAACATGACTTTATCTGTCACATGGTGGTAACTCTTGAAAACTTACTTATTTTTCAATATTACCTTAATCAAGCGAGACAAGGAATTAAAAATTGGCTATGGGTCACATGTTTCTTGTTCACTTTCCACACATTAAATCTTATGCTTGGCCAGCAGTACATATTGGGTACATGTACCTATTCCATAGAAATAGTTTCAGAATTCTGCGCCAAAGTCTGTGGAAAAATCCTGCTTCTAAAGGTAGTCAATTTCTTAAATTATATATTTTCCATTGTTAGTTTCAAAACACTATTGGTGGGAAACAATGTTTAATCTATATTTATTGTACAGTCACCAAATTTTCGAAGTATATTCTTCACAGATTTGGTCACCTCACTCGCTAAGGTGCGTTGCCATTTACTCATCAGCAGCGAAATTAATAAAGAAGAAATAAGCTATGTCTCTCGCTTGATTTCTATGAAATGCTTTATGTCCAAACACTGAAACTTTACCGCCAAGAAGGTACACAATAGTAAATAATGCTTTGATCATGTCTGTTAAAACCTATCACCACTCACATACCAGCAAAATTAAAAAAGAACTCAAGTGCAAAACCCAAAAGAACCAAACAAAACTAGGCCCAAGGCCCAACTGTCTCAATTACACTTCCTGTAAATACAGAGTTGCACATTTCTTATGAATATTGACTCATGACAAGGATATTAATTCACACAGTACTTTGAAAAACAGAATAATAACACCTAAATCATTAACTCATTCAATTCTGCCATTTGTCTTTGTTACCCGTTTTTCTTTATTTCTCTGCTGATGAGTAAATAACAACGCACCTTGGCAAGTGAAGTGACCAAATCTGTGAAGAATATACTTCGAAAATTTGGTGCCTGTACAATAAATATAGATTAAACATTTTTTCCCACCAATAGTGTTTTGAAACCAACAATGGAAAACATATATTTTAAGAAATTGACTACCTTTAGAAACAGGATTTTCCACAGACTTTGGCGTAGACTTCTGAAACTATTTCTATGGAATAGGTACATGTACCCAATATATACTGCTGGCCAAGCATAAGATATAATCTGTGGAAAGTGAACAAGAAACATGTGACCCATAGCCAATTTTTGATTCGTTGTCTTGCTTGATTAAGGTAGTAAGTAAGTTTTCAAGAGTTACCGCCATGGGAATTGATCTCTGAAGTGCCATGTGCATTATGAACCAAATATATCCATAGTACTAATTAAAAACTAATAATACCTAATTATCATATATATGTTGTCTTGTTCGACTATTCGTTCATGCAAATACCCAATTTATCAAATTCAACATTATATTATTAGAGGGGTCGGTCAAAGACAAAAAAATCTCATTAAATTACAAAAGATAGCAGATACCTCTTCTCTCTATTCCAACTAGCAAAGACGCACGTGCGATGCACCTTCCGACTTGTTGTCCCGTTTCACAACATAGGGAGTAAGGAACTAAAATCATAAGGCGGAAAATTTTCCTTCAAAATACAAATTACTTTTTCACAATTCTGTCTCGTGTAATCAATTAGAATAGATGTGACTTACATTTCAGTGAGTGAAAAATTCATATACAATAGACACTGAAGTGTGAGATGAAACCATAACTAAAAAAAAAAATTATGTAAAAAACATATACAACAACTAGGAACTTTGCAGACAACATCAATCCGTAAGATATTGCAATATTAATTTTTCTTTACCTAAGCTAGGACGACGTAAGAACTTCCTTGTACACAACGTTCTAGGTGAACATTCCAACTTTATCAGAAATGCCTCCTTTCTTGATTAACACCTTAGTGTTGTTGCTGGAAACACCCCTTGAATGCCCAACATACAATTGTCCATAACTAAAGACATGCTCGGGAAGATGTAAAATGTGGACATCTCGACTTGGATTTAATTCATTTTCGTGGAGGTCTTGGGGACAAGAAGTGTTTTCGTACAAATAAACAACAAAATTAGAGACAACAATAAATAAATGCAAAGTACATAAATACAAGTATACTTCATTTGGATAAAAACTATAAAAATTATTTTAAAAGCTGAGAAATGTCTGCTAAGACCTATCACCACTCACATACCATCAAAATTAAAAAGAACTCAAGTGCAAAACCCAAAGTAACCAAACAAAACTAATCCCAAGGCCCAACTGTCTCATTACACTTCCTGTAAATACAGAGTTGCACATTTCTTGTGAATATTGACTCATGACAAGGAGGACGATTATTAATTCACAAAGTACTTTGAAAACAGAATAATAACACCTAAATCATTAACTTCTCCTTCATCCTAACAGTTTTATATACAAGGAACCCATAATTCACCTCAGATGCAAACAAACACCCATCCCAGAGTAGTAACTCATTTAATTATGCCATGTGTCTTTGTTACTCGTTCTTCTTTATTTATCTGCTGATGAGTAAATGGCAACGCACCTTAAAGAGTGAGGTGACCAAATCTGTGAAGAATATACTTCAAAAATTTGGTGTCTGTACAATAAATATAGATTAAACATTTTTTTCCCACCAATAGTGTTTTGAAACCAATGGAAAACATATAATTTAAGAATTGACTACCTTATTTAGAAGCAGGATTTTCCACAAACTTTTGTGTAGACTTCTGAAACTATTTCTATGGAATAGGTACATGTACCCAATATATCTTTGCTGGCCAAGCATAAGATATAATCTGTGGAAAGTGAACAAGAAACATGTGACCTATAGCCAATTTTTGATTCCTTGTCTCGCTTGATTAAGATAATAAGTAAGTTTTCAAGAGTTACCGCCATGGGAATTGATCTCTGAAGTGCCATGTGCATTATGAATCAAATATATCCATAGTACTAATTAAAAACTAATAGTACCTAATTATCATATATTTGTTGTCTTGTTCGACTATTCATTCGTGCAAATACCCAATTTATCAAATTCAACATTAAATTATTATTAGAGGGGTCAATTAAAGACAAAAAAATCTCATTAAATTACAAAAGATAACAACTACCTCTTCTCTCTATTCCAACTAGCAAAGACGCACGTGCGATGCACATTCCGACTTGTTGTCCCGTTACAAAACATAGGGAGTAAGAAACTAAAATAATAAGGCGGAAAAATTGCTTTCAAAATACAAATTACTTTTTCACAATTCTGTCTCGTGTAATCAATTAGAATAGATGTGACTTACATTTCAGTGAGTGAAAAATTCATATACAATAGACACTAAAACGTGAGATGAAACCAGAAGTAAAACAATAGAGGAAAAAAAAAACATTATGTAAAAAACATATACAACAACTAGGAACTTTGCAGACAACATCAATTCGTAAGATATTGCAATATTAATTTTTCTTTACCTAAGCTAGGACGACGTAAGAACTTCCTTGTACACAACGTTCTTTGTGAACATTCCAACTTTATCAGCAATGCCTCTTTTATTGATTAACACCTTAGTGTTGTCGCTGGAAACACCCCTTCAATGCCCAACATACAATTGTCTATAACTAAAGACATGCTCGGGAAGATGTAAAATGTGGACATCTCGACTTGGATTTAATTGATTTTCGTGGAGGTTTTGGGGACAAGAAGTGTTTTCGTACAAATAAACAACAAAATTAGAGACAAAAATAAATAAATGCAAGGCTACTTCATTTGGACAAAAACTATAAAAATCATTTTAAAAGCTGAGAATAGTGAAGTTCTAAAAGTGTTTATGTTTTCCTGCATCTTAATTATTATTATTTATTTATTTGAAGGAAAGAAGGTGAAACACCGATTTAGATTAAATTAACTAAAAACCATGGACATGCTAATTAAAGTACATAGCATATATAAAATATCAAACTACAAAAACAAAATATTACAACAACATAAAAATTGTAATGTAACAAGTTACAAAAGTACATAATCGTTGATCAGAGTAGTAATATATGTAATTGGAGGGATGGTGAATTAAGAGAAAATCTTTTATGAAAAGGATAATTTTCACTAAACATCATTATCATAATCAATTCTTGTAGCCATTAATCTTGTTTGAATGAATCTTGATCATCGTCACACTAAAATTGATTGTCTTCGAAGATATACTTGAATATATCATCAGACTCCAATTGAATGCCCGAAGGCTATAAGAAATCACACTTATGGTGCATATGAATACAACTACATCTCATAAATTAGCCATGAGATATGAACAATAAAATAAAATAGAAAATTCTAAAACCTAAAATCACAAATAGGATTGCAACCTGGTACTAAAAGCATTCATAAAAACCAGTTTCTAAAAAAAAATTAGATACCTTTACAAAAGGACGCGAAATTGGGGGATATTGATTACTTCACCCAACCCATGGTGTCTGCTAAGGGGTGACTTTTGGGTATGAAAATACTAAAATACCCTTCCCTCAAAATAAAAATTTAAAAACTTAAAATCAAAAACAAAATCATATCCCCCATTTCCATCTCCACTTCTTATTAATCACTTTCAGGGTTAGAGCTTTGAAACCCAAATATTCCCCATTCCCTTTCAAATTCTAAACTCTCCCCACTCTCTTTCAAATTCTCTTCTCCTTCTCTCTTAGGCTCCTCACTTTGGAAACGAATTTTTTTTTTAATTCGGAAGTGATGAAGATCTGCGCAAGTGATGAAGACCATGCCGGAATTGATGAAGACCGTGTCGGAAACCGGTGCGGCATGGTTGGTAACTAACATTCAATGTCGTAACTAAGTGCCGGCATGCTCAATAGAAATCTATCAATGCCAGTAGTCAAGTGAAAAAAAAATTGAAGTTTCCTGGATACTTTTCATCATGTGCCGGCATAGAAATTTAAGCAACATACTATGTCGGAAATCGGTGCCGGCATGCTCGAGAATTAACTACTTGTGCCGGAAGTGGGTGATTAAAACCGGAAAAAACTCAAAAACGGAATTTTTTTACATCGCCGGAAGTGATGAAGACCATGCCGGAATTGGTGAAGAACCACGCCGGAAAATGGTGCCGGCATGCTCGATAGAAATCTATCAATGCCGGTAGTCAAGTGAAAAAAAATTGAAGTTTCCTGGATACTTTTCATCATGTTCCGGCATAGAAATTTAAGCAAAAGCCATGCAGGGAAGTAGTTAGACATGCTCGAAAATCGATAAGCGTCTTGGGAAGTAGGCGATTAAAACCAGAAAAATAGGTTTTGAAGATCAAATGCCGGAAGTAGACTGATTAAAACCGGAAGTAGTTCCGCCCCCCCCCGAACCCCCTCGGATAGTGGCAAACAATTTATGAAAATTTCCAACAAATGCCGGCATGGTTTTTTGGTTGAATACCATGCCGGCACCAAGCTTTTTCAGCTGCAACAATGGTGGATTCAAAGAAAAAAAATCAAATTTTCAACCTCTTAGCACAATTCTCTCTTCACAATCATCCTCCACTTTCACCAAAAAAAAGTTCCCTCTCAAAAAAATTTCCATCTTTCTACTCTCATCTCATTCACCCAAATACAAATACACACTAATCATTTAACAAATACTTAAGATTTTTACTAATTATTATTAACCACTAAACTTGATTAGTGAGGGGTAGATTAGGATTTAAAAAAATACTTAGATAAGGGGTGACCCCGAATTGATATATGGATCCAATTTTTGTCCTTTTCTTATATCCCCCAATTCCTTTTTATATCCCCCAATTTCGCGTTCTTCTTATACTCGACAATAACCGATTAAAAGGCTAATTTTAGAAATATCTCCTTATTTAGTGATATAGGTCATCTATTAGTGTGACAAAATTTAAACATGAATATGTCGTCTATTTAGGGACGGAGCGAGAATATGCTAGTGTGTATCGCTAGAGAAATATGAGATCAATTGATATATTTTTGTTACACCTATAATCTTCGTACAAGACAAGTATTAAATTTCAGACTGTAAATTCCGAATCATTTGATGAAACAAATTGTACCAAAGAATGTATTTATTTGGGTTATTCGGTATTTGGTACTTACTTTTTGTCCAAAACCTGGGTTTGGTTTAACATTTGTCCAGGCTTTGCGTTTGGTCTAAAGACCAACGTTGACTCGGTTATATGGTGACATGTCTAACTATTGACTTAATTTATTTTTTGTGCATCCCTTAAATTATTATGTATTCACTACCAAGGGCCCTAAAAATTATAACTCTTTTTTTTGTAGCTCTGGTGTCATATATCGATTACGTCGAAGAACAAGAAAAATCATTTCTGGCAAAAAGTGTAATCTGACATCTGGCAGCATAAGGACCAGTAAGATCTAATAAATAACGAAGTTGCTAGGTATACATCGGATTCATACCCCAAACCTTTTACCCCTATGTGTCATTCATATCCACCATAGATTTCATCTTCACCCTACCCCACCAGGGAAAACAGGAGGTCCGCATTAAATGCGAGCAAATAAAAACTTGACACATAGGGGGTAAGATTTTTGGGTATAAAAGTTGGGGTATACATAGCATTTTCGAATAAACACCTAACCCGATTGCTATAATATTTCTTTTCTTTTTTATCGCTTCTTATTTCTTCTTCTTCTTCTTCTTCTTCTTCTTCTTCTTCTTCTTCTTCTTCTTCTTCTGCTTTTTTCTGATCCTGTTTGATTCCTAGTGATGAAGTTCCAAGTTAATTTGAGTGAATCAACTAGTGAAGATACGTAGATGAAACTGGAGTTATTCTCTATGAATTACGAGGGAGATGTTGCTGATGTGAATCATGAAAAATTAGAACAATGGTAAGTTAAACGCAAAGGATGGACAAATGTTAGACCAAACCTAGGTTTTGGTCAAAATCTGAGTACCAAAAACCAAATAACCCTATTTATTTTCTGAAGCCTGAATGAAATCTGAGAAAACAATCCAATAATTACTTGGTTCGGAATAACAAAGTACATAAAGCTGAAAAGGACTAAGACGATAAGATCAATTACACTAAAAGTTCTCGAGGCTATCTCTAGATTGCCAAAACTTAAATACTACTCCCGCTGTCCCAATTTAGCTGAAGATTTAGGGGTTTTCTTAAGTACCAAACTAGACGAAGGTTTTCATATTTTTCTCACTTTTTCCTTATTTGACCTATGATGAAATCAACCATTAGAAATAAAGAACAAAAACTAGAAGAATTAAATATTTTAATAATTATTATTAAGGGATATATATGGATAAAAAATAACTCCCACTTCTATTTCTTAATCTACGTGAAAACATCTAAACCTTAAACTAAACTGGGACAGAGGCAGTAGCAATTATTGAAACTAAAATAAATGAATAAGAAATTTATAAGAATCAGAAAATTAAAGACATTACAAAGTGGGAAAGAAAGTGAAAGAAAAAAGCTGATGTAGTATGTGCAACTCTGTATTCAAAATTTGATGTAATATGTGTATTCAGAATTTGAGCGAGTTGGGCCTTGTGCTTCTGCAAAGTGCAAACCCAGCTAATTGTATCAAAACAAAAACAAAAAATCTCTACATCCAAACTTGTAGCCTAACTAATGCTGAGAAGATTTGGAGAAGGTTGAAACTATATTGAAATAATGGTGTATTTTTATAGGGTTAATATTTCAGACAACTACCTAAGAGAGTACAATAAACTTTCTCAGTTTCATAGAACCGACAAACACATATTAACAAAGTCAACTACTTTGGTTTACTTGACTTTTTGCTTATATTCTAATACAAGGCCGGTTCTGAAGGGTGGCAGGGTGTGCTCCCGCACAAGGAGTCCCAGTTGGTTAAGGCATACAATTTGGTAGAGTTACACTTGGAATTTCTATGCAGTATTGGGCCAACTGATTCATTTTTTTTGGTTGGAATTGAACTAAAAAAACCCATTTTTGACGGCTATATATATGCTTTAGTCTGTTTTTGGATGTAGTTAAGTCCTTGTATTTTATTTCTGTTTCAATCTGTTAATCGAAGTAGTTTAGTCCTCATGTTCGGTTTTCACTTTCGATGGAAAGTTCCCAACTTCCGAATACTTTTTACCATACGTTGTGCGGCATAAATTACTTCCTTTCAATGCTATATTTTATTTATGCGTGAAATTTTTTCTGGTTTTAATCGATCTACTTAAAGACACATTATCGATTTGCGAGCATCTGGAACTACTTCCGGCGTGGCTTTTGCTTAAATTTCTATGCCGGAACATGATGAAAAGTATCCAGGAAACTGCAATTTTTTTTCACTTGACTACCGGCATTGATAGATTTCTATCGAGCATGCCAGCACCATTTTCCGGCGTGGTTCTTCACCAATTCCGGCATGGTCTACATCACTTCCTAATATGTAAAAAAATATTTTGTTTTAAGTTTTTTTTCTGGTTTTAATCGGTCCACTTCCGCACAAGTAGTTAATTCTCGAGCATCTTTTGACCGGTTTCCGGCATAGTATGTTGCTTAAATTTCTATGCTTGGCACATGATGAAAAGTATCCGGGAAACTTCAATTTTTTTTTCACTTGACTACCGGCATTGATAGATTTCTATTGAGCATCTTAGGTACTTAGTTCTGACATTGAATGTTAGTTACCAACCATGCGGCACCGATTTCCGGCATGGTCTTCATCAATTCCGGCATGGTCTTCATCACTTGCGACATGATCTTCATCACTTCCGAATTTAAAAAAAAAAAAAAAAAAAATTCGTTTCCAAAGTGAGGAGCCGGCAGAGAAGGAGAAGAGAATTTGAAAGAGAGTGGGGAGAGTTTAGAATTTGAAAGGGAATGGAGAATATTTGGGTTTCAAAGCTCTAACCCTAAAAGTGATTAATAAGAAGTGGAGATGGAAATGGGGATATGATTTTGTTTTTGATTTTAAGTTTTTTAATTTTTATTTTGAGGGAAGGGTATTTTAGTATTTTCATACCCAAAAGTCACCCCTTAGCAGACACTATGGGTTGGGAGAAGTAATCAATATCCCCCAATTCCTTTTTATATCCCCAATTTCGCGTTCTATAAGAAATGTGTACCTCAAGACTGCTGGTGCTGGTTGGGATGGAAGACTTGTTAATGAATCATATCAAGTTATCAATGGGTTGAACAGACAGTGGTGTTCGAACCACCGATGTTAGAATGACTAACGGTTGACAGAGGGATTACTCGAAGCTGGTATTTTACCTAATAATGGATTTATCTTATGATCACATAAATGATACTACCTTCAGGAAAAGTGAAAGTATCACTTTTCCTAAAACGGAGGGAGTACTAAAGTTGGTGGCTCAATCTTTGACCGGGCCATCATGAGTAAAGCATTCTAGCATACATATTTTTCATTTTCAAGTTAGGATTAAATAGAAATAACCAAACACTGTCTTTTTTAGTAACCACCCTACCATTTAAGGCCAGGTCTCTGTAAAATTTTCCAAAGGGACATCATACCAATCTCTCCGGATACCAAGGTTCAAATCAAACTGTTCGACTTCTTTTCCATCTCCATGAATCTCAAAATACCAAGGTTTATGAAGTTTTTCTGGTTCTTCTAATTCTAACTATACTCCTCCAATATCCCACCCATACTGTTTGGCCCCAGCAAATTTCACGAATAATGAGAAAGACGACCTGAGGTAGGGAGTTACCTAAAGAACTTTTTATTTTATCTTTAACAAGAATTAAGAGTCGGCAAAAGTGCTTAATTTTGTCAAATGAAAAAGAACGACTCAGGAGCACTTACTAAACTCTGTCAAATCACCTGAGTAAGGTTTATCCTCTAAATCCTTCATTGGCCTCATCATTCTGATTACCATTTTTCTCCTCTGACTTTGTCTTCTTTAGAGGTGGCTCTTCCAGGCCTCCTGCCTAGCCTTGAACTCTTTCCCACAGCGAAAACTAAATACAGGTGAGCTGGAAAAGTGAATTGGATTTTTTTTTTTTTTTTTTTTAAAAAAAAGAAGAAGTTTGTCTCTATGAATCCACCAAATTAGTGTCATCTGATTAAATAAATACCATATCAATATTATGAACCCACATGGAAAACTTTAATCCCCAGAATTATCAAAGAAAAAATGGGCACACTGACCATGAAGTGTAAATGACGATGTGTAAAATAGAAGTAATACTTTCACAATCACTTGAGAAACAAAGAAGAAGCATACTATCCATCTTTGAAGAAAAAAATCAACTGGAGGAAACTTAAATGGACGAACAAAAAGGGGAGGCCAATCAAGATCAAAAGATACGTGAAAAGGAGAGAAAATTTTTGATGGGGGCAAAAGCGGATGGGGGCATGGGGGACGAATAGGAATTCAACACCTGTCCTTCATTTCCTTGCCTTTTTTAACTAATTAAAGTCTTCAAATTTTATACCCGATTTACCCTTCCACAAATATTGTTAACTTCCTATGACTTATCTCCTATATTAAAGGTAGTTTTCTACCTAAACACGAATGAAATATTGCTAGAAAAGGGAAGAATATCTTCAAACAGTGCAGAGTTATCGGTAAAAAAGGGAAGAAAAAAAAAATCCATATTTAGTTAGTTCAAGAAGGTAACAGTTAGAGCAATTAGGGGAATCTTCATATCCGTAGTTGCAGTGATCTTCTCATTTTGGCATCCATTTTTTTTTTTTTTTTTGCCAGTTGATAATAAAGCGGTATAACATCTGATCCTAGTAATTAAAAAAAAATCAGCAGACGATCGAAGACATATTTTGTCGATAGTATTTACGTGACTTGTGTTCATGAAACTGATAAACTTGATTATATGTCTTTGGGCAATGAAGTTAATTATTTTACAGGAGATAGCTTTTTGTGGGGAGAACATCCGGTGCATTTTTCTTAATTGTAGACTTTAAGGTTTTGTCTACGATTCAAAACAACAAAAAAGAAAAGTTTCTTTGTAATTTTGTAACCGAGACCGATCGGACTAGTGATGGCATGATAAACCACGGGTTCGCACTTTTAATGCTATCACTTTTAATTCATATGAGATCAGTTCCATGCTACTGACAAAATGATTTGATGAAACAATGGGTTCGCACTTTGCAGTGTTTGCTCTTGGTAAACGAGGAAAGAGAATAATTTTGGAAGGATATCACCCAAGTATAGCTGTAATTTCCTGTTTTTACTCGACCCATCTAAGATAATATTGGGGACGGGGGAAATTTGGGACAGAGGATCTGTGGTAGGGAAGTCAAAATGTAAATTAGTTAAAAATGGTAAAGAAAAGAGGGACAAGTGTCGAACTCCTATTCATCCTTGGGATGCATTAGGAAGGATATACCATTTCTTCTGTTGTTATTTTTCATTGAGAAATGGTTATTGCTCACTCCAGCTATAATGAACCATTAACAGTAAAGCTAATATGTGAGATATTTTTCTGATTCTGAAATGGCTCTTGCTTCTTCATGGTGATGAAAATTTTATATTGGGTTTAATTTTTTTTCGGTCCATGTCTTTATTGTGTAGACCTTTGCCTCAAGATATTGTAGATGTACTTGAGTTATAGTCAAGGAAACAACACCATATAGGGGGATTTAGTGGAGCTTCTTTCATTCACTCTGCACCATTGAAAAGTCCATTAGTATAGAGAATTGTATTCAGAAATTCAAGGGTTTGAATCTTACGGTTTTGTTAATCTCTACAAAATGTATCCAGGAAGTTCAAGGAAGACAAAATAGGAAACTACCTATTGCTCATCATAGACGTCGAAACGGAGTTTATTACAGCTCAGAATGCTAGAGGGTGCATCAGAAATGGTAAAAACTGAGAACATGCATTTCTATTCTGACACTGTTGCAAGCATTTAGTGAAAAGATTGCTTGCTTCTTTTATTAAGCATATCGAGAATGCGGTAAGACTTGAGCAAGCAATCTTTTCACTAAATGCTTGCAACAGTGTCAGAATAGAAATGCATGTTCTCAGTTTTTAGAGAGTTAGCAATGTGACCGAAATGTATATATTTTTTGAAATGAAACTGCCAATTGTTTCAAATTCACACTGATCGTGCAGTTAATCGATGCTAAGTAAGTTTGTAAGTTAATCCTGACTTTCAATCTGTTTTTGTGCTCACGATAACATGTACAGGAAGCTATAGAAGCTTGAGGGCATGGATACCTGAGCATCCATCAGCAGAGTTGAAAATTACAACTCGGTAAATCCAAATTTTTAAGAGTGCAACTCAATTCACATTCAAGAGACTAATCAATACGAAAATCTGCATTGTTTTCAAGATGTATGCACCATATAGAGGTGCTTTTGTGTTAATGCCCACAAATTACTGACACCATACTTGTGTGTTTCAGATTGAACATGTTAAAGGACTTGGAGGGTAAAATGAACATTTAGTGATCATGTCAAAAATACTTCAAGCAGTTTATGAACAGAACAAAGGATTTGGAGAAAAGTTTTTGCAACAAGGTAATGGAAGCAAGCGAAGCTGAGTAAATGGCTCCAGGTTGGTCACTCGGATTTTAGTTTGTAATCTCTGGTCCCTTACTATTTGGGTCGCGCGTTATTTGAGTACTAGTAATTTAGATGTAGACTAGCTATATTATTTACAACTTTCAATGGGCCGGATGCCAGCAGTTTATGTAGTATTTTTACTATTTTTACTATAATAGGTTGCATTATGATTCCATAACCCAGTGTTCACCTCATCGACTCAAGATATAGGGTATTCAGCTGATTTGTTTTGTTAATGTAGGAGAAAAGTGTAGTCTTTGATCTGCAAAAAGGTTAGTGTTATTCAATCCAAGCTGTGTCCTTCCTTGGCATATATGCAACTCTGTTGTATTGTTTCTACTATTTTCCAGGCTGTGTTTTCCAAGGCCAATAGAAAGACTGACAAAACTACTTGGTTTTGTAAACTACATCCTTAGTTGTTGATACTTGATACAGTTACAGGACACCAAATACTACATGAAGTCTAAAACTACAGAGTGAGAGCCTCATTTTTCTTATGGGCGCCATAGTGAATCAATAAGGGGAATAAGTCACTCCTTGAAAGTTGGGAGAATGGTACATCTAAAGCTCTCATTTGTTCAGAAGTGACTAGCACCAAACTGTATCTTTTGCCTTTTATCATCCAACCATCGTCTATGATTTTAGAGATGAAAATTTTAGAGCCAAAATGGAGACTGTGATCTGATTTAAACCAGATTGGGCACCACAGTACTTGTCTGAGAAAGAACCCATGTATAATAATTTAGCTCGCATCTAAGTACATAAAATTCATTAAGCTACAAATTGAACTTGAAACCAAAAGATCAAATTAGAGAACAAGAAGAAAAAAAAAAAAAAAGGTGATAACTGACAACTAATTTGATTCATTAGCTGATTAAGCACACCCATTATACATATTAGTGAAAGTACACTAAAAAACATCAGAGATCCTACTAGAACGAAACCCATTACTCTTGTCAATACCCATCAAGAAAGAGACCTTCATCTCCTTGGCTTCAGCAGAAGAAACAATTCATATGAAACCCAAAATCTGGTAGCAATAAGTAAATAAATATTAATGTCCTATCATTAGATAATTGAGATTGCACCACCCTTTCGCCATCTCATTTGATTTCTCTATAAATTTCTTTAATAACTCTTTCTCTTTCTCAGAAGGTTCCTCACATTCCTTCGGCCTCCTTTTACACTGTAGAATATACTCTTTCTTTTTCTCAGAGAACTCCTCACATTTCTTCGGCCTCCTTTTACACTACAGAATAAACACAATCCCAAACAAATCAGATTCAACTTCATAGTACTGAAAGGTAGACCAAACAATGATATCTCTAAGACCTACATTCTAACATGAGCCAGCAGGCAACCTACGGAAAGAATATTTCATTAAAAAAATGGGAAGAATATTTCTACAAAAATATACACTATCCTACGGAAAGTGTTGTATTAGCCCATGTGTTCTTACCTGGTCCTCTTTACAGATCCGATTTCCAGTTGTCTTCTTCTTTTCGGCAAACACCACACCACGTCGTTGTTCAACCGTCTGCTGCCTCCTAGCAGGATCATCCTTGGTTTTGGAACAACCATCTCCCTTCCTTAGAAGTTCACTAACGAGCTTTTTTCTCGCAGCCTGCCCAATAACAATAAAATTGGTGAACAAAAGAAATAAGCTTCACAGGAATCCTAGATTCCCTGATACAACAAAAGATTTCAACAGAAACGTGTCTTGCCGACTTTATAGAAAACCAATGAAGGTCTGGAAACACACGAGTTATTTGTGGGCCACATGGAAATGATCCAACATTTTGACTTCCTATAAGAACGATTACAGAAAATTTGTTCATTCATACACTACAGCATCACAAAAGCAAATGGATCACAACCTGTTGTAGAATCCAGACACTCGATAAATAAAAACACGAAAGAGCAAATATTGAAATTAGTTTTGGCACAAGGCAACAATACCTTTTTAATGTTCCCCCGAACTCCTCTTACAGTCTGAATCGCTGCACCTTCAAACCAATCAATTTCAAGATCTGATGTAAACATGTCTTTGATGAGAGCAGTTTTCTTGAAGGTCTTGAGAGGAGACCCAATTTGTTTGCGCTTCTTCATTATCTTTGTAACTATCTCTGCAGCCTGGGTAACGTCAAGTATGACACCACTTGCTGAAATCCGAAATGCACCTGGAGAATCAAGTATAAGTCAATCAACAAACGATATAGAACTCAAACATACATGCAAATCAACAACAGGAAATTAAGGGATAGCCTCTTCTTCAGAAGAAACAAATATGTATTAGAGGAGATGACCAACATAAAATGTGAGTATTTATTGGACAGGTAGGCGCAGTAATATGTTCATGAAACGTACGGTACAATCTGAACAAGACAAGTCTCAGGAAGTACATAGTTATTTTCTCAGTTTAGGCCAAGTACTCGGAAATCAAGGATACACGGTATAAACTTAAACACGCATTTTTTTTCATCTAATTTAATGCAATACCCCTCGATGTTGCGGTTGCAATTAATCAAGTACTGAAATACCATAGTGATGATAAGTTAAAAGTTCAAGTAGAATACGTCAGACCTTATTGCTTGCCAGATTTTGTATAGCTACAAAACCAGTATCAGGAGGTGCAAGAGGACCCCAAAACATTGCAAGACAATCTGCGTGCTCGGGAGTAGAATCGATACGATGCAAACCATTACCACAGTCTTCCTGCTCCTGGGCATAAGTGGGTCTGGTCTGGTAACGTCTCCAACCAGCTGAAACAACGATTGGGTCTCTTGTCTTCAATAATTTCCTATGCCAGCTATGTCGCTTAAGCCTCGCCTAAAAGTACAGCAAAAATATATTAAAAAATCGAAGCATAAACTCCTAATGACAATAAGCATTGTATAACATCCTAAATAAGGTGTTATATGCCAGAAGAACATGGATTAACTTGAGTGTGCCTCCGGAGCTAATTTATTAAAAATGTACTGAAGAATTCAGTAAACATACGATTAAAGACAGAACAAAACAAGGGGCCATTGGCTGCATTACACAAGTCTAAGCTTAACAAGAAAACAGTGGTTGCTTAATAATTAGCTGTTGTTTAGTCTGATAGAATGTAGTGGAGAAGAAATTCTGAGTTATGAAATGAATAACAATCACAGAAAAGCAAGGTGATAATGCAACCCAAGCAGCGGCTGAGAAACAAGTCAAGTTTAATGATAAAGAATCAAGCTTGGACACAGCATAGTACATCAGATACTTATTTTTGTGCATTTCATTCATTGACATATCATAGGTGCCTTCGGTCTTTGTGGTGTGAGAATTGATAATTAAGTTAAACTAGTATTTGATGCAATAAGGACGACGTATACAAAATTCAGATTCATACATGTATGGAGCACTAGCAATCAACAGATACCACACATATATCCCGATTAACCATGTAAGGATTGCAAGTGTGCTTCTATGAGCACAAACGGTGTTACTAGATATACTGCCTTCTAGTTACGCTTATTAGTTATTCGAACCAAAAAAAATATATACTAAAAAGTTACACAGGCCCTTCCAACTGAAGTTAGCGTGATACCTTCATATATCCAATATTCTCCTCTTCGAGACTGATACCTCCGATGAGGATAGGGCGATAGGGATCAATATTTTTAGTCATCTCAAAAGGGACATCACGAACCTCCAACTTCAAATAAGTTCCTGCTCTGAAACCTTCGATCTTCGATTGGGTTACCTCATCAATATCGTTGAGTTCATCTAGATATTCTGCATCCTTGTCATAGAGAAGATCCCCAAGACCAGACATTGGTGCATAAAAGAGCCTTTCCTTGTCACTCACTCCCTTCATTTTGGCAGCAATTGGTAAAGAGCAGGGATCAGCTAAGCTTTTAATACCATATACAGGAAAATCACCAGCACCAGCAATATGCACCTGGTATCATACACCTTAAATCAGTACTTACAATAGTGGAAGAAAGAGTGAAAACAATAGGTCGGACGTACAGAATAATAGGCTGCTGTTCCACTCATTCTTTTATACGAGGGGCTCATAACAATTCCGCTCTTTGATATGCTCTTATTAGGAAAAATGACTACCAAATCAAACACAATACAATATGATATTTCACAAGAATAAATCAAACACACCACAATATGATATTTCACAAGGTGGCCAAACAAGAATACATTCCTAGAGAGTCTATAGTTCTGAAAGCAATGGAATCAAAACATGTTTGCTGGAAGAAGTACCTGAGTTCCTCTCCTAAAATTACTGCCTCGAAGATAACCGTACATAACTATGTTTCTATCGCATTTATTGTCAATGTGCACTCTCTCTGGAGAAGTAACATCCTCTAAATGATCGACGAGCACATAAGGAAGTGCAGTTTGCCAGGACAGAGGGTTGAATTTCATAACTGATATGAACGCTCCTAGTTTGTGAATCTCATCGTCCATGTACCTGTTAATTATAATTATAAATGAGTAAGAAACAACAATGGAGAAGCAGCAATCCTTAATCGAGACTTACAGATTTTATTTCTTCTAATAAGTGCATTACGTTAAAAATTAGCAAACAATATACATTAAATGCATGGGTTATAATACCCTATTCATCTAAACAAAAACTTACATTCCCTTATTGAGATTAGATAAGTAGAATACTTCTGCTCCCCCGTATATTTCGTTCCGGAACTGACGACTGAGGCGCTGCTTGGTTTCCTTTAGTCTTCCTTCAGGTTTGATCTTATCAAGATTTGTGAGGACGCCAATGACATTTGGAAATCCGTGAACTTGTAGAAGGTTAAAGAACTCAAACATTTCCTGAAATAAATAAAGGCATTTTGCAATAAGAAAGAAATTGTGAACTCAAACATCATATTTCGTAACAAATATGCGAGAAATTGTGAACTGCGGGTGGACGACATTTTGCTGTTAAAAAGAATTACCCCATAGGAACACTGGTACTTGTTCCGAAATATTTCTGCAATTTAGTTATATAAGCATGAAAATATGAAATAATAAAAGAAGAGGGAGTGATCGAGAAGAAGAAGATACACGGTTGTTCCTTTCTTCAAAGTGTAGTGATTATGTATGTTTAATATACTTGGTAGTTTTGTCCTCTTGAAAAAACAGTATCATTGTTATACAAGTGAGAGATCGAGACATTTTAAACTCGGTAATGATCTTCCCAAGTTCTTCTAAGTTAAACAAAAGCCCAAGGCGTCATCATTGAATTCAATTCAAAAGGTTGTACAAGAAAGTTGATGACTGGAAAGCTTTTACACAATTCATAAAGAGTATGAAAGCATGAAACAGGTATCTAGCTAGTATGATCAGTACCACTGAAAATGGCAGGAATTAGTAATGAGACCTAAAGAACCAGTCATTCTTGTAACAACTAAAATAAAATCTAAACCAACTTTCTACTGTGACTTACCATTTCAAACCCATAACTTGCATCAATACAAAATAACACCAAATCAGCGTATTTTGCAGCATCTATCATGCCATTAACATCATTTGGGCACTCCACAAACTGCAGCCGCCTATGCTTACCTAGCAAAAAATACAACAAAACAAGATTATACGATGGGCATGAAGGGTTAAGAACAACTAAGACCACATAACGCAAACAACAAGTACCTGATACCACAGTAATAGGGCCTCGAACGTTATCTAGATGGTGCATAGTAAAAAACTTCACTAGAGATTTAATCAGCATGGATTTCCCAACCTACAATCGCGTATTAAAAAGCGTCATAACCCCCTAATTGCTTGGAAATAAGATAATCGACGAAAGCATAAATTAAACATAAACCTCAATTTAGGTTAAAAGCAAAGAAAATAATAATACCTTGGGAGGTCCTTGAACTAGAACAACGTATGGAACTGGTTCTTCTTCTTCGAGATCATGTTGCAATTGTACCTCTTTCTGATCAGTGGTTGCTGCTTGTGACTGTGCGTTTCGACTGTCATCACTCTTTTTGTCATAAATTATCAAACTGTTATTATAATCCCCATGACGAACAAATCTACCCTCGTACCGATTACTAATTGAACTAAAAAAAAGAAGAATCGATCCCCATTTCAACCCTAGATTACACCAGCAGAACTAATTTGCCTTCTTAGGATTACAGAGGTTTTTCTATTTTAACTCGTTGGAATCTGCGTCCCCGTGACTAAAAGGAAGTGAGAAATGATAATGCGGGTGCCCTACTTTAATAAGGTTGGGTTTGTTTTTTCTTTTGACTCGTGTGAATCGGAACCAACTCGGTTCATTTGTGTTAAGTTTTTCTTCTCCAACCATCAGAAGTTATTTTTGTAAACTTGTACTCTGCTCGATCATTTTTATCTAGCATCATTATAACCAAACATCGAAAAATATGAGTGATATTTAATCAATTCAGTGGGCATGACGCTTCTCATCAGAGAAGTTGAGGGTTAAAACTTAGTGGATATGTACAGAGATGCGAGATATATCATGCAAAAGAAAGAAATAAAGGTTAAATCTGATCAACCTAATTAAGAGAAAATAAATACAAAATTTGGATAAATATTTTTCACAAAATTTGGTACATTATCTTACTTGACTCGACGACTCATGTAGAAGTCGGGTTATATTTGAGGCAGTTTGTTTTTAGTGGGAATTAAGTGTTTGGCCCTTACCTCACTCTTTCTTACTCTTATGGCCTTGGGCTTAAAGCCTATTTAAAAATTCTTTAACTTATTTTATTGAAATGACCCTTAAAAAAGAACCATTTTTTGGGGACCATGGTTCTATTTTTAGTAAGACATTTAGAAGTAAATCTAGGTCACCCCTTATCTAGATATTTCTACTAATACCTAAATTACCCTCCAGATTAATTTTGGGTAATGATTAATTAGTGTTAATAATAGTTAGTGTAATGATTAGTGAAATGATTAAAGTTAAAGATAATTAGTGAGATTAAAAAATCAGATGGGTTTTTTTAAAAAAGAAGTAGAATTATTGAGAGAGTAAAGTTAGAGGAGATGAAGAAGTAAAACATGGATTTTACCAACCACAACCTAGAGGAAGAGTATTTGGGTACCCGTGTATGCTTGGACATAGATAATGTTTGTTGAATTGATCCAAAATTTCAAAAAAATGTAAATTTTTAAGTAGATTTGGGCTTGTTCGATTACCTTATGTGAAGAACAGTGCTTAGAACACATCCGAAAGTGTAGTTCGGTTACTTTTTCCAAACACGCGGGTTACCGAACTCTCTCTTAATGGAGGTTTTTAGTCGTTCGGTTAACACGCAGGTTACCGAACTTTGTTTATAGGATTTACAGGTTAATGTTCGGTTTGCTCGCAATGTTGCCGAACTTTAGGGTCTAGAAGTTCAGTTGGTTCGCAACTTATATGTAAAACTTCGCGTTGATTAAGATTTTACCAAGTGTACAAAGTTCGGTTGTTTATAAAACTTCATACCAACCAATATCTAACCGAACTACACACAATTAGTTAAGAGTTCGGTTTGTCAAGGTTTTTTATAACAAGCCAGAACATAGTGGGACAAGTTCGGTTAAATTGAAACTCAACATAGTGGGCAAAATAGCACAGTTCGGTTACATTGGATTTTTTTTTTTGTAATATTGGTAAAGTTCGGTTAGAAAATAGTTTTAGCCTTCTTTGCGAACCAACCGAACATAGTGGGAAAAGTTCGGTTAAATCAAAAATCAACATAGTGGGAAAAATAGCACAGTTCGGTTACATTTGATTTTTATTTTTTTTTTATTTTTTTTTTATTTTTTTTTTTGTAATATTGGTAAAGTTCGGTTAGAAAATAGTTTTATCCTTCTTTGCGAACCAAACCAACCGAACATGGTGGGCAAAATTCGGTTAAATCAAAAATCAACATAGTGGGAAAAATATCACAGTTCGGTTACATTTGATTTTTTTTATTTTTTTTTTGTAATATTGGTAAAGTTCGGTTAGAAAATAGTTTTAGCCTTCTTTGCGAACCAACCGAACTCTGAGTTCGGTTAAGAAAAAATTAATTCGTGATAACCGAAGTGTTCTTCGTGTTCTTGGTTTTGAATGTTCGGTTAGCAAACTAGTTTTTAAAATTATTCCTAACTCGAACATGCCACATAACTTCCATTTAAACCATATTTTGATGACTATTGCTCAAAATTTCAATCAAAAACGAATTAGAAGTAATGGGTTTGTGGGAAAATACTTATGGATAGGTTTGTTTATAAAAGATTGATTGATCGACCGATGAAAATTCAATGAATCGAGCAGGCTAAAAATTTGATGATTTTAATTAGATTTGTATATGATCAGGGTTAGATGATCATAAATTGATGAAGAAGAGAAGAAGAAAAATTGTAGAATAGAGGAAGAAGAAGTTGTAGATTAGTTATAATTTTAATTAGGTAAAAGGGTAAATTTGTTAATGATTTAAATTAAGTTATATATATATAGAGGTGGTGGTGGTTGGTGGTGGTGGTAGTCGGAGGTGGTAGTGGTGGGCGGCGGTGGTGGGAGCAGGTGGTGGTTATACATATATATAGGTGGTTATTAAGTTAATTTTAAATTAAATTAGATTAAGGGTAGGTTAGTCATTTCCACACTTTAGGACACCCCTTATAACTATAGGAAAGGTGGCCTAATAAGACCATGGTCCCAAAAAAAAACCAAGGTCCCCAAAAAATGGTTCTTAAAAAAAAAGGAGGGTCATATGAATAAAGATGTTAAATGATGTTAAAATTTGACATAAACTAAATTCTTGAAGGGTATAATTGTCAAACCAACTTCAATATAACATATCTCACAAACCATACGTAGGAATTTGACAAATTTTATATATTTAGAAAGGTTTTTGAAAGACCAATCCAACAAGCGTAAATACAAACATCAAATTATTTGTATTTTTAGAAATTTTTATTCCTTAAATGATTTTTATTTATTTTTTGTGTAGATATTATCCACGGAATTTTTTTAAAAGTAAATTATTATCCAAAATATTTTTTTTTAGAGTGAAGATATTATCCACGACTTTTTTCGGTGTGCAGATATTATTCACTATATTAATTAACCTTTCATAATGGTTTATACTGTAATATGTACAATATATAAGTTTATAAAACTATTTTTTGAAGATGAACAAACACATTGATATGAAGTTATGTAGAAAATATCCATGACTAGAATCAGTGCGGAAATATGCACTGACTAGAATGTGTGCGGAAATATTCACAATCTTTTCGGGGCCAAGAGAATATTGCATAATTATTTCTATGACCCCAGGGGCCAAAAAGGGTAAGACACATGTTTTTAGGGTCAAAGAATAACTAGATGACCATTGTCACGGTGCGGCAGACCGGCCAAAAAAATTGACGCACAACTAAACTTTATACAAACAATTTATACATCATAAAGGGCACGGAATCGGACTTTAAATTTGTAAAGTGAAGTTATAAAACAAAGAGATGTTGAACCCGGGAAATCATGTCAACATGGCTATACTAAGTTGCTCCTATTGGACTTGCTCCAAGGAAATACTGCATTGTTGTTTTCTTATACTCCTATATATATATATATATATATATATGCGTCGAAGAATGAAGTTTTTTCCTATCCTATCTTTCTTTATAATAAGGGACCCCAAAAACGCTACATGGCGTAAGCACAATTATTCTGCCATGTAGTGAAGCCATGTCAGCATAAATATACATGGCATTGCCATGTCATAACAGACCTTTTAGATAACATTGTTTATAAAATGATGACAGAGCTCAACACTCTTTACAGACACAGGACAATGACTATATATAGTCCGCAGATAATAACCACACAAAGAGTTAACGATGTCATAATATGATAGGTACGGGTAATAAGTAGTGATAGGTCATGTATGACAGGATGGATTAATGACAGGGATGTATATTGTGCTATTACCCCCATAAGTGAGCGTGTTGTAGAGCTTGAAAGTCAACAACATGAAGCTTGTCCTTGAGCAGCGAGAAACGAGGACCACTCAGGCCTTTTGTAAAAATGTCAGCAAGCTGCTCAATAGTGGAAATGTAAGAAACCTGGAGAGTCTTCTGTTGCACCAGTTCACGAACAAAGTGAAAGTCAAGAGCCATATGCTTCATTTTGCTGTGGAAGACAGGATTGGAAGCTACAGAAATGAAGCCAAGATTATCACAGTGCAGCAATGGTGGAGAAGGTATACAAATGTGAAGACATGCAGTAGTTGACACAACCAAACAATCTCAGCCGCAGTGTGAGCTAAAGCACGATATTTAGCCTCAGTGGAACTACGTGCAACAGTAGCTTGCTTTTTGGCAGACCAAGAGATAGGATTGTTGCCAAAAAAGATACAAAATCCACTAGTGGATCTCCGATCATCCGGAGAACCAGCCCAATCAGCATCACTAAAGCCCTGAAGAGTATGTAGACCTTTGTAGAAGAAGAGACCATGATCAATGGTACCTTTTACATACCTCAAAATTCTTTTGGTAGTTGTCAAGTGAGCAGTAGTAGGCTTGTGCATAAATTGGCACACTTGATTGACAGAGAAACTTAACTCAGGTCTAGTCCAAGTCAAGTACTGAAGAGCACCTACTAAAGACCTAAATTCAGTAGGATTCTCAAGATGATCACCATCAAAAGCACTGAGCTTGGCTGAAGTAGAAGTTGGTGAAGAACATCATTTGGCACCAACCATTTTTGTCTTGTCCAGTAAATCTAGAGCATACTTGGACTGACACAGAAAAAGACCAGTAGAGTTCCTTTTGACTTCCAATCCCAAAAAGTAATGCAAAGGACCTAAGTTCTTGAGAGGAAACTGAGCACTGAGAATGGAAATGAGTTCAGAATAGTAGGCCTTGTAAGTACCAGTAAGGATGATATCATCCACATAGACCAGAAAAATGGTGATTCTTTGACCAGATCTTTGCACAAATAGAGAAGTATCAGCAGCAGAAGCAATGAACCCCCAAAGAAATAAGAACCGAATGCAGTTTGTCATACCAGGCCCTAGGGGCCTGTTTCAAGCCATACAAGGACTTATGAAGCTTGCACACTGCATTTGGTCTAGAAGGATCAATAAAGCCAGGAGGCTGAGTCATGTAGACATCTTCAACAAGATCACCATGCAAAAATGCATTACTCACATCCAATTGTAATATTTCCCAATCAAAATTAACTGCCAAAGATAAGATCAACCTAATAGTAATAGGTTTTGCCACTGGAGAGAATGTTTCATTAAAGTCAAGACCTTCAAGCTGATGAAAGCCTTTGGCAACTAGCCTTGATTTCAGTCTAGCAATAGAGCCATCTGGATTCTGTTTAATCCTATACACCCACTTACAGCCTACAACATTCTGTCCTGGTTCAGGGTCAACAAGAGAATAAGTGCCACTGTCCTTTAAAGCTTGATGTTCTTCATGCATGGAAACTTTCCATTTTTGATTTTTTATAGCTTGTGAAAAACATGTAGGAGTAATGGGAAGAGAGGCACACATCAAAGTAGTAGGTAAAGGATGATTTGTGGCTGTATACATTTTAGGTTTGAAAATACCTGCCTTGCCTCTAGTTAGCATAGTATGAGAATTGAAGACCAATGTATGTGCAGATGGAGTTGTTGAAGTAGAATGTTGAACTAATGGTGAAGCTGCAGTAATTGAAGTTGACTGAGATACCCGCGATGTAGGAGCCAAGTAGTCATGGAAGTGGACTTGTTGCTAAAATTCTTAAAAGTAAGAATAGGTAAAGCTGAAGAAGCACCATTCATAAGAGAAGTATATGGAAAACAATCTTCATTAAATACCACATGCCTTGAGATGTAAACTTTGCCAGAAATTGGCTCGAAGAATCTATAGCCTTTATGTTGTGCACTATAGCTAAGAAAGACACAGTGAGAGCTTCTTGGAGCTAATTTATTTGGTGCATAAGGCCTTAGCCAAGGAAAGCATGAGCAGCCAAAGCATCTTAGACTAGAATAATCTGGTTGTTTATCAAAGAGAGCTTCAAATGGAGATTTGAATCCAATAACTCTAGTGGGTAATCTATTAATGAAATAATTTGCAGTCATAAAAGAATCAACCCAAAAAGCATCATGTAATTGTGCTTGAATTAAGAAAGTCCTCCCAATGTCTAGAATATGCCTATGTTTGGCCTCAGCTAAGCCATTTTTCTCAGAAGTATGTAGACAAGTGATTTCATGCTTAATACCATTGGTAGAAGTAAATTCAGCCAGTTCATTGTTGATAAATTCACCACCTCTATCAGATCATATAGTAATAATTTTAAGAGCAAGTTGATTTTCAATTTGAGACTTAAAGTGATAAAAAATAGTCTTGAAATCTGATTTATTATGAAGAGGAAACAACCAACAGAATCTTGTAAAGTCATCAATGATGTTGACATAGTACATGAAGCCATTATTAGACATTACAGGGGAAGGTCCCCATAAGTCCTTATGAAGTAATTCTAAAGGCTTGCTAGTAAAAGAAGTAGAAATTTAAAAGGGGAGCTTATGAGCTCTTCCTAACTGACATCACTCACAAAAGAGTGGTGTTTTTATTACATCACTAGACAAAGACAAACTATGAGAAAGTCTACTAAATGTCTGAAAAGATGGATAAGCAAGTCTTTTATGTCAGATGGTTGGAGAGACTTTGATAGCATGAAAAGCTTTAGATGGAGCTTAAAAGTTGATGGGATATAGACCATTAAGTTGTGGTCCACTGCAAACGAGAATCTTCCCAGTGTGAAGATCCTTCACAGTATAACCAATAGAGGAAAAGGTTATAGTGCAGCTATTGTATTTAGTGAATTTATGAACTGAAAAAAGATTGTGTGGGGCCTTAGGAACATGTAGAACCTGTTGTAGTGTAAAATTCCTAGAAGGAGTAGACAAATTGACAGAACCAGTAGAAGCAATGGACATACCTTCACCATTAGTGGTTTGGATATAGTCATAGCCATCATAAGAAGTATAGTCATCCAAATAAGCCACATCTGAAGTCACATGGTTATTAGCACCACTATCTGCATACGAGGGATTTTCACCAAATATACTTGCAACAGCAAGCATAACATGAAGGTTTTGAGGAGGATTTCTTCCTTGAAATGAAAATTTCAATCTGTTGGTGCATTCAAGGGCTAGATGGCCATCTTTGTGACTAATTTTACATGGTGGTGGCTTACTTTCACTAGCTTGAGTCTGTGAGGGAGGTGGAACAGAAGTAAATGCTGTTTGTTTATATGAAACAGATGTAAATGCTGAAGAAGGTCGAGAACCAACTTGATGATAACCACCTCTAAAATTAGGATTGAATAATCTTTTGCCTCGATAATTTGGACTATGACAACCACGCATCATAGGATTAGGATTACGAAATTGAGGAGGAAATGAACCATGAGAATTAGCAAGAAAAGCTTTATTTTCAGATTCAACAAGTAGTGATTTGGATCGATTAGTAACAACAATCTCTTCACTGATAAGAAGATTGTGTAGCTCAGCACTACTAACAGGCGGATTTTGAATCCTAATCGAAGTTGCAAAAGCATCATAAGCAGAATTCAAACCTGATAAGGTTGTAACCACAATCTCAGAATCACTAATCACAGATCCTGCGGCATCCAAAGAATTAAAAATTTGTTTGAGCTCAGATAGATAAGCCGTAACAGATCCATTTCCCATTCGAATATATTGTAATTTGGTGCGAAGCTGAATAACATGTTGTTGATGGTGGTTTTTAAACAAAGGGTAAAATTGTAAAACCCCAAATAACCTAATGTCGCCAGTGACACATTTATTAGAACATTTAATGCATATAGTCGGTAATTAATAGGGGTATTTTTTCAAATTAGGGTTACAACGAACAAAACCTAATTCCCCTCGTGCCAATGGCAAATCATGCCAGCCACACCTAGCCCAAGTTAGCCGCGCCATGCCAAACGCACTCTGCCTTGGCCCTAGCTATGCTAGTCACACCAAGCGCGCCAAAGCATGCCAACCATGCTAGCCGCACCTCCGTGCCAATGGCAAATCATGCCAGTCACACCTAGCCCAAGCTAGTCGCGCCATGCCAAACGCACTCTGCCTTGGCCCTAGCTATGCTAGTCACACCAAGTGCGCCAAAGCATTCCAACCATGCTAGCCGCACCTCCGTGCCAATGGCAAATCATGCCCGACCACACCTAGCCCAAGCTAGCCGCACCTCTGTGCGATGGAAAATCATGCCGGCCTCACCAAACGCGCCAAAGCATGCCAACCATGCTAGACGCACCTCAGGTGCCAATGGCAAATCATGCCAGCCACACCTAGCCCAAGCTAGTCGCGCCATGCCAAACACACTCTGCCTCGGCCCTAGCTACGCTGGTCACGCCACGCCAAGCCAAACACCCTTACCTTGGCCCTAGCCGCGCCATGCCAAAGTAGCGCCCGCACCTAGGCTTGCAAACCGTGCAACCTAGACCAAATTGGCCACGCATGCCATTGGCACATGCCAACACGATCGCTGGTAGCTTTTTCTCACCAAGGCGTGGCCCTAATGGCCGAGCATGCCATTGGCACATGCCAACACGCTCTCTGGTAGCTTTTCTCACCAAGGCGTGGCCCTAATGGCCGAGCATGCCATTGGCACATGCCAACACGCTCGGCGGTAGCTTTTCTTACCCGTAGTGGCCCTAATGGCCGAGCATGAAATTGGCACATGCCAACACGCTCGCTGGTAGCTTTTCTCACCGGGCGTGGCCCTAATGGCCGAGCATGCCATTGGCACATGCCAACACGCTCGCTGGTAGCTTTTCTTATCAGGTCGTGGCCCTAATGGCCGAGCATGGCATTGGCACATGCCAACACGCTCGTTGGTAGCTTTTCTCATTAGGCGTGGCCCTAATGGCCGAGCATGCCATTGGCACATGCCAACACGCTCATTTGGTAGCTTTTCTTACCAGGTAGTGGCCACAATGAGCATGCCATTGGAACATGCCAACACGCTCGCTGGTAGATTTTCTTACCAGGCCGTGGCCCTAATGGCCGAGCATGCCATTGGCACATGCCAACACGCTCGCTGGTAGCTTTTCTTACCAGGCCATGATCCGAAATTGGCCACGCATGCCATTGGCACATGCCAAACACGCACGCTGGTAGCTCAACTTGCAAGCCGTGCAACCTTGGCCGTACACGCCATTGGCACATGCCAAAACCCACGCTGGTAGCCTAACTTGCAAACCGTGCAACCTACCGCCAAGGCATTCCACACATGCCATTGGCACATGCCACACACGCCACTAGCGACTCTATGCATTGCCACTTATACTCAACGTACAACCTACCACCAAGGAATTCCACACATGCCATTGGAACATGCCACACACGCCACTAGCAGCTCTGGCATTGCCACTTGCGCTCGAGGTGCAACCCGCAACAAAGGCATTTTGCACATGCCATTGGCACATGCCACACGCGCCCCTAGCAGCGCCACTTGCACTCAAGGTGCAACCAACACTCGAGACATCAACACAAACTGGGGGATGCTTTCCAGGGTCTTGGTTTGGCGGTCACGGCTTACGGCGTACACTACGCTCACATTAAGAAAGCGTGAATAGGAATAAAGCGGTCAAATAAATGAGTAAATAATGGTGAAAACGTTTTCACCCATAAACACCTTGCGGTTACCACCTCCTCCTATTATTTCACCCTTTACTCTCTTCCTTCATGAGTCCAGGGTACGTTTCAATCTCGACTTGTATAAATAGGTCTTACCTATTTCCACCGAGACAACAAGTCTCGGTCGGAGAAAAATACAACACTCTCGGAAAAGGCAACTTTGCAATCTCTCCAAAAAGCTTTCATCTCTTGCAAGCTTCCTAAGCTTTCACTTTCTAATACAAGTCAAGACACTACTCTCCCGGACTGTTCTCGGTCTCATCACCTTTCTTTGCTTCCCTCCCAAAATCAACCCTTATCCTCCACTTTGTGACTGAAGCAAGTCTGGAACGGCCATTTCTTGGTTTAGGCCGGACTTGTACAGATTGATCTCTCAAATCTAGAAAGTGCTCACGTGCAGCACATTTCTTTAGGGTTTAAACCAGTTTCTCACTCACCTACCGAATTTACCAAAATCGGCGGAAACGATTTTACCCATAAACAATTGGCGACCATAGCGGGAGGATTGATCTATCGGCTACAATGTCAGACTGTCGATCTCGTTCTTCGACCCAGATGTCAAGATGGTAGGGGAAGGCGACTCAATCCGACCCGGTTACCAGTTGTAAAAACTACACCGGAAAACGGGGACTCGTTTGAAGATGCTACCGGCGATGGGGACTTGTCTTGGCAATGCTACCAAGCAAAGCCGCCTTTACATGGAGAGGGGCGTGTTCGCAAAAACCTATGGAGTGAGTAAATTTAGACCGGGCAAGATATACGATCTGTTTTTAGATTCTTAATAAAACCGTCATACTTCTCTGCGTCTTGTGCCTATTGCTAGCACACACTTTCATAAAAGCAATATTCCTTTCACAAAACATAATCAGAGTTATATTATCAAAACCATTCATCCCAGAAATAATCCAATATCCTCAAAAGCTACCAGTTGTCTATCAAAACTAGTCGAACTTTGAACCGGACATCCGAGTATGTTTTTCAAAAAAAAAAAAAAAAAAAGAAGAAGAACCTAAATGAAAGTTTAACGAGAGAAATATTCAAGGAAAATCATCCAACGAGAGGTTTGCTCTTCTTGGAGAAAGTCAACTTTGCATCTTCAAGAGCCGCTCTCTTCATAGTTAACATCTTGGAAAGCTTTTGAGTTCTACATCATGTCGTGCAATCTCCTCTGCCCGAAAGGCTTTCGATTCTTTGCATCTTTCGACTTGGATCTCGGCAAGGCCTTTGACAAACCACGAAGCGTTGAACTCCTTTTCTACACACACGTCGCGATGGTGCTCCCAGTCGGCAATAACGTCTTCAGAAACGGTGTGGCCAGTCACCTCACGCATGTCCTCGATGGAAGATAAAGCCTCTTCCACACGCTTAATCAGCGCAAATCGACTAGTGACCTTCTTGGTTGTGGCCATATGTCCATATTTCTCCCAGATTCTGGTGTACAACGCCTTATACTTAGCCCACCTTAAGAAACCGCCAACCGACACATGACCTGGATAAGGAACCAAGTACGAGGATCGAAAATGGTGCTGCAAGCGGCCTCACGACTCGCAAAGGGTCTTTTCCATGTCTACGGCAGCAACCATCAGAGAATCATCCACCGTTTGAACCACATCTGTGCCCGGCAATTGGCTAACTCCCATCTCCAAGTCACCGGCGGTGGTCACCAAAGGAAAGTTTTCGTGTGGATCCACCCCAAAATCGTCCTCCGAACCGGATTCCTCCTACGAACTTGAGTTAGACATTTTTCAAAAGAAGAAACGAAAGAAGAAAGAAAAAGAAGCGCGAAACTCACCAAACCACTTCCCGAAAAAGAACCGGTCTTTGCCGGAGGAATCACTCTCACTTGTCGAACTTTCTTCTTTCTCGACTCATCACCGCTATGAGAAGGCTCATTGCCGCCGAATTCTTCGAAGAAATTGCCGTCTCTGGCAACGTGCAAGGAAGCGAAAGCATTAACACTACCGAAGCCCTGGAAGAAACAAGACACATGTTTTAGTGAGAAATTCACGTGTTTTGAGACAAACCAACAAGGAGGCGACACATGCAGTTATTGGAAGAACGAAAGACACGAGAAATGCGGGAGGATCTTTTGAAACCGCCGGAACCCGCCAAAGACGATTCTTCGTTCTCTGTTCCTTTGCTGCGGGGACTTTCAGGAGTTGCCGGGAAACTTTCGCTTGGATCTCTCAACATTGGATACTTCTTCAAAACTGTGGGGAAGGTTTACAACGAACATTCTCCACCACGTTATTTACAAAATCTTGGATCATAATGAACTCATCGTACCAGAACTCATTATAGCCAAAAGTCGTCGAATTTACTCTTCCCGTTTGAAAGAAGGAAGGCGGATACCGGCTCAAGGGCAATGGCATTGAGGGCGGCATGCAATGAATCCTTAGGAACCACCCGGTGGTAAGCAAGAGGCACCTTAATCGAACCCATGTGACGAGCAAAGCCACGGTCAATATTGTAAGCAGCTATTCGGAAAGACCCCATGAAGGAAAGACGGCATATAGCCGGACATGCGGCTTTGAATAAACAAGTTTTCACCAACACTCAAATTATCGTCAGAAGATAAAGAAATGATCGGAGCGAAGCAAAGGTGTCAATTTTAGTCAGACCTATGGACCGGCTCCCATGAGGCGGCGATTTCATGCGGCTTATCGAGAAGACTAACCAAGATCATGACAACTCTTGGACGCTGTTCACCCATCGAAGAATCGGGAGCCGCCCCAACTCGCGGGAATCGAAGGCAACGGTTTGAGCATACTTCTCAAAGTGCTCCCATAACCGAGGCTTGCGAGAAAAGCAACGTGCACATATGAATCCACTTTCATGAAACCATTCGAAACTCGCATGTTCATGACTAGGTGATCCGGATGCACATACGGGGAACGAGGAATAGCTTGCCAATGGGAAGAACTTCACCTTTTGCTAACTTCACAAAGCAATCACTAGCAACTCTCTGGTCTTATTTCCTTCTTGCCGGAACCGTCATCAAAAATGTCTCTAGACAACCGAGAGAGCCAAAAATCTTTGCAACATGAAGATCACCGCTTTTGTTTAGGTTCCCGGCTCGTCAGGAAAACATTGAGATATCCACCAGCTGTAAAAGCACCTTTCATCCTCTTTCCGGACGAGAATCCTTCGACTTCGCAGTGGAGTCTTTTCGAGCGTAATCTCCCAACTTAGCGGCAAGGTCATCCCGCATCTTCGCCTCACCTTCAGACAATCGGATATTAAGATTCCGATTCTAGGAAGATTGACAAGCGAGCCACACTCTCCAAGGAGAAAGTTATTTCACCCCATCTACATATGATCGTATGGGTGTCAACACCATCCGGAGATGAAAGCAACCAAGCCCGGATATCCTTCCTAATCTGGAGATTTCTTGAAGCTCGACAAAGATCAATAATGCTGAGCTCGAGTCAAGTTGGTATTTATGTGCTCCTTACTCACCATGAACTCAACCCATCCATCAAAAGAACGCAATGGGCTTTGACACATCCAGAAATCAATGTTGGAAGAAGAATATACCCCTTTATGAACACAGAACCGTATGGTGTTCTCTGGGCGAACCGAACGTGTCTTCTTTTCATCTTCACCACCGGTTAACAAAATTGGCATGAAACACAGGTGATTCTTAGAAGCGGGGCGAGGGTTTAGCAAAGAATTCATCATCCGTGTTTGGTATGGAAATATGAACGTCCTTCGATGAGGCGAAATTTTGTTAAGGTAACATCTTGTCGGATTTCTTCATAACAACTTAGTAACAAGATATCTGCACACGGAGAAAGACGAAATTATCTCCCTGACACATAACCGCACCCAACAAAAGGAAAACCCAGAAAACAAAAAAAAAAGAAGGTGTATTCTCTACGGGTTCAAAACTGCACACGCATGATTTTTCTTCGAGGTTCAAAATTATATACGCGGTATTTTCTACGAGCTCGAATGCATCTATGGTATCCTTCTTCGGGTTCAAAATTATATATGGAGCATTTTCTACGGGTTCAAAACTGCCCGCGATATTTTCTTGAATCCGAAATTCATATATGCAATATTTCCTATGGGTTCGAAGTCATATGAAGCACATATACAGTATTCTCTACGGGTTCGAAAATGCACACGCAGTATTTTCTTCAAGGTTCAAAATTATATACACAATATTTTCTACGGGCTCGAATGCGTCTATGGTATCCTTCTTCGGGTTCAAAATTATATATGGAGCATTTTTCTATGGGTTCAAAACTGCCCGCGCAGTATTTTCTTCAGGTCCGAAATTCATATATGCAATATTTCCTATGGGTTCGAAGTCATATGAAGCACATATACAGTATTCTCTACGGGTTTGAAAATGCACACGCAGTATCTTCTTCAGGGTTCAAAATTATATACGCAGTATTTTATACGGGCTCAAGTGCGTCTGCAGTATCCTTCTTCGGGTTCAAAACTATATACGCAGTATTTTCTACGGGCTCGAATGCGTCTATGGTATCCTTCTTCGGGTTCAAAATTATATATGGAGCGTTTTTCTACGGGTTCGAATCATATATACAGTATTTCCCTTGGGTGCATATATATAATATTTTCTACAAGAAGCACGCCAAGAAATCATATGCGCAATATCATTGCAAGGATTATGAAAGAAAAACGCCTACTTTTAGGGTTTGCACCTACATGAAAAGGGAAACAAGAAATCTTGGAAGACATACTGGAAGCCATTTTTTCTTTATGACTCTGCCGCTAGTATGAAAAGATGAAAGAAAAAGATGAGAGAAAGGGATTTTATATATATGGGCGTGGAGATTCTGAAATAGGGAAGGATTTCCCTATACCAAAAATCGTGCATATAAGGAACGGGCCCACAAGGGCGCCCAACTTTCCAACATCGCCCAAGTTGCACCGGTCCCACCAATTGCGCCCAACTTCCCAACGTTGCCCAAGTTGCACCGGTCCCACCAATTGCGCCCAACTTCCCAACGTCGCCCAAGTTGCACCTGGTCCCACCAATTGCGCCCAACTTCACAACGTCGCCCAAGTCACGCCCGGCTAACACGCTCGGCTTCCCCACCTTGCACCCGATCCTTGACTAGCGCGATCGGCTTCCCACTTTGCGCAGTCCCGCCAGCTAGCACGCTCCGTTTCCCAACTCGCGTCAACTTCTCAATACCGCCTTGACTTCTGTCTCTCAATGACGACTTCCCAATTGTGCCGACCTCGGTTTGTACAAAGCGCCCGAGGCAAGGATTCCAAATCCTATTTATTATAAGGTCGACAAGCCTCCTCAATTCTCTTTACGATTTCTTCTTGATAGTTTGTCACCATCTTATGCGACCTCGCAACAAAGCTCTGTTAGAGCTAAGCGGGGGACTTAATGTTGATGGTGGTTTTTAAACAAAGGGTGAAATCGTAAAACCCCAAATAACCTAATGTCACCGGTGACACATTTATTAGAACATTTCATGCATATAGTCAGTAATTAATAGGGGGTATTTTTCAAATTAGGGTTACAACGAACAAAACCCTAATTCCCTTAAAATGCCAATGGAAAATCATGCCGACCACACCTAGCCCAAGCTAGCCGCGCCATGCCAAACGCACTCTGCCTTGGCCCTAGCTATGCTAGTCACACCAAGCGCGCCAAAGCATGCCAACCATGCTAGCCGCACCTCCGTGCCAATGGCAAATCATGCCAGCCACACCAATCCCAAGCTAGCCGCGCCATGCCAAACACACTCTACCTTGGCCCTAGCTATGCTAGTTACACCAAGCGCGCCAAATCATGCCAACCATGCTAGCCGCACCTCCGTGCCAATGGCAAATCATGCCAGCCACACCTAGCCCAGGCTAGCCGCACCTCTGTGACAATGGCAAATCATGCCAGCCACACCAAATGCGCCAAAGCATGCCAACCATGCTAGCCGCACCTCCGTGCCAATGGAAAATCATGCCAGCCACACCTAGCCCAAGCTAGCCGCGCCATGCCATACACACTCTGCCTCGGCCCTAGCTACGCTGGTCGCGCCACGCCAAGCCAAACACCCTTACCTTGGCCCTAGCCGCGCCATGCCAAAGTAGCGCCCGCACCTAGGCTTGCAAACCGTGCAACCTAGACAAAATTGGCCACGCATGCCATTGGCACATGCCAAAACGCTCGCTGGTAGCTTTTCTCACCAAGGCGTTGATCGCTGTCGTAAGCGTCAAAAATAATTTACACTTTCTTACTACTCAAAATATAAATATAGCAAGGGCAAGAAAGGATCGATCCTACGGAGAGGTCTAGGTTGTCAAATTGTTTCGGTTCCTATAAATAACACCTGGTTTTGTGATTTTTATATAATAAACTAAATAAAATAAATAAAGAAAATAAGCAAACAAATCAAATCAAGGATGAGAAAGTATTGGTCATGGATTTCGTTTTCATTCACAAACATGTTTTCACACAATGACTAGAATTGATATTTTAATCTCAAATTTTATCAAAGACCCTAGAATACCTTGATCGCAAGAATATCCCGCAAACCTCCTCATGTCATCAACAAACACATTAAAAGATGCGATATGAATTCTACCTAAAGGAACAACCTAACGTGTAAAAGCACTAATCAAGTTTAATTCCCTAGATGCGTTAAGTTCTATGAAATCGGGCCAATCAAAGCAATCGAACGTGGAAAGCGCACTAATCCGATTTAACAAAGGTTATAACTCACATATGATCATAAGAATATATCACTACAAACTATAATCATATTTATGCTACTTGCAATCCGGAATTATCACTTTTGCGTATAATAACCCTAATCTAGCAATAGAGATGAAAGCAAACTCAATCGACTCGCGACTCGACTAACAAGCATTCAAATCATGTAACAATATTCATGGTGAATCATAAACGATAATATGAGAGAAAACTAATTTATTGAATTAAAACCCATATTTGGAAATCCAACTTATTCCATAACCAATAATAAACTTAGGTACTCATATTCATGGAGTTCATCACAAGAAGAAAGAGAAGTTTCATGTTTCTAAACCCTAGAACAAAGTAGTGGCAAAAAGAATAGAATAAAAGATAGATTATGTGTTTTGAGAAAAGTCTTCTCTTTTATAGCTCCACTCCTTCCAAAATTAGGTTTTGTCTTCAAAGTCCATTAGTTAGAAGTCCACCAAGCCCACAAGTGAGAGAAACCCGTGTAGAAATTCCGTCCCAAAAACTCTCGCCGGAAAACTGGGATTGTGGCCGGAACTTGGCCGGAAAATATATCTCAGGTGGCCGGCAAAGTCCACCCGGCCACCGGTCAACGAGTCGGAACGGTTAGGGTCACTGAGTCAGAACCGAGTCAGCTAGCTAACTCGGCTGACTGGGTTGAGTTGCCAGGCCATAAGCCATTGCACTGGCCAAACTCTGTTGATGCACAATCCTGGTGCTTTAGCCTTACACCTCCAGCCGTAATGGCTGTGCATTCTGCAATTTCACTTCCCTGAGTCATTCTCCATAAACTGCAACTCAACATACACAACAATTCTGACCATTCAAACATATGTGAACCTGCTCTCCTTTGAATCCCTACAACCCCATGGCATTTACCTAGCCATTGCATCACCACTGCAGCTTTGTATTTGCTCCTCTTAACTCCAACTGAAGAAGGCAACCATTTGACATAACTCCATCTGAAACACCACCTCACCAACCTGCACTTGCCTTACTCAACCACCAGCTTCAATTGGATTCTTGCCTGAGTACTTTTGTAGGATTCAAATATCGCACAACATATTTTCTTAGCATGCGAGATTCAATTATTTCCTTAACTCGCGAGAAGAGCTTGCGAGATTCATTATTTTTCATAACTCGCGAGAATGTAGCAAGACTCGCGAGAGTGTCTCGAGAGAAGGTAGCAAGACTCGAGAGAATGTCTCGAGAGGAGATAGCAAGACTCGAGAGAATCTCTCGAGAGGAGGTAGCGAGAGCCTGCGAAATCATTAAAGGGCTCGAGAGAATGTCTCGAGAGGAGGTAGCGAGAGCCTGCGAAATCATCAAAGGGCTCGAGAGAATGTCTCGAGAGGAGGTAGCGAGAGCCTGCGAAATCATCAAAGGGCTCGAGAGAATGTCTCGAGAGGAGGTAGCGAGAGCCTGCGAAATCATCAAAGGGCTCGAGAGAATGTCTCGAGAGGAGGTAGCGAGAGCTGCGAAATTATCAAAGAGCTCTCGAGTATGAGTTTATATGTGAGTTGTCATCCACTATGTAAACACTATATAAAGAGGAGAGCAGGAGAGAGAATGGGGGAGAGATATTTTTTGGAGAGAGACTTTATTTTCTTTATCATCTTCTTCACCTAAAACTAGATCTAGAGCTCTACAAATTATCCATTAATGGAAATTGTAAATGTAATTCTTGTGTAACCTCAACAATCATAGTGGAGAATCGTGGATGTAGATCACATTGATCGAACCACGTAAAAAATCTTATGTGTCTATTTAAATTTCTAGCACTTATATTTGGAATTTAGATAATTAATATGATTTAGATCTACAAAATATAGTGAGGGGTGTAGTGTGGGATTTCCTGCTACTACATATGCGCTAGAAACAGGGATTTACCTTGATTGGTTTCAGAAATTTTGATGAAGATCACATCTTACTGTATGTTTGAGTTCCAAGGGCAAATATGGGAGTTTCGGGAAGATTTTTACATTTTGAGGCAACAAAAACAGAGATACAAAGGTGAAAAGATTTCGTCAACGAACAAACCAGGAGATAAAGATATCGAAGGACAGATCTACAAAGTGACATCAGAAATCAGTTTCAAAGGGAGGAATCAACTTTCTATTTCTTTAATTTTGTTCATAAAAATTTATATTTGCGATCTGAGAACTTTTCCTTGAGCAAACATGTCATCAATAGCAAACATGGGTCCAAATAGTCTCGTTGGGAGCCGAAGTTGATTAGATCTATCATGAGTTAAAGGAGAATTTAATTTGTAAAACGTCATGGAACTTGCCTCCTTTTTAGAAATAGCATATCATCAAAGAATCAGCGAAGAGATATGAGAAATAGCAGCAGTGGAAGTTTTAGAAGAAACCACTTTATAGAAGGGGAGTCTTAATTCGTCATCAGCATTAATTAGTGAACAGCAGGCAGGGACACCTCGTCGATCAAAGAAACTTGACAAGGCCACTACAATCACATCTAACTTCGCCAAAGCATCACCAGAAATGACGAACTCATAGCCAGACAAGGAACTTTCTTTGCAATATTTATCTTGCGAACGCTCGCAGCAGATATTCGTTTACTTCGTTACTTCATTTCAGTGCAGGAGGAAGCATCAAACCATATAGGAGCATAAACTGAAAGATCTCGTAAAGTGAAGACAAGCTACCAACAAAGCAAGGAAATGATTTTCTGGTTTAAGGAAATGAATGTATACAGCTCCGGTGAAGATAACCAACAAGAAGCTGTGAAGAAGTAGCAAAAGGAGGGGAAAATATAGACAATAAAAAGAAAGGAAGAACGAAATCTACTCCGGTTAGGACTCGACTGGCAAAATAAATCTCATAAAGAATAAAAACTCTCCAAGCAAAAAGTTCTCAATTCTGCACATAAAAAGTTACTCTTTGTGAAGACAAATCTCCTCTCTGCGAAGACAAAGTTCCTCTCTGCGAAGACAAAGCTTCTCTCTGCGAAGACAACTTCTGTTCTTGAAGTCTGCACACCTAATCGGCAGGCAGCGAAGAAGAAGTAAAATAGACTTTCCTTTAGATTTGAGACACTCACCTTTGGAGGCGTCAGAAGATGAGAAAACCTGCGAGCAACATACCTGAGGAGCTAATTAAAGAATAGTGAGCAGAGCCGCAACAACCACAAACAATGAACCAGACAAACACACAAAAGATGAAACCAACACCGGCGAGGACATGATGAAAACACAAAAGGGAAAGGAGATGTTCAATGGGAGCAGCCAAAGGCGAAAGTAACGACTGGAGCTTAACCAATCTTAGATATGGACAACCAATTAAAACGATACAACCTGCGAGGAGTAAATGAAGGGATTCAAAAGAGAACAGCAAGTTATGTAAATCTCACACAAGGTGATGGGCTAGCAAAGTAAGGTGCAACATATGAAGGATCGAAGTCTATCGTCATTAGTTTCAAAAAAATTCATTTGAAGGAAGAACCATCTCATCTCGGCAGCTATTTCCTTTCAACTATCGTCATCAGCTAATAACCAGTACATAGAAGTTTAGCGACTCATCGACTCATTTTGCACATCAACCTTCGCAGCCAAGACAAATTCATTGAGAAGTTCAAAGAACTCAAAACGACAAGCTCGCAATCGTCCATGCCAGACAATGAAATACGCGGTGATACAATTGCCTAACGAGCAAAACCAACGAAGTCAGCTAACTCTTGGAGATACGAAGAAGATCGAAAGAATATTAAGAGAGCAAACTCAGGGAGATATCATAATTAATCGAAAATCAAGTTACTTCGCAGTTTTATTGCAACTGTTACTTCGCAAGATAAGAATGGAGAAGGAAGAATACATAGCTATCAAACCTACACCATATAATAGTTTTTGCGAAGAACAATCTTTGCGAAAAAGACAACACGGACAAACACAAAGGGAGAAATGATCAAGCAATTTTGCACGCTCTTGCGGTTCAATGATCCGAGGACAATGGGAGAAAACAAAAACAAATGAGAACAATTATTCTGCAGTTAAATCATAAAACGAAGGACCAACCAAATGAAGAAATTAGAGAGCAAATCTTCCAATCTCCATACCTATGTGAAGAAGGAAGAGTGGAGGAGAATGTCATTTGTTGCATCGAACAAACTAACAACACGAAGGAAAAAGCACTCTTCAAAAATTCGCAAAGCAAGCGAATTTCAAAAACTTCAAAGTCAAACAGGGACCTAAAAAAAAAAACCTTGCGACTGGGAGGATTTGAACCCGCGTCTTCAGACCCATTCTCTGTACTGGTGGCCAACTGTGCTAGTTCACTGTGTGCGAAGTGATCGCAGACTTCTAATACGTGACTTGTATTCAAGAAAAAAAAAGATGACAAAAAATGAAAAAGATGAGAATCGAACTCGCGGCATCAACTTTCTTAGCTTCTCCCTCAACCATCTGTGCGAGCTTCTGTTCATGTTGTTGTGGTAAGGTTCGCACAATTTGCCCTTCGCAGAGGGTGTTCCTTCGCAGATGTTAAGCTTGTGAAGTCTTTGATTCTTTCGCAAGAGAGGGTTAGAACAGTTGGTATGGTGCGAGAATATGCAAGAGGCAGGTCAAGGGTTCAAATCTCATTTCTCACAATTCTTTTTGCTGCGAGATAATTATATTTTATGCGACGTTCATACATTTCAAGGATGCTAGCTTCGCAAGCAAATCATATACTTCGCAAGAGATAACTATGAATGAATGAAAGGAATGACAGAAATGAAAGAATTAGTGAAGGAAGTGACAAAATGAAGAAATGAATGAAAGAATGAAGACATGCGATAATTTCGCAAAGATAATGAGAAGAAAAATCAAAAATGAATGATTGAATGAATTGACAAAAATGATTGAGTGAGTAAATGGGACGAACCTTTATGGCGTACACCCTAGTTCGCGAATAACATTTCGTAAGAGGCAAATGTAAGACCTAAAGTGCGTCATATAAGGGGTATCTCTCGACATGGCTCGGGGGAAGGTTACACCGCTCCCGAAGCTGAGTCATGGAAATTTGGGGCCCATGAAAGCCTATCCTAAGAGGTACCTTGGATTCCCAACTATATATGTAGGTTATACCCTGGTTGGGCGACCGAGGGTCTCTTTCAAGGAGTCGATGTATGCTCAAGGCGCCGAGGTACACGGTTGAGCGAGTGCCGGGATGGATGAACCTACCACTGGCCATTCTTGGCAAGTCTTGGCATATGTTGCACTCACCCGAAGAAAACTCCACTTAGGGTGCAGTCTCGTAACCATAAACCCTATAGGTATAAGGGATAAGAGGCTGCGAAAACAATCCGGTTGTTGTTAAGACCGGATGGGAGGAGCTAGTCTTGTATGGTAGATGTTTCGCCTCCTTGAAGAGGCAACCTGGGAGATGATAAGGGCGGCGCTCTCCATTAGGGGGAGTGTCAAAACAGACGCAAATGTCATGAGGCTTTGTTTTCGCAAGGAGACTTAGGCTTGTCATATTTGTGCAATGATCCCGCAGAGCAATAATACTAACGCGAGGGTAAGACGAGATCAATGGGTCTTTACACGAAAGTGTACGGACGTCCTGCGATTTCGTCGCAAGACGGCAATGTCATGGGGCTCCATGTTCGCAAGGATATTTAGGCCTGTCATATTGTCGCAAACAAAACATCCTAAAGGCAAAAATACTTGAAAAATGATAAGGCAAGATCAATGGGTCTTTACATGCAAGTGTAAAGACGTCCTGCGATTTTGTCGCGATGAAAAGGTGACGGGGGAGGACCTCTAATTAGGGAGGTCTAACTTGGAAGTCCACACAAAAATGATAAGGCAAGGTCAATGGGTCATTGCATGAAAATGTAAAGACGTCCTGCGATCTTGTCGCAATGATAAAATTCAACATAAAGCAATGAAGAGATTATACTATCGCATGAGCACAACGCAGGAGATAGAGGAAAGATAAGAATGAAGAAATAACTCACTCATTCAACACTTTTTCAATGATTCTACCTTCGTAGATAAAGAACAGAGGCAACAATGGATTACCGAAAAAACATTTTATGTTCTTTATTTTCTCGCAATATTCTTTATTTTCTCGGCAAGAATCATTTCCAAGGAAGATGTTTACCAATGAACAACAAGAATCCTCACCAAAAATGGAGTAATGACTTCCATGAACAGAGGCAATACTTCTTATACTTCAAGGATTAATATTTCTTATCCACTTCGCAAAGTTTCGAACTTCGCGAAAGAATAGAGCATAGCATGAGGCAAAGAACATGGAGCGAGAGTTTCGCATGATGGATTCGCAATACTTCTTACATTTAGAGGATTGAGTACTTCTTATACTTCTTCAAGGATACTTCATACTTCGCATAATTCAAGAAACGATACTTCATATATACTTCTCAAAGCTTGAACTTCGCAAAAGAATAGAGGCAAGTACGTACTTTTCAAGTCCAATATTCTTCCGCTCGTTCCTTCATCAACAAAGACCAAAGATTACTACAACAACAGATTTTTCCTTAAAGATCGCTCTTCAAGCAATATTCAAGGAAAAAGAGGCAAGATGTAGGATTCAAATATCGCACAACATATTTTCTTAGCATGCGAGATTCAATTATTTCCTTAACTCGCGAGAAGAGCTTGCGAGATTCATTATTTTCATAACTCGCGAGAATGTAGCAAGACTCGCGAGAGTGTCTCGAGAGAAGGTAGCAAGACTCGAGAGAATGTCTCGAGAGGAGATAGCAAGACTCGAGAGAATCTCTCGAGAGGAGGTAGCGAGAGCCTGCGAAATCATTAAAGGGCTCGAGAGAATGTCTCGAGAGGAGGTAGCGAGAGCTGCGAAATCATCAAAGGGCTCGAGAGAATGTCTCGAGAGGAGGTAGCGAGAGCCTGCGAAATCATCAAAGGGCTCGAGAGAATGTCTCGAGAGGAGGTAGCGAGAGCCTGCGAAATCATCAAAGGGCTCGAGAGAATGTCTCGAGAGGAGGTAGCGAGAGCCTGCGAAATTATCAAAGAGCTCTCGAGAGTATGAGCTGTATGTGAGCTGTCATCCACTATGTAAACACTATATAAAGAGGAGAGCAGGAGAGAGAATGGGGGAGAGATATTTTTTGGAGAGAGACTTTATTTTCTTTATCATCTTCTTCACCTAAAACTAGATCTAGAGCTCTACAAATTATCCATTAATGGAAATTGTAAATGTAATTCTTGTGTAACCTCAACAATCATAGTGGAGAATCGTGGATGTAGATCACATTGATCGAACCACGTAAAAAATCTTATGTGTCTATTTAAATTTCTAGCACTTATATTTGGAATTTAGATAATTAATATGATTTAGATCTACAAAATATAGTGAGGGGTGTAGTGTGGGATTTCCTGCTACTACAACTTTATCCCCTGCAGTTCAGCTCAATTTCTCACAACAATGCCTGACTCATATTCTGCAACTCAGCACCTAAGCACCAGCTCAACAAAACCAGGCCATCACTTCCTGGCTCATTCATTCTTTCCATTCTCCATTTCAGCTTTAACCGCAGCCTCAAGTTCAAGCCAACAATCAAAACTCTAGCTCAAACACAGCACCATTGCCATATAACCCTGCAGCTGAAATTCCAACATTATCATAACCTGTGCAAACATCAGAGCCACATTCCACCGCAACTCCCTCCTTAACCTTCGGTTCCAACGTGCTATCTATTTCAAGCATTTCAGTCAAACGGATTCGACTACACAGATCCTGCAATGCAAAGCTACCACCTGCAGCCAGCCACACTGTAATTTATGGCCACCTGCAATCTTTCAGTTCAAGACAACCACTGCATCATCACCTCAGACTCATTCTCACAGCACCTGTAACTCTCCAACAGAACCAGCACTTCCACCTCCTGCAGCTTACAGCTCTGCACTTGCGATTCCTACCAGCTCTCACCGCCTGACAACAACAGCTACCAGACCAGTGCCTTAAGCTCAGTCCAAAGTCACCAGAGTCCAATTTCACCTCAAACAAGCCATCTAACCTGCACTCCATCTGCCAATCTTGTCACACACAAACACTAAAACTTTCATATCCATTTGAGCTCCTCTGTTGCTTCCCTGCTCAGTTCACTGCCACAAATCAGCTGCAACACAACCACCAACATCCCTGACAGCATCAGATTCTTCTATTCACCACTACCTTCAACTCCATTTGTTGCCAGCACCAGCCTCAAGAGCTTCCATCAGCCGCTGCAACATCGCCAGCCTGTCAGCTCGGCACCAGCACCCTGCTCAGCTTCTCTATTCTCTCCACTGGCAGACAACACGAATCATCACAGCTACCTTCACCAGCAATACAACCAATTCCTCAATTTCTTCCTCAGCATAACCACCATTTACTTCATCATCTGAACCCATGAATATCACCATCACAATGAAACCCTAACCTCAATTCCACCGTCTATTGCATGTTTCTTCATCAAAAACCCATTCAATCGCTTCCATTTTCTTCCCCATTTCCTTTAGCAAATTCACCACCAACACCAGCTTGTAGTTCTTCATACAACTCATCCATTTCATCTCAAACTCGGCTTCTTGATTTCACTTCCAATTGATCAAACCGCAACAGTAAACCCTAACTCCTTCAATCCCTGGCTTGAATTCATCTCTGATTTCATTCGACAGCACCTAATCACAAGACCCCTTTTCCATCATTATAATTTCACAATAAACCCTTATCAGATTCTATTGCAGTAACATCATCGTCTCATCTCAGATTCCACCTCTGAATTTCACCCTCTGTGCTCTAGATTTCTTCTCAACAATCACAGAAACATCATCCTAAACCCTAGAATGAAACCTTAAATCGTTACCTGTGTAAGCTTTCACCAGCAAATGACTCTCTTGATTGTACAACAGCAACCTCCAATTCCTTCTCTCGAATCTTAATCCTTACCTCAATCTCTCTGAGACAACAGTGCAGCTGCTGTTTTAATCTCTTTTCTTCTTCTTCATTTCAGGTGAAAACGATAGGAATGAGTGAGCCGCTAGATTTTTAAGGCATACGTAATAAGATGGATTGAGATAACCCATAGTCTCAGATAAGGGTCACCCAAGCTGACATCCCCTTAGCCTCAGCTATCATGTGTTTAATGCTCCTCCAGATAGAGTTGTCCCTTAACAGAATGACTACCCCTTAACGTACCGCGGGGGTGACAATAGCACTTCTCTATGAAATGACCATTTAGCCCTTAGTCTTCCAAGTTCTTGTTTTGCTCATAACTTCTTCATACGAACTCCGAATGACTCCGTTCTTTCGCCATTGTCTTCATCTTCTCGTCCTCTACACAATGAGAAGATACATAATTTTGAACGAGTTCCAATTGGTCTTTGGCCTTTCTCCACTTGTGACTTCACTTTTGTAGCTATTTCCACTTCTTTTTGCTCCAAATGACTCCATTGCACCTAATAAACTCAAAAGCACACATAAGATACATAATTTACAAGAAAACTCGCAAAGAAAGCATAAATACTAGATATTAAATACGGTGTATTCTACACTATCAGGCGTGGCCCTAATGGCCGAGCATGCCATTGGCACATGCCAACACGCTCGCTGGTAGCTTTTCTCACCAAGGCGTGGCCCTAATGGCCGAGCATCCCATTGGAACATGCCAACATGCTCGCTAGTAGCTTTTCTTACCAGGCCGTGGCCCTAATAGCCGAGCATGCCATTGGCACATGCCAACACGCCGCTTGTAGCTTTTCTCACCCGGGCGTGGCCCTAATGGCCGAGAATGCCATTGGCACATGCCAACACGCTCGGCGGGTAGCTTTTCTTGCCAGCCGTGGCCACTAATGGTCGAGCATGCCATTGGCACATGCCAACACGCTCGCTGGTAGCTTTTCTCAACAGGGCGTGGCCCTAATGGCCGAGCCTGCCATTGGTACATGCCAACACGCTCGCTGGTAGCTTTTCTTACTAGACCGTGGCCCTAATGGCAGAGCATGCCATTGGCACATGCCAACACACTTGCTGGTATCTTTTCTTACCAGGCCGTGGCCCTAATGGCCGAGCATGCCATTGTCACATGCCAACACGCTCGCTGGTAGCTTTTCTTACCAGGCCGTGATCCGAATTGGCCACGCATGCCATTGGCACATGCCAAATATGCACGTTGGTAGCTCAACTTGCAAGCCGTGCAACCTAGGCCAACTTGGCCGTCACGCGCCGATGGCACATGCCAAAACCCACGCTAGTAGCCTAACTTGCAAACCGTGCAACCTACGCCAAGGCATTCCACACATGCCATTGGCACATGCCACACACGCCACTAGCAGCTCTATGCATTGCCACTTACACTCAACGTACAACCTAACGCCAAGGCATTCCACATGCCATTGGCACATGCCACACACGCCACTAGCATCTCTGGCATTGCCACTTGCGCTCGAGGTGCAACCCGCAACAAAGGCATTTTGCACATGCCATTGGCACATGCCACACGCTCCCCTAGCAGCGCCACTTGCACTCAAGGTGCAACCAACACTCGAGACATCAACACAAACGGGGATGCTTTCCCGGGTCTTGGTTTGGCGGTCACGACTTGCGCCGCGTACACTACGCTCACATTAAGAAAGCGTGAATAGGAATAAAGCGGTCAAATAAATGAGTAAATAATGGTGAAAACGTTTTCACCCATAAACACCTTGTGTTACCACCTCCTCCCATTATTTCACCCTTTACTCTCTTCCTTTATGAGGCCGGAGGTACGTTTCAATCTCGACTTGTATAAATAGGTCCTACCTATTTCCACCGGACAACAAGTCTCGGTCGGGAGAAAATACAACACTCTCGAAAAGGCAACTTTGCAAGCTCTCCAAAAAGCTTTCATCTCTTGCAAGCTTCCTAAGCTTTCACTTTACGATACAAGTCGAGACACTACTCTCCTAGAATTATTCTGGTCTCAACACCTTTCTTTGCTTCCCTCCCCAAATCAACCCTTCTCCTCCACTTTGTGACCGAAGCAAGTCTGGAACGGTCATTTCTTGGTTTAGGCCGGACTTGTACATATTGATCTCTCGAATCTAGAAAGTGCTCACGTGCGGCACATTTGTTTAGGGTTTAAACCAGTTTCTCACTCACCTACCGAATTTACCAAAATCGGCGGAAATGATTTTTACCCATAAACACATGCGTAGCAGAGACTTGAGAAAACCTTGTTTGAATGTTTGTCCATAGTTGATACGAGTTACAAGCACCAGCAAAATAGGGAATAACGAGACTGGACATAGTTGAGTACAACGAAGCATAATTGTGGAGTCCTTATCTTTCCAGAGAAGATATTCCTGAGGATGACGATTTTTAGCAGGACAAACTTTAGCACCAGTGATATAATCAACAACTCTGAATTTTGTAAGAAGAGCAAGAAGTAGAGATTTCAGTTAAGAAATTATTCTCCTTAAGTTTGAGACTAACAATGTTCGCCAATTGATGCAAAGTAACATTCGAGATAGATTTCGGAGCTTCCATTGAAAATATTGTAAAAAAAAAAAATATCTGAGATCTTGAAATCTTGAAAGATAGTAAAGAAAAGAAGATCAAGAACAATCGATTGATGAAGAATCAAAGAATGATGATTAAAAATGTAAAGAATTGAAGTGAAATAGCAATCGATTGAAAAGAAAAAATGAAGAAGATGAGCTTAGAAATAGCCATTAATGGCGAAGGTAAAACTTGGATCGAGTTTTACCTCGATACCAAGATAACATTGTTTATAAAATGATGAAACATATCAACACTCTTCTGAGACACGGGACAATGACTATATATAATCGGCAAATAATGACCACACAATAGCTAACAGATGTCATAATATGATAGGTACATGTAATAAGTAGTGACAGGCTGTATGACAGGCTGGATTAATGACATGCTGTATATTGTGCTATTACTTTTCACCATAAAAGTGTCACACGCCCATTTAATCCCCTAAAATTTTCATGGGTCATGACCGGCAATGATTGTGGTTCAGTGAATCAACTTCACCCAAAATCATTCAGCCTTGCATACTTGCACCAAAGTACGCATCTGCCTTCACTCATAAGGCATTTCGCAACGAAGTCTTTTCTTCTTTCTCTCTAACTCTTCATGCCCCCATAAGCATAAGAGGTTCTGCCATGCATCAAACCAATTGACAACTTCACAAGATCAGCAACATAACGAACACAAGAAACTAACACAATAAACCCATTTTATTGCATTAAGGAAGATTATACAAAACAGTCCATCACATGGACCAAAAAAGAGCCATTCACCCTCTTGGTGAATGCCTAAAACTCTCTCTACATTAGTGGTTCTTCTCTCAAAACGAACAACACTAACATTATTGATTCCTAAGCTATTTATACATGCTAGGATCAGGCCAAAACTTCATGCAACCACTGCACAAGCCTTGGACAACCAAGTGTCCAAGTAGTTTCCATAACCGCCACTTTCAACTGCCACCTTTTGAGTTGTCACGCCAACAGGTGCCACACCTGTTCCTGGTGGTTATGAACACACACAAATGGTTATAAACTCCTTTTATAACCGTTCTTCCTTGTCTCACACGTTTGGCATGCTTGTGAAGCTCGCAACCAACTTGTAACCGTCACTTGAGCCGTATTGCACCACTGTCGTGCTTTACTGAATTCTGCCTCGCCTCCAAGCTCATCCATCTTGGCCCTGCGTGCTTATCACTCTAAGATAATGCACGGACAATCCTTGTGCTTCAATCACCGAGGGCCATCTTCTTAAGCTCATCCACGGTTACTCATCGTCATATGCTTCACTTCGCCAATTTGCTTGACAATAGTAATGCTACTCTTGCATTACTAGCTTGTTTGCATTGTTCAAGCTTTGGCCAGCCTTGAACTAATGCCATAGACCAACTCCTAGCATATTCTTCACTCTTGCATCATCCTTGAGTTTGGGCTAACTCAATTCCACGGATATGCATCGATGCCAACATCGCATGTTGCATCTGTCACTTTGGCCATGTCTTGCCAAACCTTCATGAAGCTTCATTGTGTCGGCCAATAAGCTTCATCACTTAGCCAAATGTGTTTACAATGTAATGATGCACTTGCATTACATTGGCCCTGTGGGTTTATGCCATTCTTGACACTTGCCGGTCTATTGATATACTTCTATTATGGCTTGCGTTGCGCTATTATAGCTTCGCATTGCACTATTACAACGGAACTCTGACTTGGCCTCCAACTCTGTGACGCGCAATCATCTTGCATCACTTGCAGCACTGTAATAGACCTCCCCCCACCTGATCCATTCAACGCCCTCGTTGAATGCAACAAAGTATACTCGTTATACTTGTTCTGCGGCCTTGTACACTCCACGAGCCCTTCTCGAAATCAGCAAACTTTGTTTGGCCTTTAACCTTGCCAAAACTTCTATGCCTAGTACCAAATGCCATCACTTAGCTTCTGCCTTGCCATTGATCCTACTGACTTGTATTGTTGTTGTCACGTTGATCGACGTTCTAACTCTCACTACAATTGCATATCAACACCCAAATGCAACTTGGAAATTCCTCTTGCCAACTCCCTGAATTGATCTTGAACTTCGCATGAATCATTTGTGCCTAAGTGTACACAAGTAATGATTCTTCCCAATTGATCACATTGATCATTGCCATTGTCTTATGCCTCCATTTTCCGACTTTAGTTGCACCACGCAACATATAGACTTATACAAGACTTGGCCTCATTCTTCAATCATATGCGCCTACGCCAAATCATGCCATGCCTTAAGGTATGCATGCTATGATTCCATACCACTCTGGTATGCGCCACAATCCATAGCCTTTGCTGCCTTCAGCAATGCAACAGAACTTACGTTAGATTTGGCCTCCAAATCATGTTGTAAACTTCACCTTCTTGAACTTGCATCATTTGTATGCCAAAGAACTTGCACCTTGCTGTTCTTTGCTTGCATTGTCTCAAAATCATGATTGAAATGCATGACTCTGGTATAGTCATGACTTAGGATACCCGTGACATCACAACGCCTCTTTGGGCCAGGCATCCTCTTCACGCGCCTTTGAAACCAGCAATTTAAGCATCACTTGCTCTTTCAAACTGCTACGCTTTAATGTAGCGGAAAAACAACATCATGTTCTTCCAAACTATGAGTTACTCTCAACTCATATACTTGATGGACTTACATCTTCATTCTTGCTGCGGTACTCCATGCCTTCGCTGCCAAATGCCTTCGCACTTCCACATAACTCGCAACAGACAAACTCGACTATGCCACCAACTCTTCTATTTGCTTCTTTCACTTTCGGGCGTCTTCTATTGCATATTTTGGCTTAATATGCTTTGTGTAGCATCTTCCACGCGAACTAGCTTTACTTTGAACGAAAGAGGCAAGATCTTTCACTTCAAATACCCTCATTCACTACTACCTTACATAGAGAGACTTCATTCCAACACCAAGGTCCACTCGACCTAAACTGAAAGTATACTCAAACTTGAGCAAATACTCATGGCCGATTGCAACTTGTAAGACCTAACAAGCCTTGCAATACTGACTTCAACTTCGCTTCTAAGCAACAAAGGAAGCGAGACAAGCACCCTCTTGTCCCCAATGTAACAATTTACCTTGCCACATGCACTCTTCCACCTCCCGATGCTATCATGTTGCTTTAGCTTTCATGAAGATTTCTTCAATAATGGCCACATGCCATCATTATGCATCACCACTACTTTGTCCTTATCTTTCCCGCATCCACAATTTGCCTAACTTTCATTTCCTCACGCATTATGCATTCTGGCCATGCCCAAATCCCATTTGGTGCATGCTACTGTTGCATACATGCTATGCCAATTAGCACCCAAATCTTGACATAAACTTGTGCACCTTTGCACAACCGAACGGACATTACTTGGTGATTAAGCATCACCATAGAGCTCAACAAAGTCATGTCACTCAATGACTTCCGCGGACAATTATCTTGGACAATATTAACAAGGCACAATCCTTGCAAATGAGGCGCCATCGCCTACGTTCCATGAAGCAAGAATGCCGCATTCTTCTTCAAATTTGGAACTCATTTCTTTGCCATGCACAACCGGTTACTCTTGTCTTTCCCCTTCGCCAAAATCAACTTGAGTAGCAACAATTGTTGATTTGCGGTTGACAAGAACATCCGCTTATGGTTTTGATCAAATGCGGGTCTTTGGACACCCTTGTCCAAGCATACTGATCCCATTCATAAACCGGTGCAAACACACCCCTTTGTGCGCATCTAGCATCAACGAAGAACTCTTTGCAAACGCAAGACCGTGGTGTATCGGTTTTTCCTAACTCGCGCTTATTTCTTCACCTTTCAATAAGCTTTATGCTAGATAAGAATTGGCCATCAATTCTTCCTTCATGGCATCACATTGCCACAAACATGCTGGTTCGCAACCAGACTTTGCATTACCACCAAGGTACATGCATTCGAGAGAGATAACAATCTTCCATCAACTGGCTACAATGAAAACACCTTCAATCTATCACATAGACATGTTCTTCATTTACTTTGCCACTGCAAAGGCCAACAACTTCTTTGTATTCAGGAATTTCCCCTAAAATTCCCAGTACCACACATGTAATGTACTCGCTACTGATAACACTATGAAACAATGCATTCCAAATGCATAATCTTCGCATACTTGTGAGAAACATGGACTTTAAACACCTGACTTGCACCATAGAAGTCAGCATACTCCTTAGTTTTGTCATGCCATCACTTGAAAACCCGGTTTTCAATGATTCTTGCTTGCGTTCGCCTAACACTTTGGGCTGGAATTTTGACACCTTTGTCATAAACTTTCATGGCCTGCTGCTACTACAAGCTTCAAAGTTCATTCCAATTGATCTTTACACACAAGAACAACTTCTTCTAGTCTCCATACTAGTGAAACCCAAACAATTCTTCTCTGAATTTGACAAACAAATGACATTAACTTGAGTAAAAGAGAGAAAAATCAGCAATCTGTGTCCCCCTAACACAGCTCGATACAGTCCACACGCCCATTTAATCCCCTAAAATTTTCATGGGTCATGACCGGCAATGATTGTGGTTCGTGAATCAACTTCACCCAAAATCATTCAGACCTTGCATACTTGCACCAAAATACGCATCTGCCTTCACTCATAAGGCATTTCGCAACGGAAGTCTTTTTCTTTCTCTCTAACTCTTCATGCCCCCATAAGCATAAGAGGTTACTCCATGCATCAAACCAATTGACAACTTCACAAGATCAGCAACATAACGAACACAAGAAACTAACACAATAAACCCATTTTATTGCATTAAGGAAGATTATACAAAAAGTCCATCACATGGACCAAAATGTGCCATTCACCCTCTTGGTGAATGCCTAAAACTCTCTACATTAGTGGTTCTTCTCTCAAAACGAACAACACTAACATTATTGATTCCTAAGCTATTTATACATGCTAGGATCAGGCCAAAACTTCATTGCAACCGCTGCACAAGCCTTGGACAACCAAGTGTCCAAGTAGTTTCCATAACCGCCACTTTCAACCGCCACCTTTTGAGTTGTCACGCCAACAGTGCCACACTTCTGGTGGTTATGAACACTCACAAATGGTTATAAACTCCTTTTATAACCGTTCTCCCTTGTCTCACACGTTTGGCATGCTTGTGAAGCTCGCAACCAACTTGTAACCGTCACTTGAGCCGTATTGCACCACTTTGTTGTGCTTTATCGACTCTCGCCTCGCCTCCAAGCTCAGCCATCTTGGCCTGCGTGCTTATCACTCTAAGATAATGCACGGACAATCCTTGTGCTTCAATCACCGAGGCCATCTTCTTAAGCTCATCCTGGTTACTCATGCGTCATATGCTTCACTTCGCCAATTTGCTTGACAATAGTAATGCTACTCTTGCATTACTAGCTTGTTTGCATTGTTCAAGCTTTGGCCAGCCCTTGAACTAATGCCATAGACCAACTCCTGGCATATTCTTCACTCTTGCATCATCCTTGAGTTTGGGCTAACTCAATTCCACGGATATGCATCGATGCCAACATCGCATGTTGCATCTGTCACTTTGGCCATGTCTTGCCAAACCTTCAATGAAGCTTCATTGTGTCGACCAATAAGCTTCATCACTTAGCCAAATGTGTTTACAATGTAATGCTGCACTTGCATTACATTGGCCCCGTGGGTTTATGCCATTCTTGACACTTGCCGTCTATTCAAGTAATACCGCTATTATGGCTTGCGTTGCGCTATTATAGCTTCGCATTACTATTACAGCGGAACTCGACTTGGCTGCAACTCTGTGACGCGCAATCATCTTGCATCACTTGCAGCACTGTAATAATAGGCACCACTGGACAGTTGCGTCATCATAACAGACTAGATATGACACTCTTTGGATTGACAAAGAGGAATGAAGAACTGTCCCTTTATTGTTTTTTTTAGAAGCAGTGTCCCTTTGTTAAACAACGTATACAAATTCATTCGCACCCATGGTTATTTTTTATAATTTCGGAGATCAATCCGGCCCTTCGATACTACTATAATTTTGCAAACAAGTAACTCCTTTCCGCTTGCAAAATGAAGAGATTCATCTCGTGTATACAAAGAGACACCTTTTAAGTTAGGATGAACCTGAAAAGATACAAGCTTAAACGCTTTTTGGCCATGAAAGCAAAAAATACCTTTTCAAATTTCATTTTTTGTCTTCGATAGGAAATTCCATTCCACCAATCGTCTAAGTAGGAAATACAGAAATTTATTGATAAAACTTTTTTTCCTTTTCTGTCTCGGATAAGGAATCCCTTACGCCGATGTGTTAACACAATATTCACTCTTAGAAATTCTGAAATATTATAGAGCCACATCATCGTCCATCTTCCGGTAATATATTTTCAACAGACACCTTCTTTCGCTGACCAACAACAACTATGTGTCTGAAGAAAAATGTCCATTCATTCAAGTTATATCAACAAACACCTTTCGCTGACCGACAAGTTTGTGTTTGGAGAAACATATCGATTCAGGATTATCTTCAAATTATGACCGTTGGAAAGTGCCAATATATTTCTAGATTGGAACTGGGTTTTAATCAACTTCCAAAAATATTTCTGTTGACCGCATGTATAATGTATAAAAATTGCTGATCTGAATGCAGCGAAATTAATGTTGGAGGAAAACATTATAAATAAAAAAAAACTCTATCAGCCGTCAGAGATATATGCCACTCACTAAAGAAATATGAAAGAAGGAAAGTAATCTGTAATTCATGCATCAACCAGGTTTCTTATCTAACAAAAAAATTGAGATGTCTGCTTAATTCTTTGTATTTTACGTTTCAGAGTAAATGGAAGAAAAAAGTTTGTTGAATGTTGATTCACTGAGTTGGCAAATGATTAACTCCAACTATTGATCGTCGTACAAGATAAGGAGATTGACTTTTGGGGGCTACTGGATTTTATAAAGGTGTTTTTACTTTTATTCAAAGAGGTTGTGGAAACTGGAAAGTAAGTTGATCTTAATGGTTTAGTTTCATATGATTTTTTGGCGAGCTTGATAACATGAATTCGGTGATGTAACTCACTTTATTGAGACTATATGCTTTACTCAATCTATTAACTTTTTTTTTCCATCAATACCTGACAACTATTCCAAGACGCACCTTACTAACCAAGCATTTCTTCTAGTGGATCTATAGTTTGTCGAGACATTATAAGGCGATACGAGGGACAATTTTATAGGGATTGTATTTGAGTGTCCGGACAACAATGATTACAAGTTTGGAGTGGTTTCAAAACACAAATTTCTAAATGTATCGTCAGAAATGGTTACCAACAGAAGCGGGAGGAAGTTTAAGATGGAACCTGCAGTCATTATCATCACTAGGATGAATTAATAAAACATTTGCGGAAGGGAACTTTAAATCAAGAGAGACATTCTCTGTTTGTAGGAATTAGCAATAGGGACATAACAAAACGTTCATCAATACGTTGTTGGTTTCCATGTGGAATTATGAATTTATTAGTACTTTGACGTATATATCACCGGTTCAACGTACAAATGACAATTTAGAAAAGTATTTTGAATAATAAAAGAATCAAAATATTGAAAAAATTAATATCTTTCAGCAACAACAGAAAGGGAGATGTTATTGTGGTTGTGACGAAACTAATATTCAAATTCATCCATTTAGGTTCATGATGGGTTTGGGAGAAGTCTTTTTCATCAACATTATTCATGATGAGACCAGCGCTAAGATGGTGTCAGCGGCACGGTCGCACTGAAATAAGAATTTGGAGGGGTTAATAATGAAACATTAGTATCGATGGAATATCAGGGGACATGGGTTGGTCATTGAAATTCCAAAGGTTGTTACAAAACGTTCATTCTCATCCTGGATATACCACACAAAATTGAAAGATTCTCAAATCATTCTTATTCTCCGTAAATATCAAGTTCAAGAAGATTTATGGTGGTCTACTTTTGGCAAGTTTGAAAAGTATATTATTTAGTCGCAATGCAAAATAATATGCACTACTAATCTGCCTTCTTACGAAAACGAAGAAACGGGATAAAAACTAGAATAGTACTTGGATGACACTAACATGTTTATTTATTATTATTAAATTAAAGTAAAGATTTCTTGCGGATTTAAGTGCGGTATGGAGAAGTAAAAATGAAGTCCAGAAAAGCACATGAAAAATTTAGGTCTTCAATTTCTCCTTTTGAGAAAAATCAAAGCATATGAATGAGCCACATAAATGTATGTTATACTCCGGTGCGTATGCACCATGTTAGGGGCTTGTGTATCTGTATTTTTATGGGTAGCAAAAAGCCAGATTATATGTATTAGAAAAAGTCACATACACAAAACAAAACAAAAATAGAAACAGAAAGAAAGTCATGCATGATGCTTATTAAGTCCAAGATTGCTAATGAGGGTGCCAGTATTGGTGGGGGTGTACCAATCCAAGGCAAAAATTGTTTTGTCCTATATAAAAATTGTTTTGTCTTATTATAGTTTTGGTACACCCCACTAATCCTGGCACCCCCATTAGCAGCCTTGATTAAGTCGTTGACGATGGACCTCATTGTTCTTCGTACATGGTCCACGTGTTAGGCCACCTAAGAGCATCCACAATGGGAGACCAAAACTAAAATTTTGGTCCAAAAACCAGACGCAGTGGAGAAGGATTAAAGATCAAAGACCAGACTAAAATCAAAAACCAAACCATATTTGGTCTTTAGTTTGGTTTTAGTCGGGCGTAATTTAAAGTTGCGTTTGAACGGGCGTAATTTATAGTTGCGCCTGATGGTGGGCGGAAGTTTATACTGCACCTGATGGTGGGGCGTAACTTTAAGTTACGCCCGAATTAAAAAAAAAAAAAAAAAAAAAAAAAAGGGGCATAACTTTAAAGTTCGCCTGATTGGGGCGCTACTTTAAAGTTGCTCCTGATGAATTTTTTTTGGTTTTTAGTCCTTCCCCGTAGTGTCGCAGCACGGAGTAAACCAAAATTTTTTGGTTTTTTTTAGTTTTTGGTCTTTGGTTTTAGTCGTATGATTGCAGTTGCTCTAATGCATGTATCCAAAAGTTCCAGACCATTCCAATCATGTAATGGAATAATTAGGAGGGTATTTTTGTAGAAAATCCTTAACTTATGTATTAACCCATTTTTATTCACTCATTCATCCCCCTAACCCTTCGCTAGATAGCCCTCTCTGTTGCTAACTGAACTTCTCATTCTTCTAAAAGCAAGTCTTATGGTGGAATCCAAGCAATTCCAAGTGTGGAAAAATCATGGAATGTCAAGTCTAGTGGCTTCCAAGTTGGGGCTTTCCACAAAAAAATCCAAGGAGGGTTCCATGGTTTGGTGGAAGGGTTCGTGGAATCCATCTAAACGCCAATAAGAATAGCGCTAAACGCCAATAAGATTGGCGCTAAAAAAACGCCATTAAGAATTGCGTTTTTTTTTAATCCGTAGATTTAAGATGAGTTGTTGAAATCTAACGGCTGGAAAAAAAAGCTCCATTCTTATTGGCGTTTTTTTAGCTCCAATCTTATTGGCGTTTTTTTAGCTCCATTAAGAATAGCGTTTCTACTATTCCACGATTACACTTGCGCTTCCATCCACAGTTCCAAATGCTGAGGTGGCGTGGAAGATGGAAGATGGAAGATGGATGGATTCCACCATAAGACTTTCTCTCATACTCAAAGTATTTATCCACTATGTAATCTGCGTCTCTTGTATCTTTACTTGATTTAAGTAGGAAGAAGTAGAAGACTAAGGAAATTATATTGTGGTGCATTTAAGCTGATGGTCGGATCCAAATACTTGTAAATTCAATTTCAGGCATAAAAGATTAAACAGTTGACCACATGGTTGATCCAATTGATATCGCAATTCGAGTCATGGTGCGTATTTTAGTGTGGGGTGTGTACTTGATAATGACTGAATCGGTTACTGGGTCAGACCGTCTCAGCTTGTTGTTTTTCACAGATCTATGCTACTACATCAATTTTTGATTGAATTAGATCAATTAAGCTATTGAATTTGGAACTTTTATTTGCATGAGATTAAAATATGAGAGTGTGGGTATCAGGTTCATAGAATTGGTTCTGGTGGTGCTAGTAGTACTAGGGAGATGGCGGAGGGGTTGTTAGTGGCGGTAGTGGTGGTGCTGAAGGTGTATTGATGATGCTGGTTATAAATGGTTGTGGTGGCGGTGCTGGTGGCGCTAATTATTGTGACGGCACTGGTAGTGATGGCGGCCGTGGTGATGACGGTGACGGTGGTGATAGGTGAAGTAATGAGATGTGTCGTTCGAGATGGTGGCGGAGCTACTATTATTTGTGGAGGTGCTGATTACATTGGTGTTGCTGGTGGTGGTTGTCGAAGATTTATGGTGTGGAGGAGTGATAAAATAAAACTGAAGGTATTAATCAATTCAACGGCTCCCATCAAGTCCTAGTTTTAAAGTTATCTTATCCAACGAACGATATTAAATCTAAACACAGAAATCTCAATGGCTCACATGAATTCCGTGTTTTTAAGTTTTGTGATCCAACGGACCATAACGAAATTGAACACAGAAATGCTTGAAATCTTGTTCTCGAATTGTTAGGGTCCATTTGACAAAAAAGTGGCCATAAAAGGGACTCCCTCCCTACGGGCCCTCCGTCGATCGGCCCAATTAACCCTTATTTTTAATAGAGCAATACATAAGATATGCCACATATTGAGCAGTACCCCTCCTACAAAACTTTAATTTCATATGTCATTTTGGAGAACGAAGTTTTAGCATGTTGGTTGGGCCACTTTTTAAGAATGTTAAGTTGTACAAGAACCGTTTTTTGGGGACTACTCTCAAGTTTTTGGGGTGGTTATTGGTAGTAATTTCCAATCACCCCCTATCTGAATTTTTTTTTAAATATATACTTACCCTTAATGATAAACTTAGTTAGTGTGATGATTAATTAGTGTTAGTGTTATGATTAGTAACTGATTAGTTAGTGATTAGTGAGTTATATTAGTGGGTTATTTTGTTATAACATTATTATTGAGAGATGAGAAGAAGAAGAAGATGGTAATATGAAGAAGAAGACTTGTGTACCCAAAAAATCTTTTTTTGAGTTTAGTAATTATGATTTGAGTGATTCATGTGATGATACCTCATCCTCAGAATCAGAACCCCCTTCACCTCATAGTGTATTTGTCAATACTTCTAATGATCCGGAAATGAGTTATTTGTTAGATGATGAAAGTTTTTTGCCCCAAACTCAAGCTAACCAAACAAATGATGGATTTTATCAGCCACAACTGAAGATGCAAATATGGGTACTGGAGGTATGCCTCATATTTAGTTAATGTAGCTTGAATTGTGCAAAAATTTGGCCAAACTCAAAATTTCTGGAAAAAATTCGGTTAGGTCAACCTAGTTCGGTTACCAAATTTAGCTTGCGAGGTAACCGAACCGTTCTTAATGTGTAGTTCGGTTACTAAATTTAGCAGACGCAGGTAACCGAACTACATGTTAATGGTGGTTTTTTAGAGTTCGGTTATGTTTTTCCAGAACATGTAACCGAACTATTTTTATAGAGTTTACAGTGAATTATTCGGTTGAGTCGATATCAGCACTTTAGTTACCGAACTTTATGTTTGGTAAGGTTGCAGAAAATATAAATACAACGTTTTTAACCGAACCTTCGAGTTCGGTTTAGTCGATTTTTTCATTTTCATTTCCGAACTTATACATAGAAAATCAAAAGATCAAGTTCGGTAAGGCCCCAATTTATTTCTAGAAACTACATAACCGAACTGTGTGTTCGGTAGGGTCGATAAAAAATTTACATTACCGAACTTGTAAGAATTTTTTTTATGGTATTGACGTTGTGCTATTACTTGTAGGTTCCATGTGATCCAATAGAACCAATGGAAAACCAACCTTCCCCAGTTGGTATTTTGTACGATGACACATCCCTTCACTACATGAATGACTTGGTATTCAAAAATCCGGAAGATGCAAAGAGTTGGGCTAGACAACATGCACAAAAAGACATGTGCGTATTAGTATTGAATGGGAGAGAAAGCAAAACTCGCTTTGAAATGGTTTGTGAGAGAAGCGGTGATCCCCATAAAAGCCATAAGAGGAAGGGTTATGTTTATAAAGGAAAGACAAATAGGAAGAACAAAACTTTCTCAAAGAAGATTCATTGCCCATTCAAGCTTGCATTTAATTTGAATGAAGATTTGGGTGGATGGGTTATCTATAGGGTTATGCAAGGTTGTCATAATCATCCTCGTCCAGAGCATCTTGAAGGACATTTCATGGCGGCAAAGCTAACTCCTAAAGAGATGGACAAGGTAGCTAAAATGAGGACAATGGGTATTTCACTGGTTCAAATGCTCCAAATACTAAAGGAGGATAACAAGGATAACCACTCATCTTTGTCCAAAATTTACAATGCAATTGAGACAATTAGAAAGAAGGAATGGAGAGATAGACAAGTAATGCAACAAAATTTTTTTTTGGCCCAAGAGAAAAACTACGCGGTTCAAAAGGATGTGGATTCAGAAGGAGAGATAACACAACTTTTTATTGCGCATCCGACGAGTGTTCAATTGGCTCAATGCTTTCATGAAGTTCTAATAATGGATTGCACTTATAAGACGAACAAGTACGAGATGCCATTATTGAATATTGTTGGGCGTACTTCGACGAAGTCACCGTTTACCGTGGCGTTTTGTTTCTTAAGGGATGAGCAAGAACCTAGTTACATTTGGGCACTAAACCAAGTTAAGGCAATCTTCCGAGGTGATGATATTACCGGGGTTATAGTGACGGATAATGATGTGGCATTGATGAATGCAATATAGGAAGTGTTCCCACAAGCACATAATATGCTTTGTACGTTCCATATATGGTGTAATTTGATAAATAGGTGCAAGCCAATAATTTGTCCACCCAAGAAAAAGGGATATGAAGAGATTAAGATGCTACCGGAACATGAACGAGCGTATGCAAAAGCGGAAGTTGAAAAACAATACGAAGCAAATTACGCTAAATGGGTTGCTTTCAACGGTGAATGGGAATCATTGTGTTGGTCTCTTACCGAGTAAGAGTATCATCTAAATCTTGCGGAGTTCATCGCCCATTGGGATACTCCCGATTACCCCGGTGTTGTGTCGTATGTTCTTCGCCAATGGTTGGAACCATACAAAGAGAGGTTTTTTAATGCTTATACTAACCAATATAAACACTTGAGAGTCGGCTCACCATCGGTTGAAGAAGAATCTCTTTGGATGTGTTGATAATTTCGTAACCGTGTGGAATGCTATGGAAAATTACTTCAAGCGCGACATTGATAGAATTAAAGAGAAGTTCCAAAAAAGCCGTATATTCAAAATGAATGGAAAATATGCCGACAACCCATTGTTCAAGGGAATCCATTACAACGTATCTCGGCAATGTATGAAGTTGTTGATTATAGAAGTCGAATTGATTAAGAAGTGGGAAACCAAGCCGGATGAGGTGTGTGTATGTAACATGAAGAAGTTTATAGGACTACCTTGTCGCCATATGATAATCAACTACGAGCATGGCGTAATCCCTTTAAGAGAAATTGATCCATTTTGGAAGCATCTAAGTTTCATCCCTCCTCCAAAGGGAGAAGAAGCCGGGGAAGAGTTTGGTGCCGACGAAATGGGTAGAACGGTACTAGAGATGTATCGTGGCATGAACAAGCTCCAAAAACAAATCTTTTGGGATGACATGAGGAAAATTATATATCCGCAAACTTCAGAGAATGTTTATGAACCGTCAAAAGGCAAACGCAAAGGTATACCAAGCAAAAAAGAAACAAAAAAACAACTAAGAGAATATGCAAAGGTGTTACGTAAGAAGAAAAGTGAGCAAACCGCAAATACTAGAGATCCTTGTGGCCATGCGTATACCCATGCAATGTATTTGGAGAAGACCAAGAAACGGGGTAGGAGTATTGAGGAGAAAGGCGAAACAAGTGAGCGAGATTTGAAGAAAACAGGTCTGATGTATCCATCACAACCAAGCCAAACATATTCTGTCGACGTGAAGCTTAAGTCTTCAATGTGCCCCATCAAACCATATTTCCTAGACGTGAAGGTTGAGGCTCCAAATAAAGACTATTTGAATGAGCTACCTCTATACATTAGAGAATACATTATTTCCACCGACGACGTTCCTCTCCGGATGGTAATTGTGGTTTTCATGTTGTGAATCAACAACTTGGGCCTTTCATCGAAGGTGCGAAGCGAAATAATGGGTGTGCAATCATCACTCATATAAGGCAAAGGTTGTTGTCCAAACTAAAGGATAATCCGGCCTTTTACAAGACAATGTTGTGCGATGGGGAAGGTAGTCTCAATGAGCAATTTGTTAGGTATCAACGTCGTCTTCATGGGGGCCATCCGATGACATCGGATTATTGGATGAGCATGCCTATATGTGGACACTTAATCGCCGAGGCATTCAATTGTGTGGTTCATTATTTCACAAAATATGTTAGTTTCACCTTCACCCCGAAAACAACCGTATGTGTCGAGCAACTCAAACGAAGGAGATGTGTGATGGCATTGATTAACAACAACCGCTTTATAGGCCTCCGGTTAAAACCCGATTATCCATTGCCTCCAATATGTGGAACCTCTTATTGGCCTGCATTTAACCCGGAGAGAATGTTAGGTTGGTGTATCATGTATGAGCCTAACATGGAGATGTGGAATGCTTTGAAGAAATCGGAAGAAATTGTACATGAAGGTCAAATTTCACTTGAGGATGATTAAATGACACATGTAATGTAACTAAGTATGCTTATCAATGGAATACTAGGTTTTTTGAAGAGTAGTATTAATTATTGAGTAAATGTTAGTATTTTATGGATTTGCCAGATACTAGTTCGGTTAGGAAATATTTTTATCGAGATTGGCGAAATACTGTTCGGTTAGCTGCCCAAATATCCTAAGTAACCGAACAACGTGTTCGGTTAGGTTGATGAATAATACCAGGTTACCGAACTGTAGTTCAAAAGTCTAAAATATTAACTGCTGAATTTGACATTGAAGTTCGGTAAGGAAAAGAAATTACAGGACAATGTCGAACTGTACGAGACAGAAGTTCGGTTAGGGAATAACATTACAGGACCATACCGAACTAATACAGGACTTTCGAAAATAAAATTACATAACATCTAATATCCGAAACGCATTATGAAAAAGTCTTTAAGGGGGCGGAAATGATATTCATATTTGAATCCTTTCTCTTCCATCTTCGCCATTCGTTTTTTGATGTTAAAATGATTTCGTCGAATCCTTCACCCCTAAGTCGATACCGCCTTACAATACGAAATAAAGCCATAAATTCCACAACCCTATCTCTAATCTTTTCAAATCGAATGAACAAAGATATATGATCACGGTTATATGGGTTTGTTGTGTCGGAGCAGAATTTCTCATGAATTTTCCCCCAATAACTTTGACTCATAATACCATTTATTCTTCGTTCTTCACCCCTCTTTGGATAGTATAATATGTAGTTTCTGCAAAGAGAAAGATCTTCATTTAGAGTAAATTTAGGACTAGTAGCTGCCATTTTTTGAAAATTTTGTAACAAAAATGTTAACTATGAGACACATATATATACCACTTATGTGTATAACGACTACAAATTTAGCCGTTACTTGTTATTACATTCTAATTTCAAAATTATGTACTATATTTGTGTTAGATTAAGTAGATTGAAATTTTAAAATTACAAGTTCGGTTAGGAATTAAAAACTTGCGACCAAACCGAACCACGTGTTCGGTTACATGTCAAATGCACGTCTTCACCGAACTTTCTTGTGAAGGCTCACACTCAAACTGAGCATATATACGATTCCAAAAACACTCCAAAACAAATCTAAGAGTTGGTTTATGTGATTTCTGCATCAAGAGAATGAGTTTTCCAACATGTGCAATAGGAAAAATTTGAGTCTCCAGAGAATATTTCGGTTACCTAATATATTATACTCTGATAACCGAACAATAAGTTCGGTTGGGTGATAAATACATGTCTTCACCGATTTTTTTGTGAAGGCTCACACTCAAACTGAGCATATATACGATTCCAAAAACACTCCAAAACAAACCTAAGAGTTGGTTTATATGATTTGTGCATTAAGAGAATGAGTTTTCCAACATGTGCAATAGGAAAATTTTGAGTCTCCAGAGAATATTTCGGTTACCTAACATATTATGTTTTGGTAACCGAACTAATATCTTATGGATGAAGGCTAACTGCTTCAGCGTACAGAGTAGTTCGGTAACTAGTGAAAATGTTGCGAGGTTACCGAACTATGACTTCGGTTACCTGGTATAATTTTACAGGTAACCGAACTATGACTTCGGTGACCATGAATTTGTCGCAGGTTACCGAACTACTAGTTTGGTTACAAGTTTAAAAATCGCAGGTCACCGAAAACCATATTGTATTTCAACATTTCAGTCTTATAACATTGAAAACAAAAACCCAATAAAAATTGAAAACACAAACAAGGTTCTAAAGCAAATATAAAACTGTTATACATACCAAACTACGAAATCCTTAAGTAATTGTTTAAAACACATAAATATACCAAATTAAACCATACGAAATCCATAACTAAGATGTCTTTTGAAACTAAAAGCATACGAAATCACTAACGACCACTTTTACGACCCGTCTTACCACCTCCTTGTTTACCACGAGTTTTAGGTGGAACTTCCTCATCACTTGTGGTATCATCTCCTTGACCAGTTTTCTCCACAGCGCGACTTGAACCTTCTCCTTGACCCCTTTTACCACCATCTTGTTTAGCACGAGTTTTAGGTCGAAGATCCTCATCACTTGGGGTATCATCTCCTCGATCGGTTCCCTCCACATCGCGACTTGAACCTTCTCCTGGTTGTCGACCCCTCTTCAGTTGCTTAGACGTACTTGGCTCCACCATTCTTTTAGTTATAAGACCCTCCCACTGCTTGTAGTAGGAGGTTTGTTCCTTAGTCTCCATCGGATCTCCACTTTTGATTTTAGCCATCCTTTTTTTCAACAATTTCGAACCCTTCAACACCTAATTCCAATTTTAAGCACAAGTAAATATTTTTTCAATAGTTTGAAAAACCAAAAAGTATAAGACAAAGAAATTTTCTTACCACATTATCCCATAACCTTTTTGCTTCTTCCCCACAAATAGAAGAACATCAGATGTTCGGTTAGCCATAAAAATTATCGACAAAACTGAACTCATTCTTAACTTTTGAAAAATTTAGTTCGGTTACGAGAGGTTTTTTTGCGAGAACACCGAACTAAATATTTCAAAAGTTCGGTTAGCAAGAGAAATTATCGACAAAACCGAACTCATTCTTTCAAAGGAAAAATTGAGTTCGGTTACGAGGGATTTTTTGCAAGCAGACCGAACTATATAGTTCGGTCACTAGATATTAGTCTATTTTTTGCGAGCACACCGAACTGTTCTTATTTTTGGAAGTTCGGTTAGCAATTCTAGGGTTACACAAAAAATTCTCCTAGCCGAAATATCTACTGTAAGTACCATTTTCAATAGGTTTTGATGATTTCTAATCGATTTCTTCAACAAATAACGAATTAAAAAGAATGGGTATGAAGGAAATTACCCACGGATTTGCATTTCACTCGAATCGGACTTCTTTTTCCTTGTTGGATGCTTGATTTGGTCTCTCAACTTTGCTTGAAGTTGTTTATCAATTTGAAATTGACTTGGGAGATTCGCTATGCTTTCAAGTCCATGACTCAATCCTGGAATTCTTGGTGTCTGCTTAGAACGCATTGTTTATAAAGATTGATTAATCGTCGATGAAATTTTTTCGAATCCACAATTAACGTCGATGTCTACGCAGAAGAAGATGCGGAAAAGAAGAGAAGAAGAAGAAAAGAAAATAATCAGTTTCAAAACTGATTTTAAGTTTTTATTTAGGTTTTAATTAGGTTTTAATTAGTGGGTTATATTAGTGGGTAGTGGGTTAGATTAGTGGGTTATTAGGATTAGTTATAACCTTAATTAGAATAAGGGCAGATTAGTCTTCCCTAATCTTTTAGGACACCCCTTATAATGTAGGGTGGACATTTGTATCACAAATTAGTCCCCCACATTTTTTGAGTAGTCCCCAAAAAATCGTTCTTGTATAAGGAGATTATACTACAGATTGGTCCTGACTAGCTTGACAATTAATCCCGCGGTCTCTTTTGCCTGGCTAATTTGGGGCCTATAGCTACATGACAAAATAGGTTCATTAACAAAAAATTTATAGAAACCTCTTATCCACTATTTATGTTAATGCTTAATATGTCCTTGTTAATTTAGTGCTAATTCGGATAATTAAATCATGTATAATCAAGTTAATCCTGAAATCAACTTTCATTAATGCATAATCAACACTTGTAAAAAATTTAATTTTTTTTCAAAAGACTATACCCAGAATCAGTTGATGTTGGTGCTTTTGTAAACCGATTCTGGGTTGAGTTTATGCCGAATGACGATGTAAACCCAGAATCGGAGTTTAATTAATACACGTATAAACCGATTCCTAAAATCGGTGTTTACATAAGTCCTTATAATCCGATTATGCCTTACTTTCAGAAACAAAATATTGATTACATATTTTAGAAAATTAGCGCACTACATATATAGGATTCAGTATGAGAATTCTAGAATTTGACACATCAAATGCTCGTCAATGAACCTCCGATCACGTCGGTACAACGTCGTATATTCTTTGTGGTGAATGAACTTAGTTTCCCCATTACGGATTCTCCATAGCCCGTTGAAACGTTCCAGCTGAAATTCAATGAATTCTTAAATGTTAGTATGTGAACTTTTGACATAGGTCTAAAAATGATCGCATTACTCACTTTTTCCCTAAGAGGAGCTCGTGGATGATAGTCGTACACCATATTTCTAACTTTTACGTACTCTCGTATTGCATCTTTAATGTATTGGAATCGAAATGCCAAGTCTCTCCATTTGCGGTTATTGGGATTCCCGGTACGCCCATAAAAGAACTCTTTAACTCTCTTCCAAAACATTGAATAGATTTCATTCGGACGTTCACAGAACGTATTAGCAAACGATTTAACGAGACATAAATCTTCATACGGTTCCCATTCCATTTTCTAGGCTAAGTTTGTGATATGGGAATGGATGAAAGAGGTTGTCCTTATATGAATAAGGACTCAACGACTATTTTTTTCAAATTCAAATCAAACAATCGGAGTTTAGGTATGTCCACATAGTCCTATTATTTCCTTGCAAAAAGATAAAAATTGTGCCTCTCATCAATCGGGCTTTCATTGGCCTTAACATTTTTCCCTTCCCTAATTTGTAGCTTTGCTTGGGTTATCAAGTACCCGACTCAGCTTCTCTGTTTCCATTTTAAAGAACAAACATTCAACAAAAAGCGCTAATACCATTAACAAAACCGTAATTGAGTAACAATACGCACCAGGCATTCGAGAGCCGTATCTTTGTCCTCTATCTTGGGCCTCTCATTTACTCGTATCACTCGAGTATGCGAAACATTGAGGTACCATGACTTGTAACCCGGAATTGCATCATCATCTGTTCGAGATGGACCATCCAAAGGATATCTGTGAAACGCTATGTCTTCCCAATAATCACATGATGGTAAAGGCTTGTGAACAATGCCAATATCATTATCATATGATTTGGTATTTTTCTCATTGATTTTGAACATCTTGTGTTCCTTTGGGATTTTTTTACGTAACCACATTGTCTTGCGACTCTCGTCGGGTTGTACATTACATATCCTCTTGGGTGAAACAAAGGCCCAAAATAATCACTTTGCTCTCTGCACCCAACCTTCTTTCCTTTTCCTTTTCCTTTAGCCAATTCCTCCTTGTAAGGATCAAAGACAACATCTGTCGTTGTCAAGTTGTCCAACTGGCGTCTCAACTTCAGATAACCCTTATTTTGGTTTTTCGGATTGATTACGTAGATATACTTGTCTCCATAATACTGGTGGTCCCATTCCTTGTTCTCAAAAGCCCTTTGAGCAAATATTGGGAAGTGCACATATATCCACGCCTGCAGAAAAGCCATATTCCCTCCGACTTGGTTCCTTCGAGCTCTAGAAGCCTTTCTCAACTCGTTCAACGAGTGTGAAAGGATGGCGATTCCCAAGAGTATTCATGAATCTTGTCAAATGGTTGTAACAGTGGATAAAGTTGGCGCTCACACGAGGCACCGAAACGTCGGGGAAGATAACATATCCCAGGACGTAGAGGACATACGCATTGGCCGTGGTGATGATACGTTCCCTGGTCATCACATTTCCCTCAGCACGAAGCTTCTTTGTTCCCATAAAGTTATCTCTCAGCCTCAATAGATGGAATATCCTCTGCTTTGACTTGCCTACTAGCATCTCTGACTTGGTCCTCTCCTCATCCTATTGGAACACATCCTTGGTGAACGCGTAAATATTGTCTCACTCAAGATCTTGCACGTAATTACCGTGCTTCACGGCTTTACCTTCTATGCTTAGCCCGGTAATGAACTTCGCATCATTTGGAGTTATCGTCATTTCGCCAAACGAAAGATGTAAAGTATCCGTTTCCACGTAATATCTCTCGGCAAAGGCGGAACAAATAGGTTTGTCGTAACTAAGGTCCAAATTCTCGACCGCAGGTAACAACCCCGTAGAATTGACTAGATCGATTACTTCCTGAACTTCTCCAGCGGTTGATTCTATTGCTTCCAGTGGCCATTTCCTCATCATACTCACTGCGTTCCTAGCTTCATAAGACGAATGGCATCCATGTGATCCTATAAAACAAAACAAACCCGGTGGACAACAATCAAAACACTACACGAATAATAATTTTTATGTTACATAGCATAAGGTTTAGGTACTTAATATGGTATGGCAAACGACGGCATCCCAACTGTCTTTGTACCCCCATAACATCTGTCCTCCATCACCTTGTAACCCGTAAACGCGATCCTTAGGGCCGCGAGGAAACATCTTCAGCGGGTCGGGCATGTGGTCACCTTTCTTCTTCTTTGGACCATCTGTCTTACCTTGTTCTTGAGCGTCTCCTCCTTGGACTTGTTCTTGCACTTGTTCTTGAACTTCTCCTATCTCTTCATCAACTTGCTTCTCACCTTCTTCTTCATCACTTTCATCCTCACCTTCTTCTTCATCACTCTTTCATCCTCACATGTTTCTTCATTACTTTCACTCTCATCACTTTCTTCTTCATCACCTTCCTTGCCACGACTTTCTTCTTCATAACCTTCCTTGCCACCAGTTTTTATCTACATTCATCTCCTCCTCACCACCTTCTTGTTCAGTCGGTGTATCAGAATCAGATTCTTCATGTGTTGGTTGCTCCACTGGAGGTGGTGGGTCATTGATGCTGATACCTTTGGCTTTACTCCCCGTGGCCCTTCGGTGGGAAGCATTCAAATTTTGACCGTCTATTCGACGAGGTCCCAAAGGCTTAGGCGAAGGAAGGTCATGTTTCCTCTTATATTTCTTTTCGGCTTGCTTTTGTTGGTTGCCCTTGTTTGGCCTGTAGAATACGGAGTTAAGCGACAAACAACAATGGAATCGAATGCATTTTTTCTAAGTCAAGGTACACAATCGGTTTACTCGATACATATATAAAGTCCGATTCCTAACATAATAAAACCAACAATCGGATGTTTTAAGTGCTCATGTAAACCGATTCTAGTAATCGGTCTTCTCGATATACATATAAAGTCCGATTATTGACTAAGCATATAAGAATTCAAAGGCTACACAAACGGTTTTTGTGAACACATATGTAATCCGATTCTAACGAAAAAAAAGTTACAGAAACAACGGTTATCCCTACCATAACTGAATCGGGCTATTTATTCACGAACATTATCCGATTCCTATTCACATGCAGAACAATCGGTTTATGTGAGCAAGAACATAAACCGTTTCTAAACAGAATCGGTTTACTTTTACACTAACATAATCCGATTCTGTAAAACCCGGAAAATTTTGATTTCAAAAATTTTGATTTCTAAGCGATTGCATGTTACTAAAACCTAGTTTAGAGGATTGGGTTGATAGAAAAGTACCTGATTCGACCCATTTCCTCCTCTTGTGCGATACGAGAGGCTTCGGCTTCCTCGAGCACTTCCTTCGTTTTCTTTCGAATAACTTCTACAATTCCGGGATCGTTATCACTAGTAAAATTCATGTTAGTAGGATGCTTCATTCTTGATGGTTTTGACATTTTATAGAAGAAAGAAAACGATTAATCGTTTTTGGATCATCGATTTTTGGTTTAAAATAAAAAAAAAGGGAGTAGAAGATATGAAGAATCGGTTTTTGAGATTGAAATGAAAACTGATTTTAGTTTTAGTTTTATTATTAAGAGTTGATGGGGGTAATTTAGTAATATTAATATTTTTTAGAGGGTAATTTTGGTAGTTTGCTTTAAATTTAGACACCCCTTATCATTGTGTAGAAGGTAGATGAAATAATTTAGGCCCCAATTTAGCCAGGCTCTTTTGGGATGCATTGTGAAAGTAAATACAAAGCAGTTACGTGCTTCAAGTACTTTAAAGATGTGACCCGCATTTGATGTTTCTTTATGGATTTTTGTGTTTTTGCTTCTCCTAGCGTAAACGACCTATGCTTAGTGTAAACGAGATTGTGTCAATTTGATGTGTTTCATTTTTTGTTCACAGGTGATGACACTGTTATGGGGAGACAATCCACTTGCGAATTTGCTCGAAGAATGCCCAAAGAAGTATTAGAGAAACCAACACTAGAAGAATCTGGGAAACCATAAGGTATTTGGATACACCTCTTAATATTTTTGCCTCGGGTATGTCTAACTGACTTGATAGTTGATACCTATAGTGTGGTTTTCAAATATTCTTTGGGTTTATTAAGCACTTTCTGTGATTCGGGGTTATGTGGTGTCAATGCAATTTTAGATTTTGATGTTTTAGGTTTCTTGGGAACTGGGATTAATTTTTGATAGAATCAGGGGAGCGTATTGATGATGCTTTGGAAATGGGGGTTTCTTATGGTTTATTGTTAAACATGCTGTAAGAATTAAATCTCATGGATTTGTATAAAAGTGTAGATTGTACACGAGGAAAGTGGCCTAAATTATTTAAATAATTCATAATTTCTGTTTTTTTTTAGAAAAAGAGGAACCTCCTCAAACAATATATTGATTTTGCCCGAATATTCCATGGTTGGAATTTCAGATTAAAATTACATGATCACTCCACTGTTGAGTGTTTAGATAGTTTAGTAAAATCCTTAGGCTATGATCTTTCCAGATATGTTTAATTTCATACTTGTTACAAAAAAAAAAAATTTTGTTGCCCATATTACATCAGTTCTCAAGACCAAGCTAAAGTCCTGAGCTAAGAAATTTATGGCAAAATTTGTTGAGTTACCAACATCTTCACTTATCATGTAGCGATGTCTTCTAGCTTATGCATACATTCCCACCAGCAACACAAGAGTTGGTTCCAAGTCGCTTCTAAAAGACATTTTGTGTCCACTCCAGCATGTTGCCCATTGGAAAGATGTTTCAGCTCCAGCTCTTTCTATCTCCTCTATTGTTGTGTTGTCAACAGAGAGACCTCTTGCTTCTCTGACTGTGCATGTGTGATCAACCAAAGTCAGACCAATTCCTGCTTTCGAGTTTGAATTTGTTACTGTCAGCACAATATTAATATTCAGGACCATATTTCTTCATGTCCCTTCAACATGGTATTTGTTAATCTGTAAGACAACATCTTTTATAGAGTTATAATAAAGCTCATCCATTATGTTATGATCTTTGTTGTTCACTGTGTTGTAACTATTTATAAATTTGATTTGATGATGTTGTTGGCAGTTATAATACTATTCTGTGTTTTCTTTTTAAACACCACATTGCATCGAACTTTCCATATCATCCAAATAGTAATACTGCAGAAAACATGCTAATCTATATTGTAGTTCCACCTGTTTGGGTTTTTGAAACAGTTTGTTAGCCAATCATGGAAAGTTGTGGTTCCATTTTTAATGTAAGTCATATTGAAATTAAAATGCATCCATACCTGAGAGCCGTAAGTACACTGCAGAAATAAGTGGGTAAGAGATTCTTAGCCTTCATTACAGAGTTTGCATTTAGTATCAATGTCTGGAAGGATTGCAGCTACACGCATACTATTAGGCAGAATGGTGTGGGCTACCTTCCAAATAAAAATCTTAACTGCAGGGGTTATCTCCATGTTCCATATTCTACTCCATTTAGTGTCAGCATTATTATCAGTGTTTATGTGCTTATATAAAGATTTTACAGAGAACATACCTTGGTTATTTAGATTCCACCTGGGAGTGTCCCTATTTGCTTCACCTGGTATTCTAATCTTCTTTATTATTTATATTGTTTGACTATCAAAACATCTGATAAGTTTATCATGGTCCCATTTTTTGTTTTCAGTTATTAGATCACTAACCTTGCTAAGTCCCTCAGTATTGATAGAGTTTTTCTGAATTAGAATTTTCGTCCCTGGGATCTAAAGATCCTCCCAAATATCAATGTTGCTACCATTTCCTAGATCCTAGAAGAAGCACTTTTTATTTGGTTGATCCCTGAGAGCAACCCTTTCCAGACCCAACTATCATTAGACTTAGGTTTACTGTTTATGTGTAATATGTCGCAATTCGGATAGTATTTTGCTTTTAGTATTCTAGCACAAAGGGAATCAGGATTTTGGTTCAGTTTCCAACCCATCCTAGCTATCATAGCAATGTTAAACTTTTCAACATTTTTTATATTCAAGCCTCCTTCTTCCATACTTTTACAGATGGAAGTCCAGTTTTTTAGATACACCCCTTTTTTCCCGTTATCATTCTTTCCCCACCAGAAATTCCTTTGCATTTTTGTTATTTGGTTACAAATTTTTACCGGTATTTTAAAACAGTTCATTTGATACACATAGATAGAAGAAGTAACATTTTTTATCATAATATTTTTTCCCGCATTGTTCAAATTAATACCATCCCATCCTGTGATCCTAGTTCTCAGGTTTTCCAATAAAGGTTCAAAACAAGAAAGTTTTGATCTGTTGGTAAACAATGGTGATCCTAAGTACTTGTCAGTTAGGGGTATAGCAGAGACACCTAGAATTTCTTTTACCCTGTGTCGAATACTAGTTTCAGTTTTTTTACTAAATAAGACACCTGATTTACTTAGGTTAATTAGTTGGCCAGAGGCCAAACTAAATTTTTTGAATAGATTGACCAGATTTTGACAGGTCTGTTCACTTACCTTACAAAACACCAGACAATCATCAGCGAATAACAGATGACTTAAAGAAGGGGCTTGATGGACCAACTTTATACCTTTGATCTGACCAGTATTCTCTACATTCTGTATAGATCTAGAAAGCGCTTCAATACAAAATAGGAAAAGATAAGGGGAGATAGGGTCTCCCTGTCTCAGACCTCTCGAAGGTTTAAAAAATTTTGTAGGAGAACCATTAAGAAGGACAGATAAAGTGGTAGTAGAGACACACTGATGCACTAAGTTACACCATTTTTGGTTAAAATCCATTTTTGTCATAACCTGAGTTAGAAAGTCCCATCCGACGTTGTCGAAAGCTTTCGACATATCGATTTTTAATCCCATAAAACCTTTCTTAGATTTAGAGTTTTTCATCTTGTGGATTATCTCATGAGCTAATGTTATGTTTTCCGCTATCTTTCTTCCCGGGATGAAAGCCGACTGAAAATGAGAAATTAGTTTACCTAACAGGCCTTTCATACGGCCTGCCATAAGTTTAGAGATCACTTTATAGCAAGTATTTGCTAACGCTATGGGTCTGAATGCTACTGGTGTAGTTGGGTTCAGGGTTTTAGGTATTAAGGATATAAAGGAAGCATTCATCTCCTTAGAGATATGGCTAGTTTCAAATAAATCTTGTACCATATTTATCTCTGTCGAGTTCAATGATTTCCCAATTCATTGAAAGAAATTGGGAGGGAAACCCATCCAAGCCACAGGCTTTTATCGGGTTCCATAGAAAAAGAGTCTTTTTTATTTCGGTTTCTAAAGGCTTAGCACATAGCATTTCATTATCGACTTGAGTGATGTTAGTAGGTATAAGGTTTATTAGGTTCTGGTCTATAACTGGTTTCACCGGTCACTATTTTGAGGAAATGTTGAGTAATACACTCAGAGATCTCCTCTTTAGAATTTAGCCAAACGTTGTCCTCATTTTTTATCATGTCTATTTTGTTTCTTCGAAATCTTTGTTTGGCTTTAGTGTGGAAGTATATAGTGTTTCTATCACCGAGAGCTAGATTCTGATCCCTACTTTTATAAAATTTTTCTTTGATTGCATACCACTTAGCAAGGTCAATTCTTAGGTTGGCTAACTCCTTTGACTTGTTTTCATAATTTACAGTCTTGTTTATTTGCTCTAGGTTTTTCTTTATAGTTTCTATATTACTATTTATATTACCAAAGCTTTTTCTATTCCATAAACGAAGAACATGTTTAACATTTCCCATATTTTTGTTAACTTTGTAAGCCGGTGACCCCTGAACAGTAGTGTTCCAACTATCCTAAATGAGCTTCTTACAGTCTTCATGTTTTATCCATTCTCCAAAGTATTTAAAGGGGGTAAGGCCATCATCCCAGTGATTATGCAAATTTAGTTTTATAGGAATGTGATCGAGAGGCTAAGGTCCTAGGTGTTTTACGCTAGAATTGGGATATTTTCTATTCCATTTACCATTCACTAAGGCTCTGTCCAACCTTTGTTCAATGTTTTCCTCACCATGTCTATGGTTATTCCAAGTATACGTGTATCCCGTAAAGCCTAAGTCCATTAGGTTACATTTGTTTATCAGATTATTGAAAATTTTTGCTTCATTTTTCTTGAAAGAAAATTTACTTTTCTTTTCCTCCTCATGAAGCACGACATTTAAGTCCCCTATAATGACCCAAGGTTTGTCAACAGTTTCAGACATCTTTTTTATAATGCTCCAAGAATTAAGTTTCAGTTTTCTATAAGGGCTGCCATAAAGGCAAGTGAGGATCCATCTACTGTTATCTATTAGGTTTGTAATGGAACATTTATATGGTTAAAGGCTTGATCATCAATATTGATATTAATATTATTCTTCCAAATTAGACACAATCCCCCCGCACTTCCTCTAGGTGGAACTAAGAAAAAATTATGGACATTTACCATTCTTAAAATTTGTTTCATCTCATTTGATTGCTGTTTAGTTTCCGAGAGAAAAAGGATGTCCGGGTTTTCCTTGTTTAATATGTCAAGGAGGTTGTTCCTAGTCTCTATTTTAGCTAACCCCTGGCAATTCCAAGCTATCAAACTTATGAACTGCCAGAAATAAGAAACTTCAGGGTATCTAAACATTCATAGTATTACACATTTAACAGTCATAAAGATAGTTCTCAATTCATTCTCAGCAGATATGGTTTGCAAAGATCTATTTTGTAATTGGTTAGTCAACAAATCCGTCAGATTGAAAGAAACTTTATGATTAAAAGGATTTAGAATTACCTCAAAGGAGGCAAGCTGAAGGTTCTCAATACCAACAGAAGAAATAGTGGTGCTAATGCAAAAGATTGTTTGTGAATTTCCTTTAGTCCCTTGTTTTTGCAAAGGTTTCCTTTTTTTCCACTTGTAGCATAGGGTACCTGAAATCACACTGGAGTGCATAAGTCTTGACAGAGATGCTAAATTTCTTTTGTAAAATTTAATGAGCGTCATATCAAATACTAGTATTTGTTAAGGGAAACACAATGTTTAAAAACAAAGTAATAAACAAAGATTTGGAAGTTAAAATTGAATATCGAAAGTTAAACAAAATCAATTAATAGCGGCTAAGAAAGGATCAATTTAAAAGAATTCTTAGGGATTAAGGATAAATCCTTTGAGACTTCCGTAGCCTCAAATGAATCGGAGCAAAGATGAAACCAAATTGATTATAGAAGTTAAAGAGATGCAGATGAATAATCCCTAATTTTGGAGATTTCCAGCATCTAGAAGCTTGGGATCTTAGAATCTTTGGTTCAAAAAAGGGACTATCTTTGAATTAATTCTCTGAATCTCGATTCCCTGTATCTTGAAAATTGTAGTCTTGGTATCTTAGTGTCTTCTGAACTTAGAGCTAAGGAGTCTTGGTGTCTTCGAGTCTTAGAGCTAAGGTGTCTTCGAGTCTTAGTAACTTAACAGTCTGAAAGAATTTGGATTATTAAATTAGGTTTTCGATAAAATTTGATCTCCGTAAAAAAAAAAAAAAAAATCTTTCATAAGAGTTTTAGTAATTATGGTTGTCTGAGATGGGTTTTTGGGTTAGAATACATGACGAAAATTATTGAAGGTTTTTGATGAGTACCGCCGCCGGCTACGGTGGTTACTGGCTATTTCATGGATGTTTCAGGTAAGCAAATGGTGGTTACTGGCTAGTTGGGGTGTTATAGAGGCGTAGGAAGAATCGCTTTAAAAATCGCCAGAGAGAGGAAAGAGAGGATTCCTTTTCAAAGTTAGACGGTGTTCACTAGGATTCATAATTTCTGTTAAATCAACTTTTTTTGTCTTGAAAATCAAAGATTGGATAAATGGTGTTCACTAGGAAGCAAGCAATTGCAAATGGAAATAAAAAATTGAATATTTTACTCCTCTGCTTGATAAAAAAAATGATACTTTCACCTTTTCAATTTGTTCTTTGCTTCCATTTGCAATTGCTTGAGTGATTTTGTTTGAAAGTAACAATGGATTGACAACGAAGAGAAGACGTGGTGTACCAGATATGATTAACATCATCAAATAAGTTAAAAAACTCATCTTCAAATGAGACTCTCATCTGAATTGGTTTCAATAAGTTACTTTCAAAGAGTTAGTTAATTATGAATTATGATGAAATGATAGACTGTAACCAGTGGGCTTATTTTTAGTTGGGCATGTTATGAGAATTCAGGTTGTTTTTGTCAAACTTTTTTCTCTCATCATTGAGGATTCTAATTCAAAATATCAAAGTGGTCAAAGTGGTTTAAATTTCTTGTTGTCTTTTAAATGGTGAAATTGCACAACTTACATCCCCTTCTTCAAAATACTGCAAAGTATTGCATTTGTATGGTAGTAAAGCATCCACGATGTTGGATGCCAAAAAAATCATCTTTTTTTTAGGGTATTGGAGCATCCACAATGTTGAAAGTTTCTCATTCCACAAAAAAAAAAAAAAAAAAAAAAAAAAAAAACTTACCTGAACCAAGTTAATTTATCGTCTAGTGTAATTTGGTCTTTTATACGAGTTCAACTTGGCTCATTCACTTTACAATTGACAATATGAGAAGTACAAGTGTTTCTCCAGAAGCAGAAGTCAATCCCATAATTTAGAAGGAAATGATTTTGCTTGATAGAAAATTGATTTTATTTTTGCAATTAGAAGTCATTTTGAAATTATGTCATAAAACTTACTTCTGATTTTCTAACTTCTTATAGGTTATTTGAATACTAGAAACATAAGTCAGTCTCAGAAGCCATAAACAAAAACATTTTTCTTACAAAAGTAAACTTTTTTTGCTTTTAAAAATCATTCTAATATTGTGTTCACAAACTAACTTTTAACTTTTTTGTTTTTTGAAATTCGAAAGTAACTTATTTGGTGGAATCAAAACAAGCTATTGTCCCAAACACTTTTTAAGTAAAATTCATATCACGGTATTATTTTGCCTTGTTTCTTCAGTCAGTCCCCTCTCTTTTCATCTTTTATTCTTCCTTCCTTCCTTCTTTCCTCGTGTGTGTTGATGGAAATCTAAGGTGATGTAGTTTTTACAGTGATAAGTAGGGAATTCGATTCTCGGACTTGGGAAGATATTGATTTTAGACTTAACAAAAGAAAATATAAAAACGAGCAAAAATATACAAAAGAAGGTAACAAGATTAAGAGTTACTAGGATTCAGGATTCCACCAAACTCATGTTCTTATGGTTCAATTATTAATTCTTTGACAATTATAGCTCCAAAAATAATAACTATTGATTCTAAATCTTCGCCAAGGTAGATTTTATAAAACATTAATTGTAAATGGTAAGCATGGGTTATCAAAACACTAAAGCTAAGCATAACCCATCAAACTAAATCACAACTAATTAATTTAAAATCATAATTCAAATTATATTAATACAAAAGTCATAAAAAAGAATTTAATAAAATTACCATAGTTTGAGAATTGGCTTCCTCCGTCATCCCAGTGTTGGGGTTTAGCTCATTAGGCTCAAACACTCTCAAAAGAATGATACATGGCTTAAAAGTGCTTGAGAAGAAGAAAAAAATTCAAAATAAATAAATCAGTGAATCTGCATCGTTTATAAGCGTTACAGAGGCCACTGTTACAACTGATGCGACTGTAGCTAAACGACTGTTTTATTGTGCAGCAGACTTCGCGACTGTTTATTGCAGGATTATGTTCTTGATGTTCTTCCTCTTCCTGCTGCTGCTGCAACTTTTCCTGCAGCGATTCTTTCTTCTCTATTCTAACCCCTAACTCCCGATAGCCGTCTCTGACCCAAAAGAAACTCTTTTATACCCAACTGCACCGTAATAACTCCCAAAATCTCTTGCATTAATCGGAGAATATCTTCTTTTATCGGGAATAAAACTATGCCATATTCATACGATTCTTTCCCTTTTTTTATATCCTTCACGAGTCTGATGTGTCTCAGCACACTCCATATATGGTTCATACACGTTTAATCTTCACTACAACGCACGAAACTACAGCAAATCCCATGTCTATCTTCTCCGTGAATACACGTCCCCTGTTTATCGAGAATCAACCCATTTCTTCTTCTGATTGACGTACCCATCCCTTGTAGTCATAAAAGCCCATAACCAGTCCAAATCCGAGTAAATCCTCCCAGAATTATTGCCAGAAGCATCAACCAAACCCGAGTACTCTGTTTTCATCTCCGGTGATTATCCAGCAAATTCTCCGAATAAAAACACTTTACCAGGCCTGTTTAGATTAATCACGTTCAGCCCAACTGCTTTCTGTGATTGAATCTCCTTCAAACTCGCTCAAAAACCAAACCCTAAATCTGTCCGTGAAGAACACATTTTCCCGCCAATCTTCTTTTTAATATGTTTGGATCAATTCAACAATCTAGCCAATTTAGGTTCAATCAAACTACCATACCAGGCCTGTTAAGGCTTAAGAAAGATACCCCTTCAATCTCAGCACTTTAGTCTCAGTAGAACACCATCAATTCTCAAACCCTAATTCTGCCATAACTTTTCCCGCCAAAATTTAAAATTCAAACGAGGAAGATGACTACCCCTTAATCCAAATCCGGTGTCCCTTCAGCAATTTGGGGTACATTTAGCAATACTTGGGGTGCGAATAGCAATTTGTGGGGTACAAAGATAAATTTTGGGTTGTAAATAGTGAAAACTCCTGGGGTGCCTTTAGTAATTCCTCTAGAGGGTGCAAACATCACTTTTCGTGTCAATTTCGCCGCAACAACTTAATTCTCCAAAAACACCTACAAAAACATAAAATACCAATATAAGTACAAAAATGGGTACTAACAATAACAATATAGGAAATTGAGATCAAAATAGACACATAAATGCGTCTATCATAAGGTACCAACATTTATGCGGCTTCTCAAAATTCATTATTTAAGTAATTCATCTAAGATGTAATTAAGTTATGTTAGGGTTTATGATTATGTTAATAATCTCCATGAGACGCCATTTCGTGAAACCTAGTTTTTGATCTCTTGGTTGAAAAACATAGAATCGGGAGGAGGATTCTTAAGAAGAGGAACACAAAGGAGAGACCAATCAAGATAAAAGACTGTCTTCCTTGGGAAGCATGGAATGTTCAGTTTTGAGATTTGGAATGAATTGAAGTAGTAACACGATCCAAAATATAACATGATCCTTTCATCAATAGATTTCGATGGGTACTCGCTGATAAATTAATATTTAAAACAAAGTTTACGATATTTTACCATACTAAAATCAACAGTGTCTCATAAATAAAATACAAAGAATGTTAAACTAATTAGATCAAGTGAATACTCATATAAGAGATAACAAAAGTTGTATGGACTTAAATTTTCAAAGATAAATATTTTAGGAACAAGAGCTTACTTGCCGAAAACTAAAATGTCAACAAATTGACTCTTGGGTGTGGATGGCGAGAGAAATGTGAAACATTAAAGAAAACACTGAATATGGAAAGTGGGTAATGGCAAGACAACAAGAATTGGGTGGGGGGGGGGGGGGGGTTGCATTTGACTCAATGGTGTTAGGATGAATCCTCTAATAAACTATAAATGAACCAAAGGTGGAGATGGTATATGAGTTAATGATATGTATCAATAACAGTTGTACTTAAGACTTAGAAAAGTTAGCAGTCTATTTCCAAAGACAATGTGCTAGAGACATAAATGGAATCATCATCAGAAGAGAGCTAGGAATGAATTCATTTGGGAATTGGAGGAAAAAAAAGGCAATTTTATTACAAATAATGAAGTAGAAAAGAGATGGGCAAAAAATTGGAAAATGCAAATGAAACCACGAATAAAGTCCTTCATTTGGAAATGTGCAAACTCTGTCATGCCATTGAATGAAATAATGTTAAGAATAATTCATCACATTTATGAAACATGCCTCAACTGTGGGAAGCAAGAAGAAACTCTAACCCATCTCTTTCTACAATGTGAATTTACATTTTTAGTGATATCCAAATATATATATTTACTAATTGTTAATACTAGGGGACGTAAAGTGTAAACTACAAATATAAAACCTTTTTAATTTGAATTAGAAAATTTTTGTTTATGTTCATGAATAAGAGCAACTTCCTTGCGAACCAAGTGGTGAGCCTCAACTCCAACCACTAGACTTCAAACATTAAGTTAAGCCACGTGACTACAGTTCCCTGCATAGTACTAGTACGATATAATACCACACTAGGGTGTCGAAGGTTGGTGTGCCTTCATTCTTATCTTTCCCGGAAAAAAACCGAATTTTGATGGACATGATAGTGTCTAAAGAAAATTGGTTTTGGATAGAGGATTTGTTAACCTCTAGCTTTAGTTTTGGGTTAAGCATTTATATCCAGGGATCGTGTTAATATATCTTGTTAATCTCTGGTTTTGGTTTTGAGTTAAATACAAACTGCAATCCAGTTTATCAGTGTGTAATCTATCTTAAATGCCAGGAAAATAAATTGGAGTAAAAATGTTAAACTAAGATAACAAACACAAAAAGCGCCATATATGTACATTTTTACACGTCCTTACGGTATAATGATAGATATATTTAGCAGTAGTTCTGGACTGACCGCCTCAAAAACCGTCCAGAAAAACCGCTTCCTTATACACGGGTGGGGCCCGCCCCTGGAGATTTATAGGGTGTAGGTTTTGGAGAAAGATTATGTGAGAGGGCGGCTTTTTCTAACGGTTTTTTTTTTTTCATGTTGTTTATTAGTAATTTTTGTATATTTAAATCTTGTTAATAAAAGGAATCCAAATTTCAACTAATCAAAAACATTTATTAACTTGACAATCTGAAACAGAAATATTAAGTTAATGAACAAGAACAACTTCTTTGAGAACCAAGAGGTGAGCCTCAACTCTAACCCCTAATGAAACATTAGACTTCAAGCACCAAGTTTTAACAATGTGATGTGACTACAACGAAAATTCTCTTCGTAGTTCTTTACCGATTTAATACGACAGTCCCACCAAAAATATGATAAAGATAAAGAATACAACCCAACCACAAATCCAATCACCAGTGGTGGTACGAATTTTACCATGAAATTCAATTCCAAGCTTAGACAAATCAGCTAAAGAAGACCCAATTCTTTTGGAAGGCATTTACAAGCTTAGAATAGCGGCGCTCCATTTCATCAAATTCCTCCGGATATGGAACCTTAGTAGTAGGATGATTATAAGGCGTGTTCACTCTCTTAGAAATATACCCTTTACAAGTTACTAAAATTGTTTCGGGACGGTCATGAAAATGCTGAGCAACAAATTCTTCAAAGTATCTTGGAGGTTTCTTAAGTATAGAAACCATTGTGTCCCAATTGAACTTGAAACTACTCTCCATATTATTTAGGGTAAACAGTTCAATTGAACAACACCATAAGAATAAAAATAAAATATTAGGGGTATTTTCGGAATACTAAAATCAAAACTCTACATCAAATGCATGGAATAACCACTCAAGAACATTTATTGCATAAAACCATTATTGAGGAGAGATGAGCGAGAGAAAAAATAGATGAAAGAGATGAGTGACTAGCATAAGTGAAAACCCTAAGTTAGTTAACATCGCATTTTCTCAACTTTCGCAAAACAAAGCTTTATCTGGAATATCATAAATGCCTAAAATAAATTAATTAGCGAGTTTCTTACAAGAATAATCTATCAAACAAGAATACCTTGGAATAAATGAATAATGATATATGTATACAATTATCAATACATTCTCAACTGTTAGAGCATAGCTCGGTTGAACCCACCAAGCGTTGGTATGTCAATTTTGGTTGTCATATTTTAGTAAATCAAAACTCATGTTAAGAGTCGCTTGATTATGTACTAGAGTCAACTTCGTATAGGTTAGCTTGAAAGTATTAGGATAATGATACTTTACAAGTATTGCGAAGACTTGAAGATGTGAAGAAGCAAGGAGCTACAACGACAACAATCATCCTTCCACTTGAGGTTAGTGATATTTGACTTGAACTGTTTCATTCCCTAACGTATCTTTCAAGTCGTGCATATTGAAAACAAAACTGCGAAGCATATTTAAACTCTAGATAGACATAATAGTATTAAGGAATACAATACGAGGTTTATGGATTAACCATTAAAATTTGTAGATAAGACATCCCATAACCATTTGAATGCTATTGTGATTATGTATAGGTATGAGGTGAGGATTTCATCCTAGGGAACAATGTTTTACATTTGTTCTAAGGAAGTAAGTTCATAAACTTGTTTGTGAATCGAAAAGGAAATCGCCAGGCATTATTGGGATTGTTATTCATTGCATATCTTGTGAACATCCAATATGTGTGATTTAGTATAACCGTTCATAACTTGTTGTGTTCTTGGTAAAACTATTCACAAAGGCCTGACTTATGTATTGGTATGACTTTTATTAGTGAAATCGATCTTAAGTAATCACCTGAGGTGGTATGATCGGGTTTGTGATTTTATGTCTGACCAAATATGGGAAAGGGGAACCGATCCTTGTAAGAGGTGCAGTACATCACAAAGGGGAACCGATCCTTGTATGAGGTGGTGCAAGGTTGAACCGATCCTATGGACATGTGCAACACATATAAGTTAGATACAATATATATGTGGGGAACCGATCCTAGTACCTAGTCAACCGAATTTTGGAAAGCTAGTGTGACTATAAGTACTCACATGAAAAGTAGAACCGAAACTTGTTTTGGTAGAACCGTTACTCCCATGATTTGTGATTGAATGTTATTTGATCAATCGCATAGTTCTTGAAAGTCAGATGAACCAATTCTAAACTTGTTTGGAAGTGTGGCAAATCGGTTTCAAGGTTGTAAGTGTGAAAGATAACTTACAAAGTTAAGATGTCGACATACTTTGAACACGTGCTATGAATGTTTATTATTTAATTGTTCAAATTTATTCCTTATTAGCTAAGGGAAGAGAATCCCAGGATCGAAACATAAATAAGTTAAGAATCTTTTAATTAAGGTTATTAACTTCATTTTTAGGAAAATAATAATTAGTAATGTGCATTTACTAATTAGAGATTTTCTGAGAGATTTCGATCATTATTTTTGGACAAAGCATTTTTCAGGAATTATGGAAACCGAATTTGTGCTTTAATGAATATCTTGAGAATATTTTCGGTTTTGGAAATTCCTTGGTGTCCAAACTTGCTTGTCTATAAATACTTGAATTGCCTTTCTAGCAAACTAATCCTTCGTAACAAAAAACTACCACTTGTTGTGTTGTTACTGGTGTAGCCACCTATTCGTAGAGGAGAGTCACCTAATTAGGCGAAATCTCTTACGGCCGCTCAGTTTAAAGTCTTCTTTGGGAATGAGAAGCTCTATTAGTACTGTTGGTGGGAAACTAGATAATTGAGGTTTATCTTTTGTTTTCATTGATTTGATTGACTAACGGTGGTTGAACTTTGATTGCACCTAGTTTGTTTATGCTTGAGAATCTTCTCTTCTGATATAAGATTCACTCAAACTAGTTCGAGTTTCGACGAGGATCTTTGAACTCATTGTTAGTTCTAAAGACGATCTTGTGATAATCCATTGTTAACGAGACTCCGTTTTGTGCGTGATTGATCACAAGAGATCCAAGTGATTGTGTGTAGGTGTTTATTGAAGATCTAAGAAGATTTGAAGACAAAGAAGAGTTTGAAGATTTATGATTTGTGGGTTCATAATCTTTGTTGTGCCCAATACTTGTTTTGGTAAAAAGAGGATCCAATTAATAATCGGTTTATCCTTGTGATAGATTGGATTGATTAATTGAGTAGATCGGCATCAACACAATTTTTTGGATTAATAGTGTTGTTGGCTTAATCTTAAACGATTACTTCGGTAATTGAACATAAGATAGATCTAAGGACCTGACGAAGGAGTTTATGTTAAGATAAACAGAAGAGCCTTTGTCCGACTCATATCACTTGGTTGAATAGAGTTGATACCAAACAGATTTGTTGTTCCTTTACTATTTAGAATACGAACCAAAGGAATTGTTCCAAGTACGTGACTTATTCATAGGTCGGAGGCGTGGGAATACAAACGGAACTAAGTGAACTATAGGTTTAGTTGCTTGGTCTCAACTATACGAAGTTGGTGTAATTTTATGTAGCGGCTTAATCCTGAGAGTATTCAATTCTGGACAAGGTCCCGGGGTTTTTCTGCATTTACGGTTTCCTCGTTAACAAAATCTTGCTATGTCATTTACTTTATATTTCCGCATTATAATTGTTTTATTATAATTAAAGTAAATCACACAAACGTTTATTCCTATTTACTTGATAATAGAATCCTATTGTGTTTGGTTAAGTCCGAACCTTTTTATCAAGTAACATACTTCGTTGTTGTATTGTCTCGATCTCGTATCCATAGACGATCACACGAAGTGTGAACCGATTAGTTATATTGTCTCGACTCAGTCCATAGACAATCACTTTCGGAGAAATGACTTATAGATAGGAAAAGTTTTAGCTTGAGGTATATTTGGGTACCCTCGCCTTTTCATCAACAATGGTCTTTCGTTTTTTCTTCTCCCTACAAAGTATGCTTTGATATTTCATTAACACAAAAATAGATACACATTCATATTCTTTTCACTTTCTTTTCAATTATTTTACTTTTTTCATAGGAGAATACTCAAACCTGAGTATTATCATATCATCATGACAACCCAAGCATAAAGTAACATATACCAATTATCGACATGTAAGATTATAGACTGAAAATATAACAATATCTACATAATCACCAAGTGTTATTACGATAAATCCATCTAGGTATGAATATTATTATTTTCCAATTACTTTTTGGCGTTGGTCCATGTTGTTTTTCATTTTTCATTTTTATTGTTGCTTTAGTTCATTGTAATTGTTATCAAATATTATACTTTTCTTATTTGAGTTCGATAAAAAAAATTATTATGTACGAATATGCATGGTACGTTAAGGTTTGTGTGAAGTTTGTAGGGTTACTAGTAATGGAGGTTACGAAGGATGAAGAGATCGTAAAACTGGTGAATGATTAATTGTGTAGCTGCAACATTCAAAGATTATGATTTTGAGTAATTCATGAATGATTAATTGACAAAAGGAAATTAAATAATCATTAAGTATTATTAAATGGCGAAAGAGACTATAGGAGGGGAAGTCATCCCAATCATTAAGATAAAAAATCGAATTCTCATAGGAAAGAAAGAGCTTATGATCATAAATCCCAAGATATACTGAACGACATTACTTATCAGTATTATAGTCACAACACAACACCAGATTCACCACCACCTTCATAGTAATATGTAAGTTGACTTATGATTATTCTCATCAGCAACTTATAGATCACTAGATATAAGGTAGCAGATGCTTAATCTACTTTGCCTGAATAAAGAAAATGAAAATCTTACCCATTGTCATTCACCGGTCATGATTTTTGATGGCTCATCTGGCATACCAGGAAACCAAGCAAAAACAGTGAAAAACATTAACATAATATAATTCAACACAAGAAAACTTTTGAATTATTGAACATATTTGTTTTGTATAACTATACCAATCACATCTCACCCTCCAATCAGCGAAGACATCCCACAAAAAGCTGATCAATGTGTCCATCAGTATGAGTATTATCTATCACAAGGCTAACTTTTATGCCCATGTGTTCTCATCTTTAAGTAGAAGTTTTAAAGAAGAGATGATTGTAACCAAGATTGTTGTGAAATGCTTAAGTGCTGCAACAGTTTAGGAATATTTCAGTATTATGATGTTGCTAGGTATAATGTAACAACTAGAGCTAGGAAATAATCTAAAAGTTCTGAGACAAGTAGAGTAAAAGTGAATAAATGTACCATTTAGATATTGGTTTCCTCCCAATTTGACGAAATGGAGTATACGCAGTGCAAATCATAAACATGTAACAATTAAAGTACTGAGAGAATATGAATTTGGGGACAAGTGGAACACTAAAAAGGTGAAGCACGAAGAAGAGGGCCGACAATGCATCTAGTGACACCTACAAAAAGTACAATAGGTCATTAATGCCTTAAAGGGAAAGTATACACTGATTCTATATTATTCAAAATGCTCTTCACTTTTGTGTTTTACTGCCCAACATTGTGCTAGTAGAAGAGAGCTAATGACATTCAATATTAAGAATAACTTGGGCAAAGAAGTAATAATGTCCGCTAAAAATAGCTCTCGCAAACGGGGAACCTGTATATTTTAATAAAAATATGTCGCAACTTATAAAAGAATTATTGAAATAACACAAATCATAGTAAGAATAATAGACCTCTGGGGGGTGTACTATAGTAACTAGTATTTCTAAGGTATTTGAAATGACCATTTTACACACATAGCTGGAATTTATATATATATTGCGCTCTTTAATATATCTAATGCATGTTAGTTGTATACTTCATTCATAGAATTCTATACAATAATATCGAAAAAACATGATACCTGGACAAGGGAAAAATTAAGCAACATATCGCACACATAACGAGACTATGTACACTAATTCGCTGTCCATTATATTTTCTTACATTCATCCCAAGTCTCCAAATTATATGTGCCGCAATCTCCTAGTAAAAAAAATAAAAAATTAAGGGCATATATGAAATCATTTATTAAAGTTTGCAAGCCAAAGAGTACGGGTGAATGGAAATTTACAAAGGCAAATATTTTAGGAACAAGAGCTTAATTGTTAAAACCTTAAAATGTCAAATGACTCTTTGGTTTGGAAAGTATGACGAGGGAAATGAGAAACATTAGAGAAAACACAAAATGAAAAGTGGGTAATGGCAAGACAACAAGAATTTGGGAGGATTACTGGTGCGCCAACTGTATTAGGATGAACCCTTTAACTGGAAATGAACCAAGGTGGAAATGTTATATGAGTTAATGATCTGGACCAATAACACTTATACTTGGTGAAAAAACGGGGGTCTAACAACCACACCCAATATTTCGTTTGGAAATCTGAATAGACAAACTCCAATTTACTTTCAAGAGAATCAACTAGACAGTCAGACTCAATATATAGAAAAGTATATCAAAGAGTTTTATATCTCTATCTCTCTATTCAATATGCAATCAGCAAATATGAATTTGCGTGCCCGATTGAATATAAGAGAAGTGACTTAAACGGTACCAAAGATCAATGTTCAAGGATCAATCAATTTCAATTAACAACCAAAGGTTGGATTTACCAATTGATCGATTCAACGCACAACCTGTGATATTTCAATTATATAACAAAATATAATGCAGAAAAGAAATAACACAGACACCAGAATTTTGTTAACAAGGAAAACCGCAAATGCAGAAAAATCCCGAGACCTAGTCCAGATTTGAACACCACACTGTATTAACCCGCTACAGACACTAGCTTACTACCAATGAACTTCGGACTAGAATGTAGTTGAACCTTAATCAATCTCACACTGATTCAAGGTACAGTCAAGCTCCTTACGTCTCTGATCCCAGCAGGATTCTACGCACTTGATTCCCTTAGCTGATCTCACCAACAACCAAGAGTTGCTACAACCCAAAGTCAAAGACTTGATAAACAAATCTGTCTCACATAGAAAAGTCTATTGGAATAGATAAATCTGTCTCCCACAGAAATACCTACAAGTTTTGTTCCGTCTTTTGATAAATCAAGGTGCACAGGAACCAATTGATAAACCTGACTTATATTCCGAAGAATAACCTAGTATTATCAATCACCTCACAATAATCTTAATCGTATGGTAGAGAAACAAGGTATTGCGGAATCACAAACGATCAGACGAAGATGTTTGTGACTACTTTTAATCTTACCTATCGGAGATATAATCTCAAGCAAATCATAGAGAAGATAGTACTCAATCACAATAGAAGAAGTAATATCAGAACACGCACCTACAGAGAAAATAGTTAGGCCTGGATTCACAATCCCTATGAAGTCTTTAAGTCGTTAACCTACAGGGTTTCGTGAAAAACCTAAGGTTAAAGGAGAATCGACTCTAGCTTATACAACTAGTATCACACAGGAGGTGTGGGGATTAGGTTTCCCAGTTGCTAGAGTTCTTTTTTATATAGTTTTCAAACCAGGGTTTGAAATCTAAGTCACCTTGGTAACAAAGCATTCAATATTCACCGTTAGATGAAAACCTGATTAGATTCAAGCTAATATCTTTCAACCGTTAGACCAAACTTAGCTTGTTATACACAAATGAAATGTACCCTCATTTAGGTTTGGTAACCGTACCTAAACGTGTACACCATGTTGGCTCAACAGTAGTTAACCAAGGTTATCTATATGAACACTCTCATATCAACCTTATTCATCTTAACCATAACTAGTTCAAATGACTCAAATGAAAATAGTTAAAGAGTTGTTCAATTGCTATATTCTCATAGAAATATACAAGAACACAATTGAAGCAAAATCGGTTTGATTCACTCGAATCAATTCATGAACATCATAGCCACGGTTTGCAAATAATGCATTCCTTAATATATAAATGTAGTTCATGAATAAACCGATTTTAGAACTTTAACCACTCAAGTATGCGTACATGTACGCATACCTAAGTAGCCGGTCTGAGTTTGGGTTCGCCAGTATGGGAACGTGTACGCATACTTAAGTACACTTCCAAAACCCAACAGAAATTCCCGAACATATTCCTTACGCAAGTATGCGTACCGATATGTGTACTTGGTACACGGAATTTCACAACTACAAGTACGCATACGGGTATACATACTTTAGTTCTGATCATGGATCACATACATGCAAGAATGCACATTATGTTTATAATCCAATGATGGTTAAGTATTCTAAACTCTATTTCAATCATTGAAACTTTCTTAGAGGATGACAATACCCATTTTCACACACTATTAGAATCAAAGCAATTTTCAAGTTATTGAAATAATCATAACGAAATATTCCAAATCTACACCAAATGATTGTATCACACAAACCATATAAGATGTTACTCGATGATTTTCACATGATCATCTTTTGACTTTCGTCAAGAATATAAGATGAACTTGGTTGAAGCGAAAGATTACCAACACATATTTCGAGAAATATGTAAGTGAGTTAATCTCAGCTCGAAATCTCAAATGTGTATAATCGATAACTATATAGTAATACGACTTTTGTCTTAATATATAGGAGATAGAGTAGAAATAGACTTTCCATGTGATAGATTAGTTTTAGTCTCCACATACCTTTTGTTGATGAAGTTCCACAAGCTCTCCTTAGTAGTTTTTCGTCTTCAATTGATGAACGTCGTGAATTCTAAAGCTCAACTACACAATTTATCCTAGTCTGAGACATCACTATAAGTAGACTAGAAATCAAGACTTATAGTTTTGATCACTAACATTGACAAACAAGCTTGAGATAGCAACGCTTGCGAGTTCGACCGAGCAGTTCTCTAACAATCTCCCCCTTTGTCAACTTTAGTGACACAACCATCAATACATATGGATTACAAAATAAATAAACTTTGTAGCTTCTCATCCAAATGCTTGATCTCCTTGGTTCTTCAACATTACTCGAAATATTTGTCACTTTCAAGTACTCCAATGATTCCAAATGTGTTCAACTCAGCATCATATTTGTTGAAGATCCGTAGCAATAACAATGAGAAAACAGATGCTCTCAATCATAGTTATACAGTGTCATAGTATCATTACACAACATCAAAGATCAATTGTATCACAACTTTGATAACAATACTATGGTGATATGTATCGCTCCCCCTTAGTCAATGCTTCATCTCACAATGAAAACCAATCCCCCTTCCATAATGATCCGTAAACCATATGTATTTGTAGTGTGAACTACACATTAATTCTCCCCCTTTTTGTCAATATAAATTGGAAAAGGTACGAAAACTAGTGGGATCCTCATGAAATTTTCATAGAGATACTTCATGACCAAAAGAGAACAACGTACCAACTTGTTTCGATGATTTCACATAGTCGAAAAGTAGTGTATTCATCAAGAAGTTTATAAATATACAAGATAACTCCTACAATATTCCACAGCCGCACTCCCCACAAAGATTTGGCAATTAAGCACAAGTTCAATTAAGAACTCTCCCCCATAAAATGTCATTCCCGAAAGAACAACAAGAGAGACCTTACTTTTACAAGAAAAGAAGGATTTCTTTGGATATTAATAAATCACACGAAACATGAATTTGTGTCCAAAAATCTCAATTGAATTAACCACAAGGAAAATGATCAATTCAATTGATCATGCTCAACATAAGAGAACTTATTGAGCAACACAATATATACACAAAGATGTGGATCAGGGAAAGATCAATACTGCGGAATAATCAAAGACTCATTCTATTTTTCATCACTATTTGCACAATGAAATATAATAGACTTAATCTTTGTAAACAAAAGTTCATCCTTTCTTCCATCAATATTTACATAATGACATAAAAGGCTTAACTTTTGTAAACAAAAGTTCATTCTATCTTTTATCAATACTTTCATACCGACATATAAAGAGCTAACTTTTGAACAAGTATGGGACAGTCAAGGTTCACGGATGTAAACAACATATCCATAACAAATTTTCAATATACAAAACCATAAAGATTAATACTGCAAAAATCATCTTCCAAATAAACTTTAGAATTTAAATAAATAAATCTAATAACATTGCAAGATGAAACCGTTGGGAATAGCTATGTGTACTTACAATAATGGCTATACCTAAGTAGCCGGTGGTTCGCCAGTATGCGAACACGTACGCATAACTTAGTACACTTCCAAAACCCAGTAGAAATTCCCGGACCTATACCTTACGCAAGTATGCGTACCGGTATGTGCATTTGGTACACGGAATTTCACAACTACATGTACGCATACGGGTATGCATACTCTAGTTCCGGTCATGGATCGCATACATGCAAGAATGCATACTATGTTCATAATCCAATAGTTCTAAACTCTATTTCAATCATTGAAACTTTCTTAGAGGATGACAATAACCGTTTTCACACACTATTAGCATCAAAACAATTTTCAAGTTATTGAAATAATCATATCGAAACATTCCAAGTCTATACCAAATGATTGTATCACACAAACTATGTAAGATGTTACTCAACGATTTTCACATGATCATCTTTTGACTTTCGCCAAGGATATAAGATGAACTTGGTTGAAGCGAAAGCTTACCAACACATATTTCGAGAAATATGTAAGCGAGTTAATCTCAGCTCGAAATCTCAAATGTGTATAATCGACAACTATATAGTAATACGACTTTTGTCTCAATATAGGAGATAAAGTAGAAATAGACTTTCCAAGTGATAGATGAGTTTTAGTCTCCACATACCTTTTGTTGATGAAGTTCCAAAAGCTCTCCTTAGTAGTTCTTCGACTTCAATTGATGAACGTCGTGAAGTCTAATGCTTGACTACACAATCTATCCTAGTCCGAGACATAACTATAAGTAGACTAGAAATCAAGACTTATAGTTTTGATCACTAACATTGACAAACAAGCTTGAGATAACAACGCTTGCGAGTTCGACCGAGCATTGCTCTTACACTTGGGACTTAGAAAATTTAGTAGTCTATTTCCAAAGACAATGTGCTTGAGATATAATTTGAATCATCACCAAAAGAGAGCTAGAGGATGAACTCATTTGGAAATTGGAGGATTAAAAGGCAATTTTACTACAAAGTACAAAGTCATTATACAACAAGCTGATCAGGAGAGGTCACATCACATATATTAAAGTAGAAAAGAGATGGGGAAAAAAATGGAAAATGTAGGTGATGCTACGAATAAAGACCTTTTGAAAATATGCAAACTCTGTCCTGCCATTGGATGCAAGAATGTTAAGAATAATTTATCACATTGATAAAACATGCCCCGACTGTGGAAAGAATGAAGAAACTCTAACCCATCTCTTTTGACAGTGTGAATTTACTGATTTCACCTTTGATGACTTTAAATCGAAATTGTTATATGAATGATTATCTTGAATTCCATAGTTGGATGATCATTTGGTTCACCGTTGAAACTCCCCAACCAATCAAAACACCAATAAATTGATTGGCGAGTAATCCGGTTAACATTTTGTTTGGGAATTTGGAAAACTAGATATGAGAAGGTATTCGAAAAGGAAAAACCCTAGCGTAAATAGAACGATTGATAGGATTGTATCATTGATAAATAACAATAGAGACATGAAGTCGTGTAATAGTCTTGATATATAACTGAAATCAGTGAATCTAGGCTTTTACTAGGATGGATAAGTTTACAATCAAAAAGAACATTGTTGTCTGTTTTTCAAACTATAATCATTATGCAGTTGTAGTTCTAATTGATTCTAATAATACAGAGACTTGGAATAGAGAAATTACCATGAACATAATAGAAGGAAGTGGACCAACAATCGAGAATCAGGTGGCTTTAAGTACGATCCACTGGCTAAAGCAAATAACCATCCAAAAATTTTAATTGAAGCGGACTATAGGAAAATGTTGGACGCAATCTACCCTCGAGCTAACAAAGTACAAGCGAGATATGTGCAAGTTGGTCTCATGCAGCTCACAAAAATTCATTAATAGTATTAAAAACTTAAAGTATGCAAGCTTAATATCTCGGGAAAAAAATTATACGACGAATGATCTAGCAAGCTATAGCTGGAATATTTCTATTTTCAAATATTGGGATAACCGATCCCTCTCTTTCCTTTTATCCACATTTGCAATACAGAAAGATCTTGGCTCTCTCAGAAATATAACATCAGGCCTATAACCTATTTATCTATTAAAAAAAAAGTTTCATTCACAATGAAAAATAACACTTTTTGTAAGAAAAAACTTAAACACACTTCTACACGTCTTTGTGGTACAGGTGATATATGAATATATTTGATAATTATTAATACCAAGGAATTAAAGTATAAAAATAGAAAAATATGTTAACTTGAATCATAAAAATATGTTTCTGTTAATGGATAAGAGCAACTTCTTACATGTTTGTTTGCATCTGACTTGCGATCTAGATATGATTCAATCCATGTCTCGCCACGAGTCAGAGCGTTTATTTTTTATTTTGAGTTAGATCTGACTCGGTATCTGACTCAGACCCAACCCCTGATTCGAAACTGATTGAGTTAGGTATGGAAATACCCATGACTCATGGACCAAGCCACTAACACACATATTTTTAATCAGTTGAATCAGATCTGACTCAAAAAACAAACATAGATGAGTCAGGAATAAACAAACAAGGCGTTCCTTGCGAACCAAGAGGTGAGCCTCATCTCCAACCACTAGTGAAAAACTAGACTTCAAACATTAAGTTAAGCCATGTGACTACAACTCTCTGCGTAGCAGTAGTACGATATAATGCCACATTAGGGTGTTGAAGGTCGGTGGGGACCTTCATTCATAGCTTTCCATAAGAAGAGTCGATTTTTTTTTGAAAAGGAAAGGATATATTTAAGGGAAGAGAGTTATTTACATATGTACAAATGAGCAATCAGCCCATCCTCAAAACTCAAGCAAAAGAACAGACACGAGTTTCCACCGAAATAACACTTGATTGACGGATAAGTTGGCAAAAGTGTCGGTGCCCGAACTCCACAAACAAATGGTTTCATTGATGTTCCTTTTTACCTCCTCAATGGTTTTCATTCTTCCTCCAAGAACCCTAGAATTCATTTCCTTCCAAATCTCCCAAAAAAGAACATATGGAATGATTTGCCAAACGAAAGATTATTTTTTTCCTCATCCTTGGTATCTTCCAGCTAATTGGTAAAAGATGGTTGAAAGTACCAGGCATTTCCCAACTAAACTAAAAAGAATGAATGAAATAATTCCACAAAGATGCAGTCCAACTGCAATGCAATAAAAGATGATCCATGTCTTCATCAGCCGAGTTACAAAGAACACAACTAGTTGATTGAATCTCCACTCCTCGATTATGCAACATTTTCCTGGTTGGAATAGACTTGTGCAGCGCAGCCCAACATAAAAACTTGACTTTAGGAGGAACTTGTTTACACTTGTTCAGCACTAAGAAATCAGCAGTCTAGTCCGGAGATGTTATCAATCGCCTGTAACAATCCTTAACAGTAAAATTACCTGTGACAGTATCTTCCACCCCATTAGTCAAGACAGCTCTTGTGTCGTGCCTTATTTATAGAAAATCAATCCTATCTACGGGGTTTAGTTCTTTACTGAAAAACAATTTCATGTTAACACCCAGAATATCCGCCACAGAAGCATTTTTTTGAGTACTCAGCTTAAACAGACGAGGATATTTATCTTTTAGAGCAATCTTACCTGTCCACCAATCCCACCAAAAGCGAACTCTCCTCCCATCTCCTATCTGGATAGAAGAAACGTCATAGAAATCTCGAGATTTTGTTATCTCCAACCACATACTTCTCCCTGTGACATCATTAGTAAACAAAGGAACTAAGCACTCTTCATCAACACCTGTCTTTTCACAAACTATCATCCTCCAAAATGCCTGCTTCTCCCTAGCATAACGCCAATGCCATTTAGCCAACAAAGCTTTATTGACCAGTCTCAAATTCCGAATACCCAAGCCACCATTCTCTGTTAAGTTACATATCTTTAACCAAGAGACCCAACTTATCTTTCATTGTTCACCGTCTTCGCCCCATAAGAAGCGTCTCATAATTGTGTTCAATTCCTTTTCAACAGCCACAGGTAGAATCAGCAGAGACATAAACTAAGTGGTGATGCTCTCCAAAGCACTCCTAATCAGGGTTATTCTACCCGCTTTGTTAAGAAAAACTCGCTTCCAAGGTGCAAGTTTCTTCTTCATCTTCTGAATTACAGCATCCCAAACTTCCTTGTTTCTCCTCAAAGCGCCTATTGGCATCCCTAGATAGGTAATAGGAAGTTCATCAACCTTTCAACCTAACTCTAACGCCAAGTCTCCCACCACATCATATGCACCTATGCTAGTGATTGAACTTTTGTCTAAATTCAATTTAAGTCCAGTGAGAACCTCAAAAATCATTAATAAAACGAGCAAATGTCTAACCTCTTTTTTGGAAGCATTAAAAATTAAAATCTTGTCGTCTGCAAATTGTAGGTGAGTTACCATAGTTCCGCCTTCTTTCACTTGGAACCCAGTTATTAGACCCTTCTGCTTAGAAGCATCAACTAGCAAAGATAACACTTTAACCACTAACAAAAACAAGAATGGTGATAAAGGATCACCCTGCCGAACACCTTTAGATGGCTTAATTCTATCCGTAGTTGCTCCATTAACCAACACCGAGAATTGAGCTTGATTCGCACCATCTAATCCACCCGATCCATCTTTCACCAAAGCCATTTTTCTGCAAAATAGTAAATAAAGAAGGCCAATTGACATTATCAAACGCCTTTTCCATGTCAATTTTACACAAAATACATGGCTTTTTCTGTTTGAGTCTACTATCAATGCATTCGTTTGCCACCAGAATACCATCCAGAATCTGTTTCTTCCTCAAGCACCCTGAGAACTCGAAATAAGTTACGGCATAACAACTTTCATCCACTCGGCCAACACCTTAGAAATTACTTTATAAAAACTACTAATAAGGCTAAGAGGCCTGTAATCTTTTGTAGTTAAAGCATCTTCTTTCTTAGGAATTAATCTGATGAATGATGTATTCAATCTCTAATCCGCCCTACCTTCAGAATGAAAAGTTTTTATCGCCACCATTAGGTCACCCTTCAAAATATCCCAGCAGCACTTGTAAAACTCCATATTAAAACCATCCGGTTATGGTGTCCTGATTGAAAACATCAAGACCTCCAATCACCAGTTTCGAAATACAATTTCTCCTCCTTTCAGCTGATGCAATTCTATGAAAGTAGCCTGTATTCTTGTCACCCTCCATAAAACCCCTCACTTTCGCTGCCTGATACGCCTGCCTAGCTTTTGTCATCTTCAGCTCATTTAAATGTCTCAAGTCCTTTGTTCTCTCCTCTAGATCAATATCCGTTAAAGGATTAGATTCTTCCAAAAGATTCAGTCTATTAACATTACTGTTCAGCTCCTCATCCCTCCTTCTCGTACCACCATACGTAGCTTTACTCCAACTCTTCAAGAAAAATTTTAAGTTTCGTAACTTTCTAAAGAAAACATAACTGGGAGTTCTTGTATATACCATTGAGTTCCACCATAATTCCACATTTTTGTAAAAGTCCGGATGATTTAACCAATGATTCTCAACTTTGAAAGAAGATTGAACCCTAAAATTTGGACTCAAATCCAACAGAATTGGATTTTGATATGATATAGTATGAACCAAAAAAGTTTGTAAAGCCACACTATATTTAGCATCAAAAAGAGCATATCAAAAATCTATCTAGACGACAAAGAATAGGATCAGCCTTCTTATTAGACCACGTGAAAGCACCACCATTAAGGGGTAAATCAACCAATTCATGCACATTGATATAATCATTAATGAAACCTATATTTCTTACATCAGCTTCTCCTTTGTTACGCTCTGCATCACACCCGACAAAAGTAAAATCTCCCATTACGCACCACGCAAAGATCCCTCCAACTCCCGATATCAACAACATCTCTCCAAAACTCATCCCTAAGATTGTATTCACACGGAGAATAAACATTCGTGGATATAAAAGAAAACCCTGTAAACTTGCATCTCAAGTAAACTGGGATAGAGTTATATCCCATCTTGATATCCAATTTCTCAAACTTGGATGTATCCCAGATAGTTAGCAAACCACCGTTGTTACCATTTACACCTTGGGACGAAAGAAAATCCCAATCAAACTCCGAGTCAAACCAGAATTTCCGCACAAACCACTGAGTCATACTGCTGATTTTTGTTTCCTAAATAAAACAAACAGCGCATCTATGAACATTGATTAAGTCTCTGAAAACAATTTTTTTCTCATATAAATTAAGACCTCGTATGTTCCAAGATATAAATTTAGTCCCCATTAGTGCAATTGGCTTCCCTTGGTTCTAGCTCGTCTTCACCTCCATTAGGGCTCATCATCTCGCCTGAACTTACATCCTCCAAATCTTCATTGATATCCTTAGAAGAATCTGAATCATTAGATTCACAGCTATCATGTGCCTTGTTCCCCTCTGCAATTGCTCTATATCTGGCTCTGTACTTACATAAGATTTCTTCAATAACTCCCTTTGCCTGGAGTTCATCCTTTGAAGTAATACCTCCGAGTTTACAACAGAGTTCAAAAACCATCTTAGAGGTAGAAAAGATGACTTCAGTAGAGTCCACATTCTTCCCCTGAAGTTCACCCAAATTAATTACAATTTGGTCTTCAATGACATTGCAAAGGTCAGTACGTGGAACCACTTGCATGGAAGAAGATTCATGAACCAAACCTGGAGCACAACCATTTGCACATTATAAACTGTCCACCATAGGATCAACCTGACTGTCACGCACAACCAATTGCAGGTCGTTAGCCGCAACTGAGGAAATAAACCTTTGGTTTGCGTTAGAGTCCACAAGCTCTCCTGTAAAAATGGGTACATTACCTTCACTTCCATTCTTACAAGGAGATGATCTGACATCAGATTTTGATAAATCCTCAACATGATTGGGTACCCCAACTTTACATCCAATTACACGTTGAGATCCATCAGCCTCTGCAGCCAGAAGACTATCAATCAACTCCAATTTAGATGATAAGTGAACCTCACCTACACATCCTTCATCTTCTAGAATTTGAAATTTATTGACAGTAGAGACAATAAATCTGTCCTGAGAGTAAAACCCCCTACCATTGCTTTTAAACACAGAATTATTAATCCCTCTCTCTGAGATTTGAGTGAGCTCATTGTCAGCCAAACCTCTAGAGCCAGCAAAAAAATTTTCACCCCCTTGAAAATCTTTCTCTGGTGGCAAGTTAGCTGCAACCATTGGGTTAGCCCGTGAGGTAGACTTGGTACCCAATCCAAGAATTGAGTCTATACCGCTACGGAGCAAATTCAACTCGCATGTGACCAAATTATGAGCTGGCACCAAGTCATCTTTAGCTAAAGGAGTAAGTTTAGAAATCTGTTGTACGTCAAAGTCATTAACCAACTTGATATACTCCTCCATTGGTGCCCGAATCTAGTCGATTTTTGATGGACTAGATATTGTCTAAAGAAAATTGGTTTTGGATAGAGAATTTGTTGGTCTTTGGTTTTGGTTCTGGGTTAAGTATTTATATCGTGGGGAATATTATTAATCTATTTTGTTAATTTATGGTTTAAATTTTCAGTTAAACACAAACTGCAATCCAGTCTATAAGTGCATAATCTATCTTAAATGTCAAGAAGACAAATCGGAGTAAAAATGTTTAAGCTAAGGTAACAAGTACAAAAAGGCGTCCGTATAGACCATATCCATATGGATGTTTTTAATTTTTGTTAATAAAAGCGAATGTAAACTTCTACAAACAAAAAACCTTTATTAACTTCATAATTTGAAATAGAAAAATTAAAATAATGATCACGAATACACTAGTGAAAAACTAGACTTCAAGCACTAAGTTTTAACAGTGTGATGTGACTACAACGAAAATTCTCTTCGTAGTTCTTTAACGATATAATACGACAGTCCCACCAAAAATACGACCAAGATAAAGAATATAGCCCAACCACGGATCCTAGCACAAGTGGTGGTACGAATTTTACCATGAAATTCAATCCCAAGCTTAGAAAAATCAGTTAAAGAAGACCCATTCTTTTGGAAGGCATTTATAAGCTTAGAATAGCGGTGCTCCATTTCATCAAACTCCTCATGATATGGAACCTTAGTAGTAGGATGATTATAAGGAGTGTTCACTCTCTCATAAATATACCCTTTACAAGTTACTAAAATTGTTTCGGCACGGTCACGAAAATGCTGAGCAACAAATTCTTCAAAGTATCTCGGAGGTTTCTTAAGTATAGAAACCATTGTGTCCCAATTGAACTTGAAAATACTCTCCATATGATTTAGGGTAAACAGTTCATTGTTGCGAACTAGGATTCTGTGAACCGAGAGTAAAAGTTCTAGAACACTGAATGAAGAAGGATTCCAAGGAGTATTTGGACGTGGGATGTGCAGATTCAATTGGACAACACCATAAGAATAAAAATGAAATCTTGGGGTATTTTCGGGTAACTAGAGGGGAATTGAATATCAAAGAAAAAAAGCCCGTCGTGATAAGGAGTACCTTGAGGCCCGATAATTACAGCCCGTAAGAGATCACGTCTTGCTTTATTGGCCCTAACAAAGATTGAATCAGGGAGTCCCTCTTTCAACTTATTCCATTCATCTGATATCCTTTGCTTTGTTTGCTCACTGTGCCTCGGGTGGCAATAATAATAGCGATGACCACTGAATGACGAGTCTTCGATTTCATCGAATTGCTGGAATTCACCTTTTCTGATTTTTGTTTGAGCAATTTGATTTTGCTCTTCTTGTTTGCTGCCATGTACTATTATCTCAATTCTTTCTTCATCTTTCACTTTTCCCGTCTGATCCATTCTCAACACCTTGTCGATTTTTTTTATAACTTACTGGAATGAAAGGCCTCTCGCTGTATATATTAGTACAGGGCGGTCATCGATCAACCCTTTTCCAATTGTAATACGGTAGGGTATTATACTATTATTGTTATCACCGCACATCACAGTTCCAAGTTACTCCGGGACTAGGATAGGCATGGACATTGATTCATGTCGTGAAGCGTTAAGAGTGTCAAAACAGTAGTACAAGCCAAGTATATATCTATATGTTGGTTGGTCTGAAATTACATTAAGATATGAGAGAACCTCAATCTTCAAGGCAAAACCCATGCCATGCATTTCAAAGGGTTAATTAAAACCAGCTTCACATTTCTTATCTCACTTGGGAACGCCGTTACAAACTGTACTTTGAATGGCCTGTCACACTACTCTTACCTTACAGTCCTATATTGTTCCATAATTTGAATGCGCATATGTACTTTTTTGATACCGATGAGATCACATATTATTCCAAACCAAAATTCAATAATTTTCGTAATCTCCATCAAAAATATAAATTCGTACTTCCATCTAAATTCAGCTTTTGTAATGGATACCTCCCTTTTAAATCCTCTCTTGTCAACATATTGCACTTTGTACTTTGTAGGCTATGATTGAGAGAATCTCTGCTATCTAAAAACATCCTTTTCCGCTTTCTGTAATTGATACCTCCCTTTTAAACTAATAATAATGCATTCGTACGTACATGCAAATACAGTACATGGTGGAAGCCATGGTTTCTCCACTACACAATGTACCCTAGCTAGAAAGAAAAGAAAACTTATGCATGAAGGATCTTTAACAGTGAACTAGCTAGTACTACACTACTCTCTAGGTCTAAGACATGACATTTCCTATCTATTAGCAATTTGGCATCTCTAATACACAGTGCCATTCAGAATTCACTCATTGGTATGGTGGTCTTCAAAGAACATAAAGACATGCACCCTACAAATCGATCCAAACCGTCCATGATGATGAACTCTGGCTAGTCATGCACCATGTTGTAGCTTTACTTTAAGAAAGTTCGAAAAAGAAGATGTGAAAGAAAACAAATGCATGAAAGTGTCACGACATATGTAGTCTTCAATCTGATGTTTGGAGCAGAAGAACTGATGGCTATAATCATGAAAGCTAGTATAATATACAAGAAGATGATAAATAAGCTAGTATAATATACAGAGTCGTCAATGAAGACAATATATATATCAAATGACAAAACTGTGTATGTCTTTTTATGATAATTATTGGAAACATGTCACAAGAACTGCGAAGCGTAATAACCCTCATTAGTGATCGATGTTCGAGTTGAAGATGTATGGATTGATTGTTCAACAAGTCTTCTAAGCCTTCAGAGAGATTCAATTATCTGAGTCAGAAAGTAAAAAGAAAAAAATTGTATTTTTCTAAAGAGATTTTGAGGTTTCTTCTTTTGGAGATTGAATCCCCCTTAGAATTTGTGGCAAGTATCAACTCTCTTTCTATGCCACTCAACTTTTGCAGGAGATTGTTAATCCTTTTCCTCATCATGTAATTTCCTAATCCTTTTCAACAATACGGTTTGCCTTTATGTAATGCAATTGTTTATCAAGTAACGTTGACTCGCTAATGGTTGTAAAATGAAAGCAGATTTCAAAACATTTGTACTTCAAACACTAGACATTATGAATACTGACTCTTTCTTATGTTGGCAGCCACTTCATGGATCACTTCTCCAGTTATAATGCATCGCCAGCCATTCATACTCAAACTCTCCCATGTGTCCACAGGTAGTTTAAATACTTCTTCGATAGTCATGCAGAATTTGTGAGGATGATCAACAATTTAGTAGCATATTCCGGAAGACTACACATCATCTTGGAATTAAATAATTTACTGTGTAGTGTTTTTTCAGAATTAGCAAGGATGATAAATTCACTCTTTAGATCTCAATGTATTATGGGTCAAGATACTGTGCCGAGCATATGAAATCTTTGTAGGGGAAGATGTTGAAAATTTGTAAAAATTAAATATCTTTGAAGGGTAATATTAAAGAATCCAAAATTTTGTAAAAGTTTGAATAATATATAAGCTCTCAACTACTTGATCATATTTTCACCGTTCACGGATGCTATCTCATTATGTTTTCAGCTTTTCCAAATGATCACAATTTGAACTCAGTCATAAATATTTGTAGAAAATATTTTTTTGTACAAATTAGTTAAGAGAGTTATGAAAATTTAACATTTACATGTTGATTCACTAGCTCAAACAATAAACTACAAACTTTTAACCCAACCGAATGAAACCATGTATTCCCGATATTGTCAATACAAGGAAATGTAAACTTATAACTATCTTATGAGCCTCAACGCTACCCAACTAGTGAAAAGCTTGAATTTAAAGCATTAAGTTTAACCATGAAACCACGAGTGATTTTCTCTTTGTATCTCTTTTATGATGTAATACCACATTACTACAACAAGTACGATAACGATACAAGGTACCACCCCCCACCAACAAATCTTGTCACCAGTGGAGGTACGTTTTTTGCCGTGAAATTCAATTCCAAGCTTAGATAAATCATCCAAGTATGACCCATTCTTTTGAAACGCAGTTACAAGCTTTTCATATATGCTCTTCATTTCATCAAACTCCTCCTGCCATGGGCCCTCTATAATACGAGTACTAGGATGATCATGACTATATGGTGTGTTCACTCTTCCAGAAATATACCCTTTACAAGTTGCTAGTATTGTATCGGCACGTTCAAGAAAATGCTGAGCAACGAATTCCTGGAAACAGTTGGGAGGTTTATCAAGCACGAATACCATCCTTTCCCAATTTAACTTGTATATCACTTCATTATGAGATAAGGTACACGCCTCATTGAATATAAGAATGCCTCCTCTGCGAACTAGGGATTGGTGAATCAAAAGTAAATGTTTTAGCACATTGGATTCAGCTGAACTCCAACGAGTATTTGGGTTTGGTTCAATGAAAGCATAACCACCACAGCGATGGTAATAAATATTTGGAGGCACTTTTGGGTAATTCGAAGGAAATTGAATATCCATAAAAAATAAACCATCGTGATAAGGAGTGCCTTGAGGGCCAATGATAACTGCCCGTAAGAGATCGGGCCTTCCTTTATTTGCCCTCACAAAAATTGATTCAGGAAGTCCGTTCTTCAACATATTCCATTCATCTGATATCCTTTCTCTTGTTTGATAATTATAAATACAAATCGGTTGTTGATTGTAGTGGTGATGATCAGCGAACAACGAGTCTTCAATTACATCGAAGTGCTTGAATTCGGTTTTTCCGATTTTTGTTTGCGCTACTTTGTTTTTCTCTTCTTGTTTGCTGCCGTGTACTATAATCTCAATTCTCCCTTCATCCTTCACTTTTCCAGTCTGATCCATTCCGGACACCTAGTTGATCGTTCTTTGTATGACCTATTAGAATGGAAGGGCCTCTCTATATATACTGATCCAAAGCGGCTATCAATCAGAATCCTCCTCCAATGATGATTCTAATATAATCAGAATCCTTTTCCAACTATGATTCTAATATAACCACAAGTAGTATTCATGGAAAGGGAAAAGGTCACATAAAAAGTGCCACGTCTACAAGAAATTTATAATCCAAACGGACTAAACAATCGGAAATGATTGATTTCCCGCGGGTTAGATTGTGAGAGAGAGGGGTGGGTCCCACACTAAGCCCACCCCCTACAAAAACCGCCGAGCTATTAGGATTTCCAAACTTTCTATGAAAGAAACTGGAAGTGAAGGTCTTTTTGTTGTTTAGAATCATTATACGATGTAACTAACACACCTCTTAAACTCATGGGCAGGAGCATCAATCACAAACCACTAGTTTCAAAGTCAACCATGCCGTTAACTACACTAGCGTTGGAATCACAACCACAAGGATAGCCATGAAGAACCAAAAATTAATATCAAGATGAAAAATGAAATGGTACCCAGAGTGAATTTTTGTCTCTCCACTGCTTACTGAATAAAGCATAGAACAATTCTGATGGAAATTGGTATACCCTTTGGTAGTGATAAGCATTTAGTTAACTTTGGAATTACTGAATTTATTTAGTTAACTTTGGAATTACTGAATTTATTTATAAATGAACAATATCTTTTGGTTGAAACATTTTGTCGAACAACCAAAATGCAATGTTCTGTTTTTCTAATTTTCTCATAAGTGAAAATGAATAGGTGAAGTTGTTTATGGACCCAGTTAGATTTAACTTTTTAAGACTTCCACAGTGAGATATTCTCTTTTCTTCCCATCTAGTCCTAAAATTGATGAAACTCATTATAGTAAAAAATACACTAATATTTTCACAAACATATTCATGAATTAAAGAATCCTAATAAATTACTGAGAAATAGGATGTAAAGGACTTCGATAAACACATATCTAAAACTTATAAACGAAAATATCGAAGTCGAACTAAACGGAAAAGATAAGGAATTATCAAAATCAAGAGTCGCAGTCGATGAAAACTTACGAATCAGTTGCTCCGTTGAAGTTAATCCAAGATTTCTCTCTTCTTATTCCTCTCTCTCTATTTGTCTCTGTGAACAAGAGGGTATAAATATCCATTAAAGGAAAAAATAAATCACGATCAAATGTAATTTCAGAAAAAATGGGCTTGGTAATAAAAAAGTGAAATTTATGGGCGCGTGCGTGTGTTTTTCTGACGGTAGGTTTCATGGTAGAAAAAATTGGAAGAATGGGTCTGGTAATAGTTATCACCTATCACTTCCGCTAAACAATACCATGTTGAATTGGAAACGGACATAAGAGCAACTGCAGTGGTGCGATCATATACCAAATATCAAAGAGCAAAAAAATTTGAAAATTTGGGTTTAGTCCGTGTTGCAACGCAGTGGGAGAGACTAAAATTTGGTCAGGCGTAAGAGGAAGTTACGCCTCAATCGAAGCGTAAGAGGAAGTTACGCACCCATTGTCATCAAAGCGTAACTTTGAGGTTACGCCCGAAATTTTTTTTTTTTTTTTTTTTTTAATGGGGCGTAAGTTTGAGCTACGCCCCATTCAAAGCAACTTTAAGTTGCGCCCCATTTTTTTTTTTTTTTTTTTTTCTTTTAGTGTGAGGCGGAGTTTTACATTACGCCTGTTCGGGCGTAACGCACCAATTGCGCCCGACTAAAGACCAGACTAAAGACTAAATATGGTCTGGGTTTTGGTTATAGTCTGGTCTTTGGTCTTTACTCCGTCTCCACTGCGTCTGTTTTTTACCAAAAAATTTGTTTATACTCCACGACTGTGGATGCTCTAAACTATCCTTTTCCAACTAAGACCGAACACGCGTCAAAACCATGTTGAATTGAATCACTTGCCGCGAATAAACCCAACTTGGAAAATTTAGACATTTCTTCTGAAACTGCCGTTTGTAGTGGTATTTTATCCATTATAGCATAGTTCAAAAACATTCAAAAATATTTGATAATTGTGGGACGAACAGATGAGCTTCATGGGTGAAGGAGGTGCATCATCTTTATCCAGTAGCAACAAGGCGCATCGCATCCTCTTCATTATCTGAGGCGAATTCAAGTCCTTAGGCTGCTATAAGTTGAGTGATAAGCCTTTTTCAAATTATATCTTCTTCTTTTTTTCCCAGAACTAGTGTCTGCCGCAATGCTGCTTGAAATTGCTGGAAAAGTAATGCATGGATGTTTTCTTTTCTTTATCCAGTATCCTTCTTTCCTCATTTGGGTCCTGAAGTATCCAACCATTACACAGAAGTTCAGTATTATGGAAGATGAGTTGGTAGGATACAATTGAGCTCTAAGCCTTGAGAAATTTCACTAAAGTTACTGTTGTAAGAAAGAAGAGTGAAACCTCTTTGATACGGGTAACTGGAAAAAAGAAAGTTGCAAGATATAAATACATGAAAATGAATCTGTAATCCTCTATTATATTCTTCTAGACTACTGGGATGGTATGTATGTATAAGAGACGAACTAGCCTGTTTCCTATTTCAACACATTCTGGAATGCAAGAGGAAAAGCTTGTGAAGCCTGAAATAGAACGACGTACACGAACATTTAACTCATGTTGTTGTTGTTCGGCTCAAGCTGCGACAGTCATAACCTCTCTGATAAAATGATGTTCGCTTCTTCACGAGCCACATCCAAGCTTTGAAGCCTGAAATATCCGTGACAAAAACAAGCTAGAGGATTATACTAGTGCGTCCCTATACCACAACTAACCATCTTATTTTATGTTTTTACCAGCATCCTATAACTGGCGATCGGGTCTGATAATGCAAATACGCAATAATTAAGAAGCTTGCAATTACAATCGATCTTTAGAACTCAGCCTTGGACAAAATATAATTTTCTAATTCAGGTTGGAAGAAAGTGGAATTACAGTATAACTTTTCTCAACTGAGATTATTAAACTTCACACGTACAAAGTTCAAGTTGTTGTATTTTACTAGGTCTTCCTACTATTCTGTTGTAACTATTTTAGTTTTCCTAGTCTTATGCTTATTAGCTTTAGTTGTTCTATTCATAAGAAACTCCTATTCTTTTGCTGTTTCAGTTGTAACCTTATCACTTCAACAGATGTAATCATATATAAACACCTTAATGAATTAAAACTCAATACAGTTGTATGAGATACAAATCACAATACCAGATTGTATTATGGTAATCTAGAGCTAGGTTATTTTTTTTCTTTTCTCTTCTACAACTGATCAATCATGGCACTTGATGATGAAACTCAAAACACTCCTTCTTCAAATACTTCTTCACCCAACAAGGATTCAAACACATCAAAGAAGGATTCCGTTTTATCTCCATCATCTCCCTATTATGTGCATCCGTACACAACCCTACAATCAAGTTATCTTCACACCTCTCCTAACCAAAGGAAAACTATTGCATCTGGGAAAGAGGAGTCACAAAAGCCTTAAGTGCTAAGGCTAAACTCGGCTACATTGATGGATCAATCAAAAAACCCGAAGATCCAACTGATCTCCTCCATTGGACTCGTGCAGACGACCTAGTTGGTAGCTGGGTTGCAAATTCTGTTGACCCACTAATCTGATCTAGTGTCATGGCCTTTCCCTTTGCAAGGGCTCAATGGTTGGAAATTAAACACCGGTTCTCTCATAAAAACGCACCAAAGTTATTTGCCCTGAAACAATCAATCTCTTCTCTGAAGCAGGAAACCCTAAGTGTAGCTGTCTATTTCACTCACTTGAAAACTCTCTGGGATCAGCTAGATTCCTTCAGACCTTTGGTACCATGCATTTGCGGCGCTGGGAAGGACTTTGTTGATCACCACAATCAAGATCGGTCTATGGAGTTCCTTCAAGGACTGCATGATCGATTCTCATCCCTTCGCAGTCAATGTTTGTTGATGGAACCCATGCCATCTGCTGCTAAGCTCTATAGTCTTGTACGCCAGGAGGAAGAGCAACAAGGTATAAACTCCTCCTCTATCCCTCAGGTTGACTCTGCTACGTTGAATGTTTCTCGCAGCGACTCGTATAGATCTCAGCAGCCTTCTTCACACAACTCTGGCAATGGAAATAGCAACAACAAACGCCTCCGCCCATTCTGTGATCACTGCTCTAAACATGGTCATACTCGTCGACTTCTTTGGAAGTTGAATGGATATCCAAGTAATCCACCAAAATCGAGAAACCCAAAGACCCTCTTATCTTCGCCGCTGTTGCTCTGCTATGCACGCTGTTGACCCTATTCCAGCAGCTCCAGCTATTTCCCCTGCACAGTATGCTCGCCTGATGTCACTGCTTGAGCCTGATAATGCTGGACCAAACATAGCATCGTATGCCAACTGCGCAGGTATGATTCTCTCATGTGCTTCCCTTACTTGGATTATTGACAGTGGTGCTACACATCACATTTGTTCTAGCTTATCCTGTTTCACAACTTACACATCTGTCATGAACCCTATAATGGTTCAATTGCCTCATGGCTCTAACATCTCAGTGACACATACTGGGATTGTTAAACTCTCTCCAACTATTACGTTGCTCAATGTATTTTACATTCCAAGTTTCAAATTCAACTTGATTTCAGTTAGTCAGCTTACAAGCTCAGCACACTGCTGTATTACCTTCTCACATGAGTCTTGTGTCTTCCAGGACCTTCACACGAGAATGGAGATTGGATGGAGTAAGCGAATTGCTGGACTCTACCATTTCACTTTTCAGCCATCCGTTTCTTCTCTAGCTGCAAATAAGCCATTCGACAAATGGCATTGTCGTCTAAGCCATCCACATATGGATTGTTTTAATTTTTTAGCTCGCAATTTTGCTTACATTAGTTCTTCGTTTAAGCACTTGTGTGATGTATGCCCTCGGGCTAAACAATCTCGCTTTGAAATTTAATAAAAGTGTTTCATTATCTAAACATTCTTTTCAATTGGTTCATGCTGACATTTGGGAACCATTTTCTACTGCATCTTTAACTAATGCTAAGTATTTTCTCACCATAGTAGATGACTATTCTCGCTGTACTTGGGTGTTTTTGATGCAAGTCAAATCTGAAACTTTAAAGTTTCTCAAATATTTCTTTGCTTTTGTTGTCAAACAATTTGGACACAAAATCACCAGAATCTCCTCTGGTATCAATACATTACTTATTCCACAACTTCAGACTTTTAGGTCTGACAATGGCTCTGAGTTCAAATCCAATGCTCTTCAATCTTGGTTCCATGAACATGGAATTCTACATCAAACGAGTTGTGTCTATACTCCACAACAAAATGGCATTGTTGAAAGAAAACATCGCCACTTACTCAATGTGGCACGTGCTTTAATATTTCAAGCAAATCTGCCTATTCAATTCTGGGGTGAATGCATATTAGCTGCGACATATCTCATCAATAAACTGCCTACACCAGTTTTATCCAATAAATCTCCCCATGAAGTTCTTTTAAATGCTCCGCCTGATTACTCTTCTTTACGAGTCTTTGGCTGTTTATGTTTTGGTAGGAATTCTAGACCCATTCACAAATTTGATCAACGTGCCAAGCCGGGCATCTTCATTGGCTATCCTTATGGCAAAAAAGGTTACACAATATATGATCTCGAATCCAAAACAACATATGTTTCCCGAGACGTAGTATTTCATGAGAATTTTTTCCCTTTTAATGATTTATCTACGTCTCTCCCTAATTCAATATCTATGTCAGACATTCCCTCTGACTATACCAAGTATGATTTCATACTTGATTCCCCGAGTTTCCATGGTGATACTTCTCACCCTGATCCATCTTCTTCTTGTCCAATGCATCATACTGGACAATCGAATCCTGCAATACCTGCTGATATTTCCGCTGCACCACTCCCTGATATTCAAAGTGATTCACAGGGTACCTTGTCTTCAGGACAATCCCCATTCTCTGACATCAATTTTCCATCTCGATCTGTCATACTACATTCTCCAGCGTCAGTTCCTTCGCTTGAATCTGCAGACCCTGAGTCCAATCCTAACTTACAGGGTATCGTATCTCCACCTATTGCTACTGCATCTCCGCAACAATCTTTGGTTTCGTCACAGACGCCTACCTCTCAACCTGTTGATCCACAATCTTCTTCTAGCATGGAATCTGCACTTCCTACTATGCCATCTCCTAGTATAGAATCTGCACACTCTGAACCACATTCTCGTCCTATTAGAGAACGTCATCCACCTGCATATTTGCAGGATTATCATTGTTCTGCTGCCTCTGCAAGCAATCCTGTCTCTACTAGCCCGCCTGCTTCTCGTTATCCGATGACCAAATATTTGTCTTATGACAAATTCAGCCCGTCTCATAAGGCTTTCTTGGCCTCAGTCATCCTCAACACAGAACCCCGGTCATTTTCTCAGGCAAATAAATGTCCCAAATGGCGTGCTGCAATGGCCAAAGAAATTATTGCTTTGGAAATTAATGGCACCTGGATTGAAGTCGATTTACCACCTGGAAAAACAGCCATTGGTTGTAAATGGATCTTCAAAATCAAGTTCAATGCTGATGGATCTATTGAGCATTATAAAGCTCGTCTTGTAGCCAAAGGATATACACAACAAGAAGGTATTGATTACTACGATACCTTTGCTCCGGTAGCTAAATTAGTTACTGTCCGTGTTTTACTTTATATTGCAGCTATCAAAGGGTGGTCTCTTCATCAATTAGACGTGAACAATGCCTTTCTTCAAGGCGATCCAATGAAGAAATTTATATGAAGATTCCCCGGCCTAGCACGCACAGTGAGTCTAAAGTTTTTAAACTTAAAAAATCTCTATATGGCCTTAAACAAGCCTCTCGTCAGTGGTTTGCAAAACTTTCTTCCGTTTTGCTTTCTGAAGGCTTTAAGAAGTCACTATGTGATAATTCTTTTCACATATCATCAGGGAACAACATCAATTATTGTTCTCGTCTATGTTGATGACATCATTATCACTGGTACGGATGATACTTTCATTAACTCTCTCAAATTACGTCTTGCATCTCATTTTTCCATTAAAGATCTTGGTCGCCTACAATATTTTTTGGGTATTGAAGTTTCTAGATCTCCCAAAGGCATTTTTCTATGTCAACGAAAATATATTCTTGACATTCTGCAAGATTCTCGGCCTTACAGGGGCTCGTGTATCCACTTTTCCAATGGACACTCATCTCAAGTTACTACCTACCGGATGGTGTAGAGTTAATCGATCCTAGTTCATTTAGACGTTTAATTGGCCGTTTGTTATATCTCACTTGTCACTCGTCCTGATATCACTTATTCTGTTAATTATCTTAGTCAATTTCTTCAGCATCCAAGATCCGTTCACATGGATGCTGCTCAGCGTATATTACGCTATCTTAAAGGCACTATAGGTCACGACATCTTTATGTCTTCCTCTAGTTCTTCATCTCTCCATGGTTATACAGACTCTGATTGGGCAGGTTGTCCATTCACTCGTCGTTCTACCACTGGATACTTTGTTACCTTAGGTAACAGTCCTATTTCATGGAAATCTAAGAAATAGCCCACAGTGGCTCGCTTATCCGCCGAGGTCAATATCGTGCTTTGGCAAATCTAACTCGCTGAACTTCAATGGCTAGTTTATCTCTTTAAGGACTTGCATTTTTTTGTCCTCTTCCTATCACCGTGTCATGTGATAGTCAAAAGAATTCACATTGCTCAAAATCCCGTATTCCACGAAAGAACCAAGCACATTGAGATTGATTGTTACTTTGTCCCCGAAAAGTTGTTATCTGGCTTGATTCTTCCAAAGCACCTACCATCTTCCGATCAATTGGTGATGTTTTCACTAAGCCTCTGGGAGCTCCACAATTTGGTCGACTAGTTGGCAAGTTGGGCGTTCGTTCAGGCTCTACCGCTCCAACTTGAGAGGGGGTATTAAACTTCACACGTACAAAGTTCAAGTTGTTGTATTTTACTAGGTCTTCCTACTATTCTGCTGTAACTATTCTAGTTTTCCTAGTCTTATGCTTATTAGCTTTAGTTGTTCTATTCATAAGCAACTCCTATTCTTTTGCTGTTTCAGTTGTAACCTTATCACTTCAACAGATGTAATCATATATAAACACCTTAATGAATTAAAACTCAATACAGTTGTATGAGATACAAATCACAATACCAGATTGTATTAGAGATCACAAGGATTATTGTGAAGATTAGATAATTCCATTGTACTATTTGGAGATTATCCTCTCTCTTTTTTTTCCTGGCATTATAAGTTAACTATGCTAGCGGGTGCAGGATAAAGAAGTGGCAGAGAATACTAATATCATTATGTGGGCGAGAGTAAATTAATCTAAAACTCTAGGGTTCTTTATTACTAAAAATACTTAGTTCAAGGAATAGGTAGACAAATCCTGTTGAATTACTATAGTTTGGGGTACCATTATCATTTTCATCACAGAAGTTTCTAGCAATTTCATCTCTTAGGACTAAATGGAATCCTGCATTGACATTATGCTTGCTACTGCCACATTAATCTAACAAACATAATATATCATACAAAACTAAAACCCTTTAGACCAAATTCATAATTATCAAATATAATCTTATTACAAATTGAAATCCATATTCCGATAAAAATGATTCAGTAAGCAAAAGTTAGAAAAGGAAAAAGGAAAACTTTCCCCTTTCAATTCTCGAAAGGCTTTAAGTTATACTGCTGGTGGGTGCAGGAAAAAAAAAGTGTCAAGAAAACTATTTCTAGTCTATGGTCAGTAGTCCCCTAACACAACCCCAACTGTGAAACCAGCTTTTCAAAATGTAACTTGAGGCTGACATCTCAACCTCTTTTGAACTACTAATAAAACTAAATAAGAGCATTACAATTAAAAATGAAAATAAGAATATGTCCCTTCATGGGATTAACAAACTTATAGTGTATGCTTCTCCTCATCTATGAGCAACTCATAAGCAGCTTGTATCTTTATGAATCCAGCTTCAGCTGTTTCACCTTCCTCAGGAGTTCCTTATTTACTTGAACCAAAAAATCAACACAAATTAATTCACTTTTTTTTATCAATTCTTTCTAATCAGTGCAACCGTTCTTAGAATTTATTGAGCAAAAATGCAAATGACAACATTATTGTGCACAAATGAACTCATCTCTAAAAGCTAACAGAGAACACAACTCGATATACAAAGTTTCAGTGACCCAAAATAAAATAAAAAATCAACTAAGGTGTTGCTAGCGAACTCGGGTGGCGTTTGCAAGCGAACTTCATCATCATCTATTTCTAATTCTGCAAATCCACAAACAAAACATCAAAATTTACATAAATCAAAGAAAAAAACTGACAAAAGATAATTGGATTTTTCGTTTCGTTTGCTTACCAACTGTATCATAAGGAGATTTCTCTTCACTCCAATCAGAAACCCCAAGGACCTAACCATATTACTCATGAGCTCAATTGAAACCCTTTTTATGAAAGCAATATATCTATTACAGAGAACTCTCTGAGAGAGATAATGATTCATTACACTAAAATAATCTGTTTAGACAGTATTAATACAGAAAGAGAAAGTCAAGATGATAAGCATGTGAGATGACTGTGTAAGATACAGCTTATTCACAGCTGTCTACCACGTGTGGCAAAGAGAGAGAATCATAGATTCAAAATCTTAACCTACACTGCATCTGCTGTTATCCTTCACCACTGTAAGATACATTATTATTCCCCCTCAAGCTGATGGGTGATGCAATCACATGAAGCTTGTCCCTGAGCATAGCAAATCTGGGTGCTGGAAGACCCTTTGTGAAGATGTCAGCAATTTGATCAATTGTGTTCATATAGAAAACATCCAAAGCCTTGGACTGAACCAATTCCCTGATGAAGTGGTAATCTAGATGAACATGTTTCATCCTTGAATGCATAACAGGATTAGAAGAAAGAGAAATGGAGCTGATGTTATCACAACCTAATCTTGGAATATCAGGCAAAGAGACATGAAGATCTTGTAGAATGTAACAGATCCAGACAACCTCAGCGGCACTATGAGCCAGAGTTCTATATTCTGCTTCAGTGCTTGATCTGGCAATGGTTGTCTGCTTCTTAGATGACCAGAAACAACATTAGAACCTAGAAAAATGCAATAGCCACCTGTGGATCTTTTATCATCCACACAACCAGCCCAGTATGCATCTGAGAATCCCAAAAGAAAGTCACTGCCTTTAGTAAAATTTAAGCCAAATCCCAATGAGCCTTTAACATATCTGAGAATCCTTTTTGCTGCAGCCATGTGAGAACTTCTAGGATGCTGCATATGTTGACAGACTAAGTTAACATCAAAAGAGAGGTCTGGTCTGGTCCAAGTGAGATATTACAGAGAACCTACAAGGGATCTGTATTCTGTAGGATTCTCAAGAAGCACACCATCATCTTTGGAAAGTTTAGTTGATGTAGATATATGACTGTTACATGGCTGTGCTCCCTCCATATGGTATTTCAGTAACATGTCAACTGCATATTTGGTCTGTGAGAGAAATAAAGAATCTACAGTTCTTGTAATTTCTAAGCCTAGAAAGTAATGCAATGGCCCTAAGTCTTTGATGGGAAACTGTTGTTGGAGCTCAGCAATAACAAACTTGATAAAAGAACCAGAAGAACTTGTTAACATTATGTCATCCACATAGACTAGTGCCACAGTAAGCTGAGAACCATCTTGGTGAACAAACAATGAAGCATCTGTTGTAGAATTCATAAAATTGAGAGAAAGCAGAGCAGAGCTGAGTTTAGCATACCATGCCCTTTGGGCTTGCTTGAGTCCATAGATACCTTTATGAAGAAAACATACATGATTAGGCTTGGTTTTATCCACAAACCAGGAGGCTGAGTCATGTACACAGTTTCATTAAGTTCACCATGAAGGAATGCATTGCTGACATCAAGTTGATGTATAGTCCAGTTATACTGCACAACAAAACAAAGAATAATCCTTATTGTAGTTGGTTTTGCCAAAGGACTAAAAGTCTCATCAAAGTCCATCCCATATTGTTGATGATATCCCTTAGCAAAAAGTCTTGCCTTGTGTTTTTGTATACTACCATCTGGATTATGCTTTACTCTAAACACCCATTTGCATCCAACAACATTTTGACCCTCAACTGGAGGAACTAAAGACCAAGTGCCAGCATTTTGTAAGGCTGTGTGCTCATCCACTGAAGCAATTCTCCATACTTCTTCCTTCTTGGCATCAGTAATACAAGAAGGTACTCTTGATAGAAAAGCAACAGGTAAAGGATACTTAGTAGCAAAGTAGGACTTAGGTGTCTAAATTCCATTCTTACCCCTAGTAGTCATATTGTGATCATTCACTGTTACTTTAGAAGTTAAATCAGATAATGGAGTAGTAGGAGAAATAGATGAAGGACAAGGAGTTGTAGAAGGAGCAATAAAAGACTCAGTATCAACAGAGGTAGAATTTGAACTATTGAGAAGTGCAGTATAAGGAAATATGGATTCATTAAATGAGGCACGCCTGGAGATGTATATAGTGCCAAAAACAGGATCAAAACATATGTAACCTTTTTGTGTTAAACTATAACCAATAAAGATACAATGTTTCTTCTTGGCTCTAGTTTATTTGTGGTATAGGGTTTGAGCCAGGGAAAACAATCACAACCAAATACTTTGAAGAAATTGTAGTCTGGAAGTCTATTAAAAAGCATTGCAAAGGGAGTTTGAAAAGCAATGGATCTTGTCGGAAGCCTATTTATGAGATAGTTAGCTGTCTGTAAAGCCTCAACCCAAAAAGAAGTAGGCAATCCATATTGAAATAGAAGAGTCCTAGTAACCTCAATTAGATGCTTATGCTTTACCTAGGTAACACCATTTTGTTATGGTGTGTGAGGACATATTAGTTTATGAGTAATGCCTTTAGAGGAGCAAAATTGTGCAAGAAAGAGATTAAGAAATTCACCTCCATTATCAGTTCTAATAGTGATGACTTTATGAGAGAACTTATTTTCAAGTCTAGTGACTAAGGTAATGAATGAATGTTTAAAGTTAGACTTTGAAGATATTGGAAGAATCCAGCAATATTTAGTAAATTCATCAATAACATTGGCATAATACAAAGCACCACATGTGGATGAGGTATGACATGGACCCCATAAATCCATATGTAACAATTCAAGTGGATTTGTAGCTACATTGCATGAAAACTGAAAAGGTAGCTTATGAGACCTACAAATTTTACATTCAGTACATGTAAATGGTTTATTGGTAACATTTGACAACTGAAGTTGATGACAAAGTCTCTGGAATGTTTGAAAAGATGGGTGACCAAATATTCTGTGGAGCAAGGCATGATCAATAATGGTAGAAGCATTATGTGATTTGCTGAAGGAGATAGGATAGAGACCATTCTTATGTGGTCCTTGGAAGAGAGTGTTCCCAGAATTGAGGTCCTTAACAGAAAATCCATGAGAATCAAGAGTCAATGAGAAGTTGTTATCAGATGTGAATTTATGGATGAAGAGCAGATTATATGATGACTGTGGGATAACTAAGACATTTTTAAGAACAAATGAATGACCATTAGCAAGTCTACTAGAGTGTCTTGTGTAAGAAATGGACATACCTTCACCATTTGCTGTGTGAATGGCCTCAGCACCATCATAAGGTGTAACATCCTGTAGCTGAGTAGAAGAGGTTGCAATGTGATTATTAGCTCCACTATATGCAATCCATTCTTCTTTGTCAAAGATATCTGCTGTTGCTAACATGGCACTGAGATTAGAAGGTGGAGGTCTGCCTTGATAGGAGAAGTTTAACCTTTGAGTGCATTTAGGTGCAAGATGACCATCTTGTTTGCAGAGTTGACAAGGTTCCTGTGCAGGTATTGAAGTAAAACCTCTACCAGAAGTATATCTGCTGAATATGTTGGGGTTAGGATATCTTCCTCCATTATAACCTCTGCCTCTAGAAGAATTTCCTCTATAAGGATAACCTCCTCTGAAGTTGCCTCTGTGAGCAACAAAAGCTTTTGCATCTGAAGTTTCAAATGTAGTTTTGTGCCTCTCACTGATAACAGTTTCTTCACTTAACAGATTATTATGTAACTCTACACATGTTCTTGGTGGATTTCGATGCCGCATTGCAGTTGCAAAAGGAATATAATCTGAATTCAATGCTTTAAGGGTAACAACAACCCATTCCTTGTCTGAGATTATCACTCCAGCAACAGCTAACTGATCAGACAATGATTTGATTTCATTAATCAAAGAAGGAATAGATTTGTTACCTTGAGTAAGTGATAACAACTGTGTGCGTAGCTGAATCGAGTGAGTGGATGAAGCTCTAGCAAATCGTTCTTCAATGCTTGACCAGAGATGATGAGATGTTGTGGATGTTGAAAAATAGGAAATGACAGAGTCTGAAATTGTTGAGTGAATCCACATTATGATGGTGGAGTCTTCATCGATCCAATCCAGATATAATGTATTCTCAATTTCATTAGTTTGATTACGAGCTGAAGTATATTTAGGTGGACATGGAAAGGATCCATCCAACTAGCGACGTAATTTGTGTTTTTGAATAACCGGATTCATCAGATTCTTCCAGGTGATGTAATTATCTTCTTTGAGTTTGAGATGAACAAATCCAGTAAGTTGATTTAATGGAATTTTAGAAAATGAAGTTGTTGAAGTTGGATTTTCCATTGGTGATTGTAATGAAAAACTTGAATTTATTACGTTATTGAAGAAAAAGATTAAGAAAGTTGAATATCGCAACAAAAAATTGTAAAGAAAGTAGATCTGAGAAAATTTAATCAAGAAATTAAATTCTTGATAACAAGATTCAGATAAGAAAGATTGAATCATTACCTATCAAATTCAAAAAAAAGATACACTTGATGATGATCTTCTCAATGAAGATTTTGGATCAAAGAAATTTAGGTTGAAGATGAACCCTAACCTAACCTGCTCTGATACCATGAAAGCAGTGTATCTATTACAGAGAACTCTCTGAGAGAGATAATGATTCATTACACTAAAACAATCTGTTTAAACAATTTTAATACAGAAAGAGAAAGTCAAGATGATAAACATTTGAGATAACTATGTAAGATATAACTCATTCACAGATGTCTAGCACGTGTGGCAGAGAGAGAGAATCATAAATTCAAAATCTTAACCTGCACTGCATCTGCTGTTATCCTTCACCACTGCAGGAGACATTATTATTTTCGATCTTCGATGAAGTAAAGGGATTAGAAGATCGTTGAAATATGATCTGTAATTATCAATGGGTTTTGAGAAGAAACCCCTAATTTTGATTGTTATTAGAAACAACAAATGAAAGAAGTAATCACTATGTGAGGACGATTGATCGAATTTAGAATAGTGGTAAGTAGAGTTGTCGTTCACTCGGACTTGTTGAAATCGATTTTAGGATTTAATAAACTAAAATAAAAGAAAAAATATATACAAAATATTGTCACAGAATATTAGGAATAACCAAGACACTGATTCCACTATTACACATGAATAAATTATGGTAAATAAGCCAAAACTCTAATTATCTTTTAAGTCCCTTATTTCTTAATTTACATATAATCAGAAAAATTCTCAAAAATTGATTGTATCCCCTAAGCATAGATTATCTTAATACAAAGCATAACCCATCTAATTGAATCACAACTAATGAAGGAATTATGCAAACATTTAAAAACTCTGCAAAAGCAGTGATTGAGTGAATCATAAATTATAAATTAGAGAAAATAAATAATTACCAATTATTCATGCGTAAGTAGCTTCCTCATTGCCTTGGTTGTGGGAGAATTAGCTCATCATCATGTTGGAAACACGCTCAAAAATTATTTTTATTGCTCAAAGTGTTTACAAATGATGAAAATGGGAGAAATATATTAAAGCAGTGATTTTCTTTGGGCTATTTTGTGTTTCCTCCCCTCCCAAGATCCCTAATTAGCGTTTCCTCCCCAAAAAGATTCAAATTAGTGATTCCTCCTATCGTTAGGTATTCCATCCACTGTTCAGTTAGCTGAGTCAGCTCCTATGCACGCGTGGCAAAGATATTACACGTGTTTTTCTGTTCTTCTTCTCCCTAAACCGTACGTAACTGAGTCAGCAATTAGTTTTCGCTGTTCTTCCACTCCATTAAACCTGCAACCAATATTCATTTCCTGTGGCATATTCCATATTCGTTACCGACACAATAACAACAACATTGGTACTGCCAACAATAGCTACAATACCACCCAAAACCGCAACACATATCAAATCTAGTTATATCTCAAATCAATTATAAGAAGTAATCAAAACAATTAAGTAATCATAATCAAGAACCTCTTTTACAGTATCAAAAATACTAAAAATAGCCACTAGGAGAAACATATCATCACTAGAAACACCGATTGCCATCACCAACAACATAAAATGTCACCACAAATATCCATAATATCGCCACCAGTACCATCCCCACCAATTACTAATTCCATCAACAAATTTCATCGATTAACGAACTTAAAAATCAAATTTAGTTCCCTTGTATCTTAACTGAACTCTAACTGAACTCTAACTGAAACTCCAATTAAATCCTTAATTGAATTCAACAAAACCCCAAAAATTTCATTTGAACTATCTACACCACAATCACCAATTCTAACAGTACTGCCAACATGGTCAACATCAATACTTGCCACAGTTACCAGGAAAGCACTACTCTTCATAATCAATTTCACTCATCATAATTAGTTTCAGTTGAAATCCCTACCGTAAACCCAACTGTTCTTCCCTAATATTTAATAGATCTTAAAAATTGATGTTGGGGGTATATGACAGATGCATCGGTGGTAACAACAGATGGAAAAAGTGAAAATGAGCGATACTGTGACAGGATAGAAGGGGTTGTAGCAGAGAAATTTCAAAGACACTTGATGCAGACGGAGCCGGAGAAGAAGAACAAGAAGAAGGGAAGGACATCTCGCTCTCTGTCTATTATTTTTGTTACAACTCGTGTTGATTAGACAATGAAGTTTTTTTTCAGATTTCAACACCTGTCCCGGATTTATTTTCATTCAGAGGGCAAGTTAGACATTTTTCTAAATTACAGCCACGCGTACACATTTACTCAGCTTACGTGTACGATCTATGCCACGTGTGTACAGATGCCGACTCATCTAACCGATCAATGGATGGAAAACTTGACGATAAGAGGAAACACTAATTTGAATCTTTTGGGGGAGGAAACGCTAATTAGCGATCTTGGGAGGGGAGGAAACACAAAATAGCCCATTTTCTTTTCTCTCCAAAACTCCCTCTCAAATGTGCTATCTAGCTCTCTATTTATACACACAAATACGCATTACTCAAATATATTCTTCCATAACTCCAAAATCTTCTTCTTTTTAATTAAAAATATCTTCATGAATTTTTCTTTCTCTTTATTCTCTATATTTCTTTACTAAACCCATATCTTCTTTAATTCGCAGAATAAAATCCAAGATAAAATCTTCTAAGGATATTTTCTTGTTTAATACAAGATAACTTCCTTTTTCTTCACAACTTCCTGTTTATAAGGCAAGAAGATATTCTTATGTTAAAGATAATAAATCCTTTACTGTTGAAACCAAATTTCCCGCCATTTTCTATATGTACGTGAGGAAGAAAGGTAGCCCCTTATCCACCGCTTGGTGCGAATATCCCGTGGATGCCCCTTCGTAATTGAGGTGCCCCTTATCCTACATTGAGAGTCCGAATAACACGTTTCCTCCGGGGTGCCTTTTAACACTTTTTCGAGACGAATTTTCCAACAATCTTTATTTCCAAAAAATACCTACAAACACACAAAACACCATAATAAGGACAAAAACGAGTACTAACAATACGAAACATTGAGGACAAATTAGACACATAAATGTGTCTATCAACGATCCAAGGAGATTAATCGCGGCGCTGCGCTGGTAGATGGATAAGATGCAACTCAGAGTCGGAGGACAAAATATGTCACTCCTTGCAAGGTTAAAATCGTAATCGGACCACTCATTGTATCTTCAACTCATCATCTCCTTTTTTGTGATCTCGACTGAGCGGACATATGATGTCTAAGGCTAAGTCCTATGGGTGCTAATCTAGCAGCTCTTTAAGTCCTATGGGTGCTAGATTAGACATCCCCTTAAGTCTTATGGCTAAGTTGTATGGGTGATAGATTAGACATCCACATCAGTTAGGGCAACCTCTAAAGTCCTATGGGAGTGTTAATCTAACAACTAGATTAGCAACCCACGTTAGCTGGGATCACCGCCCAACGATGTTTGGTTCAGCGCAACTAATTTCAGTCGTCAGATCAAATTTTGTGATTTTTGTGAGCGCTGAACCATCTAGCGTAAAGGTGATTTTTGTGGCACTGAACCGTTCAGCGCTTCGATCTCGCTGCTACTTCACCTGAGAGCACATGCTAGGAAAGAGAACTAGTGTTAATTTTTAGGCCATATTTTTTTTTTATTATTGTTAACTGCTAATATAGCCCACAGGACTTAGTCTTAACAGAGAGACAGCTTTTTAATTCGGAAGAAAACGGGTCATGTTTGTCTATCGGCCACGAAATTGATGGCAACTTTGTTAATTTTCCTTCCTCTATGACTAGGAAAGACACGTACATTCTTGGATAGTTGTCAAGATACCATCAGAATTACACGTGCCTAAATGTAAACATAAATCTATTGTATTTTGAATGTAAAACATAAATCTAATGTATTTTGACTAGGGTGTTTTGGTCTTTTGGTTCAAAAGAACCCTAAATAGGGTAGTGTTTTCTTCTCATCTGATAATCTCAGTTCTGCCTTTCCTAATTTTTTCATGGCCGTGCGCCCCCAGATCTTTTCCCATTCAAAGTCTTCCAATCAACTGCAAAAATTATTGGAAAAAAGCATGTTAGCAGGAATGTTTGTAAGGATGTGATTTTCTTGGTGAAAGTCAAAATCAACATCTGTAAGTATAATGCACACTAACTTAAATTGAAATTGTTTCCCATGTCTTTATACTAACATTATTTTTGTTCAATTGGATTTTTGAAAATCATGATTTAGTTATCCTAATAACTCTTAAGGATACTGAAAGACATCTGTTTAATCAGATGTTACAGACTTATAAATGTTTTTTTTTTTTTTGTAGTCATATAAATCTGTATTTAGGGCTGGTTGCGGTTAGATGAACCTAAGAACCTTGAACCATGTTCATACTTTAGCTTATTTTTTCAAGACCTAGAGAGACATCTAACAAATCATTTAGAAATTTTTGTTTTGATAAACAAAATATGTCAGCATACTCACAAGTTAAGCAGTTGGTGAGTCCCATTTCACAAACGGTGCCAGCCTAACATGGGCTTTACTCCATACATGTAGTAAAATCCCCCCACACCCTTGTTCAATGTGCAATAAGTTCCTAGTTGTGAAGCATAATACAATGTCAAAATTACTGTCTCAAAAGTTTGCAATTTATCCAGTCAATCACCTCCATTGCACGGCTCCCGATAAAACTTTCTAGAGCTCCATTGCTTAACTTGCCCCTTCCCAAAGAACTGAAACTTCAGCTTATTCTGATGAGTTGCAGGTCAACGGATATGTTGCAGTAAATACAATGTAAAGTATCAGAATTTCAATCTATAAATTCTTAACCACCAGTATTCTGGCAAGGCAGTGTCAAACTCCACCAGAATTAACAATGACTGTGATTTCAATATACTAATTGCAACTGTGATTTTGATGCAAAGTGCAAACAGTGACATTTTTATGTTTGAGCATTGTATCAAAATGGTAGCTTCATAGTCAAAATACTTCCCAAACATTTTGTTTATTATTTTCTGGGGAAACATGTGTTGTGCTAAATCGAAGTCTCTCACGGTAACTTCTGGATACTTGTAAGAACTTGGTAGGCGGGTTGTTTTTCAGTAATTTCTTTAAAACATATCACATGATTTAGCTTGCCTGAAGAAAACTAATTGAAGTGTTCAAAGTAGTGGTGGAATGTGTACCTCACATAGTCTATGCTACAATTCCTTGCCCGACAGGTGCACCATATGTAGGATCAAGTTTGTTGAGCTCCGCTTCGACTCGCACAATCATCCAAACCGCCCTCCTGATGATTTCGCCTATTGACATGGCAAGTGCTATCCACTGATTAGTGAAAAAGCTAGGAGATAGGCGGAGTGCCCAGCTGGTACGCAGAATGAGATCACCTATAATGATAACGTAATAAACCTGCAAAATGAAGTTAGATTTCACGAACTTAACTCTTGATAGTCACATGCCTCTATCTTCATTGATATAATTTTTTTTTTTTTTTTTTTCACAATTTAAACGCATAGACATTGTTACTGGTACATAATATGAGGAAAACTACTAGGCCTAGGTGAACAAGTAATAACGTTTCCTTAATATACAAGTAAGTAATAATGTTTTACCCCTTGAAATCTACTGTACACTATTTTTATTATTGCATAAGAAGTAGAATCTGAATCTACTTTTCCTTTTTATTATACTCTATCCTGCGATGCTCCACCTCGCCTTGTAGTTTGTTAGCATTAGATAGAGTAATTTTGGTATTTATGGTTTTCACCTATATAGGTTGTATCTGTGCAAGGAATTGGATATTAATCAAAATTCTCTCTTATCTTCTTATTCTTCTCTCTCAATTTTCTGTAGGCAGACTGCTGTTTCTGAGATTTAGAGCACTCTATTATAAGTGACCTGATCATGGTGAACCACAATGCAGATATGGAGGCTTTAGCTAAGCAATTAGCTACTGTACTTCATGCTCAAGAAGTAGTATCAAGGGTTTTTAAGAAGTAGTAGCTTCGAATTAATTGGATCTGTATTGAAGGAAGTGACGCTAATGGAGAAAGAAATCGATAAAAAACTGGAAGAAACTCCTATTGATTCAATTTTAGTGAAGGATTTCATTCATAGTTCTTCAACTCCTACAGCAGCAGAAGAAGGTAATTATCGATGTACACCTAAAATTGATTTCTCTGATGTGATGGAGCCGGTGCTATAAATTCAGTTCAGGATTACAAGGCGAAGTCGAAGTTTCTGTATTATCAAGAAGGTAAACCCTTCTTTTCTGATGGAGTTGGTAGTGGTACTGCACTTGACATATTGGTTCAACCGAAGAACCAGAGGGTAAATGGGTAAAGCAGCTCAAAGGCATTGTGCTTGGCAACAGGGAAGTGTTTTCTATCCATTCATGGCAGTCGGATGACAATGTGGAAGTAAATGAGCATGACTGTGCACTGGAGATTCAGTTGGAGGTAATTATGATCATTTCAGGTTCAATTAATGTTGGTGATGAGATTGGGAAAGTGTCAGGTCTTTTGGGAAACTTCCTTCTTGGGTTTTCACATACTCTTTACCTGGAACTGAGTGTTGTTACTGTTAAATAACTTCCTTGTGGCACTATTCTAGTGGGTGAAGATATGATTTTAAGTTATTTTGTTGCAGAGCTGCTGCTGCAGCATAGCTTTTAGGATAAGACGTGCAGAAATTCGGAAGGAATTGAATGGAGGGGAACGAATTTTCGAGCTCAGGAGGTGGAGTGATGAATCCAGGTTCTAGGCAAATATACTTGACTTTCCCTGCTGATAGCACTTTTACAGAAGAAGATGTTTCCAATTACTTCAGGTTGGTTCTCTCAATTACCATACTCGGGATTTAAAAAAAGAGAAACTTAATACTATCTACTATTATGTTTTTCTTTTGATTACTTGGAGTTCCCTTTTTCACTAGTATATGAAAGAGTGAAGTTCAAGACTTCAATTCACATTGAACTACTTCTCAAGTTCAAATTCAAACGAACACTCTGAAAATTTTCTTTTGTTTGTTGAAGCATTTACAGGCCAGTGCAAGATGTGAGGATTCCATATCAGCAGAAGAGAATGTTCGGGTTTGTCATATTTGTGTACCCAGAAACTGTGAAACTGATCCTGGCAAAAGGAAACCTACATTTCGTATGTGATGCTCGCGTTCTCGTCGAGCCTTAGAAGGCGAAGGGGAAAGTCCCTGATAAGTATGTGGACTTTTTCTCTTGACAAATTTTTAGTTAGGCATCTCTACACCTCCGGTTTATGTACACATTCTGATATTTAGTTCTTCATCTGTGATTAACAGGAAGCAACAGAACTAAGGCGAAAGAGGAGAATATTCATCTTGTACTACCCCCACTGGTTTAGACTCTAGAGATCCTTACGACTTGCAACAACTTGGTATGCTAATCAGTTCATTTTTTGTAGTTGTGATTGAAAATGTTACCTAATGGTTACGATTATGGATACAGTTATGAATAATCTAGGAAATCGATACAGAGTTTTGATTTCTCAATTATCCAACTTAATTTTACAGGTGGAGCAAGGATGTTGTACAGCAACCAGGATTTGTTATTGAGAAGAAAATTGGACGAACAGGCTGAGCTTCAACAAGCAATAGATATGCAAAGTCGCAGATTGATGGGCTTGCAACTTCTAGACATCAAGAAACACCAGCACTACAGAAATTTATCCATGGGAGCTGTTCCAATTCCCTCTCCAACTCAGTCTCATGCCTTCCTCAATCAAACTCTGATCAATTCGATGTCCTCTCCCAGGAGTTCCGAGTCACGTGAAGGTATCACAAACTACACTAATTATTTTCAGTTAATATTTTTTACTTTTTATTATTTTGAATTGATGAACAAATTGCTGAAGGTACATATCATCTCACTTGGGAATTTATCTTTTTATATCTCACTTGGGAATTTATCTTTTTATAGAAAATTGTGGAAGTCCTGCTGGAGGGGATCAGCATTCTCAGCAGCTGGCAGTAAATATGGATGTTAAGAAAGAAGAGCTCGTTTTTGTTGACAATATCAAAGAGGAGAAACCCAATGGGGAAAGCGAAGTCCATGAAGGGTAAGAGTTAAGAGATGCTAATCCAACTTTTACTTGGACCTAGTAAATGCTTTTGGATAGAGAAGTATGGTAGCTCATTTATGATGCATTACCAATTGTATACCCAGATGTGGTTGACCTCCTCTAGCTTTGGATTTTCAACCTTCTAAATTAAAATTTTTGAATGAGTGCAGCATCTCGGAGCACAATCTTCCCGACAGTCCATTTGCGTCTGGTGGGGATCCTTCTTCTTTCTTCTCCACCGGTACAGCAGAGACCACAACCTTGTTACTAATAATTTCACCGGAAAGGTAAGAACTTGAGCTACATGTCAACAATGGAGCCATGTCCTTAATAAAGGAGTTGGTAGAAACTCACTGATTGGGTTTGTGGAAGTCTGCGAAGTGGGCTTGAGTTTGAAGCTAGAGAATGTAAATTTTGAATTGGACTTGAAGGTAGTAAAGCTTTTAGTGGATGTGGTTACAAAAGTAGAAGCACGCTTTTAAGATATTTTTTATTGTTGTAATTTTACTATACTGAAAGATATAATGCATCAGATGCTTACTCTGCTTAATAAAGAAAATTGAAATCTTACCCATTGCCGATTGCCGGTCATGACTTTTGTTCGCTCGGTGGGCACACCAGGAAACCAGGCAAAAACCCTGAAAAACACCAACAGAGAAGAACTCAACACAAGAAAGCTTTTAAAGTTTTGAACATTTTTATTTTGTATGAATCATACCTCATTCTCCAATCAATATTGACATCCCACAAAAAGCTTATTAGTGAGTTGAACTCTACGAGGATTAGCCACCACATCCCGAACTTAGATGCCCAAGTGCTCTTTTCTTTAAGTAGAAGTTTTAAAGAAGAGAGGACTGTAACCAAGATTGTTGTAAAATTCATAAATCCTGCAATAATTTAGGAATGTTTGAGTATTACAGTTTTATTATGCAATAAGAGCTATGAAAGAATTTTAAAATTCCGAGACAAGTGAAGGAAAAGTGATAAACCATACCATTTATATATTGACCTCCCCCTTCCTTACCATCTTTATATAGACTTCTCCCCAATTTGATGCATTGGATTATGCGCAGTGCAAAGGGTAAGCATGTAACAACTAAACCAATTAGGGAAACTAGGAATTTGGTAAGCATGTAACAACTAAACCAATTAGGGAAACTAGGAATTTGGGGACAAGAGGAACACCCAAAAGGTGAAGCACAAGGAAGAGGGCCGAGAATACATCCGCTAACACCTAAAACAAGCATAAGAAGTCATTATTCAAAATGCCCTGAACTTTTGAGGTTTACTGCCCAACATATAAGAAAGCTAATGGCGCTTAATACCGAAAATACCTTGGATAAAGAAGTGATTATGGCTGTTAAAAATAGCTCCCGGAAATGTGGAACCTTTATTAAAACAATAATAAAAATATGTCATCAAGTTAAAAAAAAACTAGAATTATACAAATTACAGTAAGAATAACTAACCTCGGGTGCAATTACAACAGCAGCAAGTGTACTTCTAAGACATTTGAACGACCACTCGTGATATACCTCATGGTATATTACATACACAGCTGGAATCAATAAGTAAGTTGCCATCTGGAATATATCCAATCATGTTAGATGTTTACTTCAGTTATAGAATTTTATACGACAATATAGTATCGAAATAAACATGACAAGGGAAGAAATTTATGCAACATAACATACCGCACATAAAGCAGATTGAGTTGTCATTCCCAGAAAGCGAAGTATGACAAACAAGACAAGTGAGCAAAAGGTACCCGCCAAGTAACCCGACACTTGCTGGCAAACACCCAAAAATATAACTCAATTCATTGATATGATGTCAAGTTCAATTTCTAATTAAAATTCAAGTGGTATGTATTGTACCTCGATTATATCCTCTGGCATCAAAGGAGCATGAGTATCTTTGTAACCGAAAGCATCTAGGTAATTAACTTCGTGGTTCTTGAATGTTTTCAAGACCAATCCCCATCCGAGTACCATAAGTAACTGCAATTAAATAAGTTGATTTCGAAAATTCTATAAAACCCCAAATGAAAATACGAAATCTATTACTAGTTAGTACGTTACCAAGAGGAACAGCGGATGGTATATTGCCAATGCATCGCTAACAACGACGTGTCCTGCGGTCACGTTCATCGTTTCTCACCTACAAAATTTATTTCGGTATTATTACTATCACAAAAGCCTTTCAAATCCGTACTTTCTTTACTTTCACAAATCTTTTATTTTCACAAATCAAAATCTAATGCTCTCACTGTCTCCATTTTTTTTACATATATATTAAATGAGGCTAAGAATGTGAAAGTAAACAAAACAAATTAGCTGACAATAAGAGGTAGAGTGGGTTAAAAGCACGTGCGAAGCGGTATTCTAGTATATAAAAATTGCAAGAAATCGCATATTATTAGGTAACTAATATGTGAGGGACTCTTCACTTTGGCATGCACAACTTGGATGGTCCACTCCATATCAAAATTTCAAAAACCAGAAATGGAAATACATGAAAAAAATGAAATGTCATCATCCAATGAGAAAATGACTTGACTGTAAGTAATGAATTATCATGAACATGGTAAATTATGCAATTTTGCTCGCCTTAAGAATCTGCTCAGGCACAACAAATTTTGTGGTGACTCGAACAATACTAGTAGTTGCAAACATCAACTAGTGCTACCATAACATTAAATTGGAAATAGTATGCACATCAAACACAACCATAAAGCCAAAATAACACAGTGGAGTAAAAATGAGGAATACCAAGAAAAGCATTACAAATCTTGAAAACTCCAAGTCAAAATTTTCACTAGCTAGACTGTCACAAGGAAAAACCAGTTCCAGTAGCTATTTACTCTTTTCACTATTGTCCATTTGTAAACATCAACTACTGACATGAGAACAACAGTACCTAAGATCAAAAATAGTCCAGTTCAAACTACTCTTGATCCAAATAATGTTTCTGAAGAGTACAGTTCCTTACCAATTTAGACCCATCAGTTTTCAGTTCTATTTCTCTGTTATTTGTAGCACTAACGAATATCTATAAGCATTGATAAAAGAAATCTAGGGAATAATGGCAAGAAATCTGGATAGAAATTCTATTGAAGCTAAAACTTGGTAAATCAATTGTGTTACAAAAACAGGAGACCACCAAGTTGGGATACACAGGACTTGCCTGGATCTTGACATCCTGTAGAGAAAGTGAAAGTTCCTAAAAGACCAGAAAAATCGTTTCTAATATGCAACTCAATTGACTTGATAACAAGATGATTTCGGAAATGTATTGGATATTGACATTAAAGGAGGTTGGAGGTTATTGCTTGAAGTTTAGGAAACCCAAAGCAAAACTGGTTTTCCATGGCCAACACTACTAGATAACAAAACTGCAGAATTAGACGGAATTGCGATGAAACAAATAATGATAAACATCACCTTAAATCTGCTATGAACTTCAACACTCGAGAGATTCCTGTGTAATGTTTGCAACCACCATCATCTACAAGTATTACATAGACAACATAAAAAGATCAATACCCAAAACACAACGCAAGAAGAAATCGCATTGTAAACATAAACAATAGTTAGGGTAATTAGATATGAGCTGCTTTTTAGTGAATCAAGATCCAAAACAAAACAAAATCTAAGGAATGTGATTACTGAAAATTGAACGACAACCAAATCAGATAACTCAAGCACTAACTCAATTGATTCTCACATTCTTTCGATTCTGAAAAATGAGTAAATCCCTTGTTTTCAATCCAAAATGACGGTGACAAAAGCTAATTAGAGTAAACATGGAACAAAATTGCTTACCCTGAAGCTTTTTTAATCTTTATATCCTGATGAAATGGGAAGATGATGAGATGATTCAGGGGGAAGAAGAGATTTGACGAAGAAGAAGAAGAAGAAGAAGAAGAAGAAGGGATTTGGATTTTTTTTTATCTAAACACTGTAAAGGACTCTATCATTTCTTCATCACACCGATTTCTAACACATCACCGAAGGCGTCTGTCTAGCTAAATATTCTCTTCCCCTGGATTTTATGACGGTGAGGATTTTAGTGCCACCTGGCGGCGTCTAACTTGTGGGACACACAGGATTTGGGGGACCCTATAAAAAAACATAAAAAGGTTATTTAAATGGAATATTTAAACAATTGGTACGTGGTACCTCAATCTTTGGATCATAGTCGCCTTTTGGAATTTAATAGAAGTGACGGCAGAGAATGTTCCCCTGACTATACATTTATTAAATAAATAAGCCAAAATGAATCACTTCCAAATCTATTGGATCACTCAAATCAAGTGAATTGAATAATAAAGCTCACTTCCTCCACCCTCCGCAAACACAATTATTATTGTATCATTTACTCCCGAGTCCCGACAAACAAGAGTTTTAAGTGCTGGACCGGAACGGGCGGTCCAACCGGTGAACCGGTGACTCAACAAGAAAAATTGGTTGGGTCATTATATGACCCGTTAACACTTCCGTAAATCATGAGGAAACAGCTGGGCGTACTGAACTGGTCGGTTCACCTGGTGAACCAAATGACCCATCTAGGTTTGTGATTGGTTCATGCAGTTATCTCTACATTAAAATTACAAACTAGGTGGAGCATTCTGGTTAATTAGTACACTTGTTGCTTTGATCATGTAAAAACAGATTCACACTAGGAACTACCACGTTCTGTTTCCATCCTTTTGTGTCTACATTATGCTTATAAATCCTTTTCACTAAAGTTAAAACTCTACAGATATCTCTTTCTTATGAGAAAAAATTTAAGTTTTACAATGTAATTAAGATTCCAAATTTGCTTTTAGTTTGATTACAATTATAGTTGGAGAGAAATTTATATGAGTCCATAACTTGACTACAAGGATATTTCAGATTAATTTATCATGTTCTTTAATATTAAGAATTATAGATTGGATTTTAATATATCAAAATATTTTTGGATAATAGCCATTTCCTCCGAGCTCCATTATTATTCAAAAACTGGTTTATTGTTTGAGGAAAGTTATTATTAGCGATAGAAAGATAAATCACATCCAATGCTCGACGATCTAATATCTGTCCTAGCATCATTATTAAATACTAACCTGCTAGACATAGTTAGAACTAATAATATTTAATACCTTTTTAATGAAGGATTAATTGGGGTATACCGGAAATAATCAGGGGATACTTTACTAGTCATGCCGAAATGGAAAAACATGCTGATTTTTATTGCAGGTGTTAAAAAGCCATGCCGGCATGAACAGTAAAATATCCCCCAATTATTTCCAGTATACTCCAATTAATCGTTTTTTTTTAATACTAGTCCACAACTATTTTTGTTTAAGTAATCAAGCTTTGTTACTTTTTAGTAGCAATGTTTTAAAATCGGACCAGATATCAACCTAGAAAAATCACTAAGATAGGGTCATCCGGGTCAACCAGTGGTTCACTTGGTCAGGCTTTCTACCTTGTTAACTGTGCATGAGCCCTCAATATGTAACTCTTTACATTTATGCCACTGCAACAGAAGATAAACTTCAATTATGAAACACTTCGTCTTTGTCACGCACAACGCCTCTCTCTCCAATTTTAACTATCGCCAATGGTTTTTCTTTGTGCCTTATCTTTTTTTTTTTTTTGACGGAAAAGAGGAAAACTAAATTAAAACTGAGTCTCACTAAAGAAGTGAGAAACAGAAATAAAAGTGAGCTAACATGGCTAGCTCATACTAATGGTTTTTCTTTGTGCCTTATCACAAATACCATGATCCTCGTCTCCATCAAGAAGTTTTTTTTATGTAAAATATAATATCATAACGATCGGCTTTTTTGTTATAATAATTGTAAAAAATTCTCGCTTTTCTCCATGTGCCAATTTTAATTCATCTTGTCTTCGTTTTGTGATTAATGATTCGGATTTAGCCATCTCCAATTGATTTTACTTTACTTTTCTAATTTCTTCTATGGTTATGTTTCTATTTGAATCCTTTGAACCAGCGAGTCGATCGTATTCAAGGGTCCATCAAGATTATATATATATTTTTTTGTTTTTTTAATTTTTGACGTTTCATTTTTAAAGTCGTTTGTTCTGAATCAAGTATGTGGTAACACCTATATTTTTTTTTAAGATACGTATGACATAATTTTTATTGATTAAAGAAAAATTTGAAAAACTAAAATATAAAATGTGTAATGGTTCATAGTTGAAACCATTTATGGACCGACTGGTATGTACTGTTTATCGGTCGAACTTTTCGATTCACCAATATAGAACCATTCTTTGAATAAATGATGAGTCAGTATTGAAGTAGACCAGAAATGTAATTGGATTACCGGTTTATAGGTTTGACCGGCCGGTCTAGTCCGGTTCTAAGACACCTGGCAGTAGAGCAAGATTTTACACGTGTACATCTCTAGTCGCCGACTACCTTGGTCCGACCTCTTACTAAAGGAGTTCAATTATGTTCACATTCCTTTAAAGAGTGTATATTTCGCGTATCTTTTTGATTGGTTGATTAGTTAATTGTTGGGTCCATTACCCTTCATGTTTAGGATTATGACCCTCGTTATATAACTCCCTAAATGTAATCGATAGTGGAGATTGAAATGTTACGAGCACACTCGCCAAGGAGGGTGCACAAAATCAGTCTCCTTACTATCCGACTAGTCCTATGATTATGAAGCAGAATTCATGGGGGCATGGGACCACTATGAAAAGATTATTGAGCAATCATTTGCTACGTTAGATTTTCTGTACCCGTTCTCTTGGACTTTACACTGACGACCTTTTTGAATCAACAGAGTGATGAAGAGGTATATTCCCTGATTTTGGCATTAAAAAATCATAAATGGATGAGTCAAAATGGACACTGCCTGCTACAGAAGAAACACAACTATTAATGCCAGGGAGTGGTCCCGTGAGTCAAAATAAATAAATAAAAAATCCCCTCCCCAGATTAAAGAATCACTGAAAAGGGTGGAATAAATTAAAAAAACACTCCCCTACCATGGTCCGACCTCTTACTAAAGTATCCGACTAGTCCTATGATTATTAAGGCTGCATAAGGGGCGGTTCGGTCCGGTTTTCTGTTGGAACCGGTCCCTGTACTTGGTGTTGACCGTTACCTCATTTTGAGGACCCGTACCTAGACCTGGACATGTACCTGTTAGACCGGTCCGGTACAAGTCCGGTATCTGGTTTTTACCCATATCTTTACAAATTGATTAACAACATCACTGTATTCCATAATAATATATATAAAAAAAAAAAAAATCATTATCCATTATCCACCTTTAATTGCATATAAAGAACTACAAGCTTCAATTCAGCATCAAAACACAAATGAAACACTTCAATCATCCAACCATCTATCAAACAAATCAACTATGGTTTATGTATTGAAATTCAGAACCCAAATCCCACAAGGAGAAGAGAAAATAGTGATGGCGCTTCAATTCTTCAACGACAGCAACAGACATCTCTTCGGCAGACCCTTGAATTCTTCTTCTCTGATTTCTTAGCTTCATCTTCAATTCGTAATCAACCCATTAATCGATTGACATAAACAACCAGCTTTTCTTCCTTTACAAACCCTAAATCTCCATATGTCAAGCAATTCAGTCCCTCTGCAAAAAAACACCATCAATCAATCAATAATCAAAAACCCACAGAATTAAATTCAGGCATCAAAGTTTTTCTTCATAATTTTTTTTGATATATCATGAATCAAATTAAACATGCAGAAAAAATTCGATTCATCATCAGAAATCAAATATTTTGAAAAAATTTCATTGTATTGAGAGTAAGAATAAAGATCGTAGCTTTGTGTGCAAAACAATCGATCTACGAACCCCCAAAAACAAAAACTAAAATTCTAAAAATTCAAGAATGAATGTTCGAATCTATGTATGGAAATTCTAGAAAAAAATCAAAATTTTGAAGATCTCAAAACGGGAACTAAAGAGAAGAACTTATCTGTAATGAAAAAGACAGAGGGAGGAGTTTCAGTTGAGATTAGGTTTGTCGTTGCCGCTGTTGCTGTTAGGGTTTTAGCTTGACTCCAAGCATACCAAGAAAAAGAAAATGAAGAAGAAAAATGAGGAGTCGATAGAAGTATCCCTCAAAGACCCAGGGTGGACGACCACGATTAAAAATTAATCAAAAATCTAACGGCTGATAATGACCGGGAAAAATGGTCTGGTACAGGCCGGGAATCGTTAGGAACCGAATACCTGTACCGGTTCCCTTCTCCATTCACGTTCCCTATAATTATTGTTCCAGTTCCAGTCCGGTACCGGTTCTTTTTTTCCGGTTCAGTGCGGTTCACCGGTTCCGGTTCGGTTCCTGTGCAGCCTTAATGATTATGAAGCAGAACTCTATGGGGCATAGGACCACTATGGAAAAAATTATTGAGCAATCATTTGCTACGTTGATGGTCGTTTTTAGCTTAGGGTTAAAATCGTAAAACTATTCATCTGACATGACGTCACTATGACCACTATCACACTTATTGAATCAAACAACATGCCTACGTAAGAATTACCAGGGTACCCTTTTTTATACGTGTGTCATGTTCCATGGCAGAACCCTTAGTATTAACTGACATCACCTTTGTATATGCCAAACCCTAATTCTCCCACCGTGCCAATGGCAAACCATGCTAGCCACGTCTCTGCGCCAAGGCATGCCACCCGCACCACCGTGCCAATGGAAAACCATGCCAGCCACGTCTCTGCACCAAGGCATGCCAACCATACCAGCCGCACCACCGTACATATGGCAAACCATGCCAGCCACGTCTCCGTGCCAGGGCATGCCAACCATGCCAGCCGTACCATCGTGCCAATGGCACTAGTACAGAAATGGCCTTTAGCCACGCCAAATATAAATTTCCCTGTCACGCCTTTTTGGTTTTGGCGTGTCTATAAGGTATACTTCTACCTTATAGAAACGCCATGTTCTATGGGCGTGTTAATATAAGTGCTTTCAGCCACGCCAGAGCTAGTAGCGTGTCAAAATATCAACCGTTTAGTCACGTTAACTTTAAATTTTTTATTGGGCGTGTTTATAGACCAGTCTATGGCCACATTATGTAGTTGTGGCGTGTCCAAAAGGTTAGTCACGTCATTTAAGGTGTGGTTTTAAAGTTGGTTCATTAGACACGCCAGTATATGCGTGTCCATAGTGTACGATTGATAGACACGCCAGTATATGCGTGTCCATAGTGTACGATTTATAGACACGCCAGTATATGCGTGTCCATAGTGGGCTTTTTATAGACACGCTTAATTCAAAGTGTGGCCAAAAAGTTCTTTTTTGGACACGCTAGTATATGTGTGTCCATAGTGTGCGTTCTATAGACACGCCGGTTTTATAGCGTGGCTAAAAAGTTCGTTTTGAAAAAATTAATAAAAAGATATTGCCCATATTCGAACGCATGACCTCGAAGGAGTTAGGTAACGAATCAATCCACCAAGCTGCCAATCTTTAGATGTTTAAAATTAGTGTTCTGAAAAAACTAAACTGGTTCAACGAATTCACATTTTAGTGCTTTAAATGCTTAAACTCTAATAATGTTAGCATACGCAAAATTTCCATATTAAAGACCAAAAAACTAACATTAAGATCTAACACCATCATTATGTTTACCAACAATGGCTAAAAATAGGGTTTAGTAGAGTAATGATGGTAAGTATCTAAAGGGTTGAAGATACTCTTTGATAGTCTGACATTAGACTTTGAAAATAGGGTTTAGTAGATTAATGATGGTATTGCGCATGGCATTGAAGTGGTGTGAATATCCAAGCGACAAGACTCTTAACCAAATGCCATAAACGACCATTTATGGCTAAACTACTGTAGTAGCAGGTTTTCCCACACTACACCCCTCACTATATTTTGATTAATTAGTCCATTGAAAGTTGTATAATTGAGAATGTTTATTGATTAATTTCATGAGTTGTTTACACAGGAAAGTAGGATTACACTTAGCAAGTAAAACACTCTTGAACTTTCTCTCTCTAATGACTTGCCCAACAATTCCAAAAAGATCTCTCCTCACAACAGACTCACTCAACCCTTTATATAGGGCGATACATAGTGGATGACAAACTAATCTATCCTTTTATTTCGGAAATGTTCCGCGAAGTGTCGCAGATGTACAAACATTTATTCCCGCGACACTTAACCTCGCGCCGTTCCACGTCTTTCTCTGTTGTTTTGTGTGTCGTTATTCATTCGTCATTTATTTTAGTTGCTCACATCGCCTCGCGACGTCATCTGTTTATTAATCCCGCGAGCCTCGCACGTTGCGATATTATGATCCTACATCTTGCCTCTTTTTCCTTAAATATTGCTTGAAGAGCGATTTTTTAAGGAAAAATCTGTTGTTGTAGTAATCTTTGATCTTTGTTGATGAAGGAACGAGCAGAAGAATACTGTACTTAAAAAGTACGTACTTGCCTCTATTCTTTTGCGATGTTCCGAAGTTTTGCGTCTCCTGTCTCTCCTCATACTTTTCTTGCGAAGGGAAGAATATCATGAGAGCGATGCTTTTTATTCGCTGCGCCTGCTTATCTTTATCTGTTTCAACTCCGTACACAGTTTTTAATCATTAAAGCCGTTTTTCGACACGTCTCTTCCAACCGTTTATTCTTGACCGTTCATGTCTCTTCTCGCATTAAATGACCTCGTTTTTCTCGAGGATCTTTTTTCCTATATATAGTTTTCTTTTCCCCTCCTTTTCATTCTTTAGTTTCTCTCTGCAACTTCTTTGATTTTCTTCTTCCGCAATTTGCGCTCCTGCTACTGCAAATCTTCTCTTCGTCTTTTTCTAGCATCGATCTTAACCTTTAACTTCTCATCCATTCCCATACTGATAATGGCTGCCATTAGTCGTGCATACAAAGCTTCTTTTGATGAAGTTCAACAGAAATTGCTCGAGAAGGGTTTCACTCTATCGACCATTCCTGATCAAGAACCTTCATCCATTCTTTCTGCAAAGTTATTTTCTGATCATCAATGTGATGATCAAAGGATTATAGTCTCGCTAGGTCAGCTTCTCGCGGGACTTCCCATTCCCTTATACGATCCAGAGTTGCCTCTATTTTATGAAATCTTAACCCATGAAAAATTCTCGAGGGCTATTTATCAATTGAGTGGCGATTGCATTCGCCTAATGCTTGAGTTCGCGAACCGCGGTGCAGGCAAAGGATCTTTATACTCTAACTCTGTCAGAAATCCCAAATTCGCAGACTTGGAAATAGCTGTTGAGAAATACACTGTGGAAAACTTTTTTGAAAATTACTCAGTGATAACTATGGTGAATGCGAAATCTCGCTGGGGCGTCCGCCTGAAGAAAAAGGATAATGTCTCTGAGGATAAATTGGTCATGCAGGATATTGATTGGCACCCGGGTAATAATACTACTCCTCGCCACTCCAAAGATGAGAAATGGTGGGTTGTACCCTTGATTTTAAATGGTCCTTATATCGCGGGCCCACACGTTCTTCCTGCGAATCTCGCAGGGTATCATCCTTGGGAATTCAAATGGCCTGAGAAGAAGAAAGAGGTATGTTTCCGACTTCAAATTTGGCTTTCGTGACTTTCTTTCTATAATTGCTGAGTTTGTGAAATCTCTCAGATAGCCAGGTTGAGAAGAAGCTACAAAAAGGATCCGTCGGAGGATACTCTGACAATGCTCCGATCGCTTACGAGTGAAGTAAGAATCACTTCCTTTCTTCTTATTTAAAACAATATTGTTGCCTCTGTTTCTTATCTTTACGCGTATGCGAAGGTTGGAGTTGAAGAAACTATTGCTGCGAAGATTAAAAGTAAGGGTAAAATCGTCGCTCGCCGAGTAAATCCTCTCCCCCTTAACTAAGAAGCGAAAGGTCCAATCCTCTTCTCGCCTTAACTCAAACTCTCGAATCTTCTCGACGAGGATAACCATGAATCGAATTCCTCTCTCGCCAAGAAGATTCCATTGACCCGATTCTTCCATGGATCGCTTATCCAACATCTTCTCGATCGTTTCCAAGGAATGGGAGATGCTCCCCTAGCTTCTCTTTGCGGGGCTCTCGCAAACGTGTGTAATGCTTTGCTTTACTTTGAAGGCAATAATTCATTCAATGGAGTCTCTAGAGTTGTGTCTCCCGACCTTTTGAATGCACTTGGGTCTCGGTATGTGTACAAATACTTCCCTGCTAATCTTTAAATTGTTTAAGTATATATATATGTTTTAATGATTTTTCTATCTTCTTTTATAGGTTGGAAGAACTTCCTTTGTAGTTGCCTCGGACCTTGAGAGAAAGACGCAACAATCTTGAGAAGAAGAATTCGCAATTGAGCAAGAAGATTCGAGAACTGGAGACTGAAGCTGCGTCATCTCGCGATAAAGACGAGACGATTCAAAAGTTAAATACCGAACTTGACTCCCAAAGGGATAAGGTGTCCACTCTTCAAAACGCTAATCAGCAACTTTATGGTATAAAATTTTACCTCCTTTTACTATTTTTTATTTAATCGGTCGCCTATTGCTACCTAACTTATTACTTTCGCAGATGTATATAATCTCTCCGATGAGGCTATTCTTCTCCATACATTTCCTGATCCTATGGATAATAACCTTCTTCTCGCTTACCTCAACAACTCTTTAAGTAGTTCATCAAACAAAATTAACTCCCTTTCATTAAATGAACTTCAGACCAAATATCGTCTTTTAGAAATTGAACATAGATCTGGTTTAAGTGCTGCCAACCAATTTAAACGAATGTTTCTCGAATCCAATAAAGAAATCAAAATTTTGAGGAAGAAAATTAGTGACCTTATAGATGATAAAGATCGCATTGCTAATAATGGTGCACAGGCATTAGCAACATTTCAAAAATCCCTCCTTGAACTACAAATTGAACGGGATGAATTGCTTCGCGGAATTCCTTGCTTAGTGAGCGAGAAGATCAAATTCGTTCCCTCCTTGTTATAAATAGTGACGATGAATTCGCCAGGCTGCGAAAGTTTTAGATAATGCCAGAATAATCTAGGTGTTGATGTTAGTCTTCACGCCGAGCATACTTCCTTGATTAAAGATATGATATCTGATAGAGAAGGTTATTTATTACACCTTACTACTTCTTACTTCGTAGTATTACTTGTAAATTATTAACTTGTTGTTACTTATTTGCGAGAATCCGAGAAGAGGCTTCGAGTTAGAATTAGAGAGCTTGAATCGAGAAAGAACAACTCGCCGGGAATTTTCCAAGAAGAATTGAAGAACTTGAATCAAAAACAACATTTCGCGAAGAGTCTCTCCTCCGTAATAACAAGTATTCCAAGTTGAAGGAACAATTTGAAACGACAAAGTGAAAAACTTTAATAATGATGCCGTTTCGTTTTCGCAATGGAGCCATGGAGTATGTTTGTAAACACCAGAACATCCCTCTGCATACATATCCCTGGCTTCTTGAAAAGGTTCCTGAGAATCTACCTGTCTCTCAAGTTTCGATAGTGAAGGCGGCGAAGAAGAAAATTCGCGATGAGAATAATAAAACGATGAATCGGATGAAGAAGAAGAATCACCCAAGATGTAATTCTTTTTGTTTTCTTTTCTTTGCGTGTAATATCTCGTACATTCTTTGTATCTTTGTTATAGTGAACTCTTTTTTCATGAATTCAATCTTCACTCCCCTTTTTTGTTAGTTCTTCCTTGTAATATAATTGGCTATCTTTATTGATGTATAACTCTTTCATCGGAAGATGAATAACAATATTCCATCTTTTCCATTCCCATACTTGCCTCTGGTATTTATCTTCTGATGGAAGAAGTTAATTATCCTCATGTATTTTGTTGGATAATAATTTTAGTGTTATTGAAATGTATAGCCGCGACGAGGTCGCAGATATCTTTATGAATTGAGAATTCTATCTCTTTTCTTTGCGCGACAAGGTCGCAGCCGCCTCTACACTTTCATGCAAAGGCCCATTGACCTTGCCTTATCATTTTGTGTGGTCTTCCAAGTCAGACCTCCCTAATTAGAGGTCCTCCCCTGCCACCGTTCATTGCGACAAAATCGCAGGACGTCTTTACACTTGTATGTAAAGACCCATTGATCTTGCCTTATCATTTTTCAAGTATTTTTGCCTCTGCAGGATGTTTTGGTTGCAACAATATGACAGGCCTAGATATCCTTGCGGATATAAAGTCCTATGACATTGCCGTCTTGCGACGAAATCGCAGGACGTCCGTACACTTTCATGCAAAGACCCATTGATCTCGCCTTACCCTCGCGTTAGTATTATTGCCTCTGCAGGATCATTGCACAAATATGACAAGCCTAAGTCTTCTTGCGAAAACAAAGCCTCATGACATTTGCGTCTGTTTTGGCACTCCCCCTAGTGGAGAGCACCGCCCTTATCATCTCCCCGGTTGCCCCTTCAAGGAGGCGAAACATCGGCCATACAAGACTAGCTCCTCCCATCCGGTCTTAACAACAACCAGTTGTTTTCGCAGTCTCTTATCCCTTATACCTATAGGGTTTATGGTTACGAGACTGCACCCTAAGTGGAGTTTTCTTCGGGCGAGTGCAACGCATGCCAAGACTTGCCAAGAATGGCCGGGGTAGGTTCATCCATCCCGGCACTCGGCTCAACCGTGTACCTCGGCGCCTTGAGCATACACTGACTCCTAGGAAGAGACCCTCGGTCGCCCAACCAGGGTATAACCTACATATATAGTTGGGAATCCAAGGTACCTCTTCCGGATAGGCTTTCATGGGCCCCAAATTTTCATGGTTCGAGGCTTCGAGAGCGGTGTAACCTTCCCCCGAACCACGGCGAGAGATACCCCTTATATGACGCACTTTAGGTCTTACATTTGCCTCTTACGAAATGTTATTCGCGAACTAGGGTGTACGCCATAAAGGTTCGTCCCATTCATTTGCGCATTTATATTTGTTAAATCATTCAATCATTCATGTTTCATTATTTGTTGATATTTGCTTGCGAAGTATTCGCACAGTTCTATTTCACTTGTTGTATTTCACTTTTCTTTCTTAGTCGTATTCTCATTTTACTCTTGGCTGCAAGATTCTCGCACATCATTACTTCAGTTGTTACTTTGCATCCTGCTGTTATTGATTATTCACTTCTTATGCCTTTTGTTCCTCATATCTTTTGCTTCTTCATTGTTATAATATTGGTCTGTCTCTAAGCATTCACCTCGCGGGGTATGTTCAGCCCTCACTTCTATAGCATCTACCATCAGTTTTCCTTTCTCTGTTCATTTCTCACATGTTGCTTCCAACCCTTTCTTTTGGCACTTCTTTCTTCGCAGCTTTTCTATATCGACCTCATGGCACTTTGTTGCGACTCCTTCCAATCTCCCCCGTATGATACCAATGCCACTTGGGTGTGGAAATTTTATGCATTGATGGTATGTTGAGGCGACCCCCAAGATTTCATGAAGCCATGGCCTCCCAATTAGTGCATTATACGGGGATTCCACATCAACCACACAGAATAAGACATCAGTTGATAATCCTTGTAGAGGTATGCTCATGTGAACTTCTCCCTTTGGTTTGTTTGCGGTGCCATTAAAGCCATATATCTTGTAAGTCGAGGGAATCAAATCCTCATCTTTTCCGCCCATCGTCTTGTAAGTATGGTAGAAGAGAATATTCACCGAACTTCCTGTGTCGATTAGAATTCGGTTGATCGCCCAACAAGCTTCGCCTCATCATCTTCTCCATCGACTGGTTTCGGGTTAATCTCTAGTTTCACAACCAACGGGCTATCGTGTGTTTCTCTTCCTTTTGGTACTTCATCTGCAGAGAAAGAAATAGTCTTCAACTGCCACTTTTCTAATCTGCGTCGTTCTCGCCGAACTCATTATTTCTTTATCATTAGCGTCTCTCGCAAAGACTCTACCGAGTACGTTGTCATGGAAATCTTCAATGGTGCGATAGGAGTGGACAATAGAGTTGCAGTTCAAATTCTTGGCTTTTGTTCCTACTTCTATCACAAATGTTTCCTTTCCTTTCGCTGACACTGTTCTGTGTATCTCTGGTGGTGGTGGTAATGTCTGACCTGTTTCTTCTCCCTTTAGAAAGTGATTCAGCTTCCCCTGATCAATCATCCTGAGAATAATTCTCTTTATGTTTCTACAATCGTTTGTTTGATGCCCATGGAAGCGATGGTAAGAACAAAACTCATGACTTCTATCGCCAGGCGGTGGTTCCATTCCAACATTCCAAGGTGCTGGTACATTTTCCATCACAAGTATAGCTTCCCGCATCTTTTCAACGCTAGCATTCGGTGGAGGCATCTTAATCTGTTCCCATCTTTGTTCTATGACTTCTCTGCCCTCCACGGTTATTTTGTCTTCGTCCACCATAAGTTTCTTGCACATGATCTAGCCTCTCGAATCTTATTATTCTTTATTACGGTTGTAGTAGTTCCTTTCACGTTCAAACTCTTCTTGATCGTGGCTTCCCATGGCTACTATCTTCTTCCCCTCATCGCCTCTCCTTGCTCGCTTGTCCTTGCGAAGTGCTCGCCACCGTATTTATGAATTGAGGTAACAAACTTGCGTTCGCGGCGTTGAAGCTCGTGTTCGCGATCGGATATGAATTCATTTCATTTTGTCTTTCTTCTAAGGCAATATATTCTTCCTGTAATTCTCGCAGTTCGCCATCGTGATTGTATTTTTGATTCTAAAAATTTGAATGTATAACAAGTTAGTCGCGAAGAGAGCATTCACAAATGAGAGTATGAGATATCTCTCCTCAACCCGTCTGTCATTTCGCTGCACATGGTCCTCCATCTTCTCATCAACCGTCTTAAGCTCTCGCCAATCCTTTGTTTCAACCCGAATACATCTTCAATACTGTCGCGAAGAGTTGTTACTTATGTATGCTCCCGGGAATGTGGCTTGTAAATGATTGAATGATGTGATTGTGTTCCTTGGCAGACCTTCAAACCATTTTAGTGCTTCTCCTATTAAGCTTGACGCGAAATATTTGCACAATATGGCATCATGATTCTCCCATTGTAACATACATCTCATGTAAGCCTTAATATGTTGTATCGCACAAGTTGTTCCATCAAAGATGTTGGTTAATGCGGGTAGATTGCATTTAGGAGGTATTCCTCCCATCTCGTACTTCTAGCGTGAAGGGATTCTTCGCGGCCTGCGATGGCTTCGTCCGCTTGTCTCCTTCCTCCTTCCCTTCTATTATTCAAGAATCCTCTCATTTCGACTAGTTCTCTTAAAATTTGTTCATTTGCCTCGAAAATTTGTTTCTACTGGTCTTTTTAGCTCTGCTTCTCTCCTTCTTCGCTCGTGCCTATTTTGACCTTCCTGGCTCATTATTTTCTCCTCTTCTCTCCTCGCGACGCTCTTCTTCGTCTCTTTCGTTAATTCGCACGCCATTATATCGGTTGTTCTCTCTTCTTGGTTGCCTCTCGGCTCTCATCATCCTGCACCCTTTCATACTTTGTTCGTTAATATTTCTATTGGTACGGTTTTGTTCCCTCCTTCTCTCGCGGTTGTCATGGTTATTCTGGGATTGCTTCTTCCATCTCTTGATTTTCCATTTCTGCTCTTATTTTTTCTCTTTCGCGAGCTAGTCGCGCTTGTTCAATGTAGTGTCTCTCAATGTCATCCTCGATCTCTCGGTTTCTTCTCAATTCTTCTCTCCCGTGTAGAATTATTCTTCCTTGAAATTGGATCATTCGGAGTTGCATGTTTTCTTGATTTTCCCTATTTCGCTCATTTTGAAGATTTTCGGGTGAGGAATATGACGATCTTCTATTTCCCCAATTCTCTCGCCATGCTCGTATTCGGATTTTGTGTTTCTTCCCGGCACTTTCTGTTGGTAAAACTCTCCTTCTTTCTTCTCTGTTCGATCTAGAACTTGATCTCACGCTACTTCTAGATCTCCTTCTTTGCAACCTCATATTTTCCATCCTCGGTTCATGATTTTGTCTTGTCAAGTTTGCTCGCTCCTCTTGCTTCTAATCGTCTCTCTTCGTGTATTGTTTGTCTCAATCTTTCTAACGCCGCCATTTCTTCGTTTCCCGGATTCATTTCTCCATTCATCCCTTGCTCTCCTTGTCCATTGTTCACCATTGCCGCTCCTCTTCTCTCTCGTCTTCGAATCGGATCTCCAAGTATGCACACTTACTCTATCATAATCTACAACCGCGTTTGCTCTTTGGGGAGATTGGTGGTTGGTCTTGACCTTCTCCATCATTTCTCATATTCATCCTTGATGATTCTCCTGTTTCATTCCTCCTTTCTCCAAAGAAGTCTCCCACTTCTTCTTACAATCGTTGGTTGCCCTTGTACATTTCTTCTTCTAGCCATCTTTCTTTTTCAATGAATTCTTGAGTATCTTTTCCAAATCTCTTCTCTTGTTAATCCAAATTCTTTCCAATTTCTTCGTCAATCACTTTGTCGTCCCACTGTTTCTAGCGCATATGTAGTAGCGAGTTTTCCCCACACTACACCCCTCACTATATTTTGATTAATTAGTCCATTGAAAGTTGTATAATTGAGAATGTTTATTGATTAATTTCATGAGTTGTTTACACAGGAAAAGTAGGATTACACTTAGCAAGTAAAACACTCTTGAACTTTCTCTCTCCTAATGACTTGCCCAACAATTCCAAAAAGATCTCTCCTCACAACAGACTCACTCAACCCTTTATATAGGGCGATACATAGTGGATGACAGCTAATCTATCCTTTTATTTCGGAAATGTTCCGCGAAGTGTCGCAGATGTACAAACATTTATTCCCGCGACACTTCTTAACCCTCGCCAGGTTCCACGTCTTTCTGCTGTTTTGTGTGTCGTTATTCATTGCGTCATTTATTTTAGCTGTCTGCGACTGCCTCGCGACGTCGCTGTTTATTAATCCCGCGAGCCCTGCACGTTGCGATATTATGATCCTACAACTACCACCATCATTATAAAGATAATAGAGAGATAAACAGATTATTAAACCAAAATTAGAAATCAGAGAAAGAGAAAGAGAGACGGTTAAGGAATAGTGAAATGGCCGATTCCCATGACATACGACATGCAAAGAGTGCGATTGAGGCTTTAACAAGCTTAGAGATGGAAAGTTTGATCGCTTTTATGAATCTGGAGATCACCAAGAAGAAAGAACAAGAAGAGAAAGAAGAATTTCAAAGATTAAGGGTTGAAAATGATGAGGAATTTCAGTAATGGATGACAAAGTTAGATGCCATAGATGCACGCCGACGTAGGGAGAAGCTTCAACGATGAGGAGAGTGGAAGTGTTCATGGGGGAAAACTCGTAGTGCGACTGAAAGTGATAGTGAAGATGAAGAAAAGAACTATGAAGGAGTAGAATATGAGGAGAGCGATTGATGATTCGATGAAGAGAGATGAGAGAGCAAAAGAAGCAGAGAGGAAGAAGAGGAAGAGGCAAGAGTTTGAAGATGTGATGTACAAGATCTATCTCGCCGAAAAGAAGAAAAACCCTCGTAAGTTTGCTCGAACCATGTCAGAACCCCTGAACGTGGATTCTGACGGAGAGGAGATTCCTGGGTTAGACCTCAATGGAGAGCTTGTGTTTTCCGGTGAGATGGTGGTTTGTAGTGAAGAAGAAGATGAGGAAGAAGAAACAGATGATGATGATGATCTCCATGGTCCCTACACATCTTCAGACGATGATGATGGTACTGGTGCATACTATGAAGAGGATGAGTTAAACTACAACAACAATAGTGACGGTGAATCTTGGTGATTGCCTTATAGGTACTGTCAAATCCCTTAGAACTAGAGTAATGTGATTTTGATTACTATTTCTCTTGTGCAGCTTCGTGAAAACTTGTGGGGATATTGATGGTACTTTATGTTGCTTGAAGAAGTGTATGGAGAATGGGGTTTCTTTTTTTGTTTTTTGTTTGATAGATGGTGTTGATGAAGATCTTATAATATAAGGTGTTTTTGGGGTTTAGTTTGCAGCAGGTGAATTGTAAATATAGCAGCCGGGAGAGTTGCAGTGGTTATGATTAACCTTTTTTATGTCAGGTAGATTAGTAATGTTGCAGCTTTGAATTTTGGTTGTAAAAATAAAGTTGTAATGGCACTGGTATCCTGTCGGGTGTTTAGAAGTGGTATTCTTTTGCTTTGTCCTTCTTTAGATGTAATTAAACTAGTTGTGTTCTTCTAGTTGTTTGAATTTTCAGTAGTATTAAACTTGTGATGGATGTAGGTCTGAAGGGTTTAAAGAAATTTGTCGGTTTATCTTGCTCTTTTGATTTCAGTAGTAATGGATTGAATACAGTAAACTTTTTATGTCAGGTAGATTAGTAATGCGCATCTTTGAATTTTGATTGTAAAAAGAAAGTTGTAATAGCACTGGTAGCCTGTCGGGTGTTTAGAAGTCGTATTATGTTTGCTTTGTCCTTCTTTAGATGTAATTAAACTAGTTGTGTTCTTCCAGTTGTTTGAATTTTAAGCAGTATTAAACTTGTGATGGATGTATGTTTGAAGGGTTTGAACATAAAGTGTCAGTTTTTCTTGCTCTTTTGATTTCAGTAGTAATTGATTGAATACAGTAAATGTACAAACAAGCAATGTTCTTGGTGGATGATTCTAAATTTCCAATGATTGTTAAGTAGAGATGGGTAGGAATGACTGAATTAATGAATCAATAGGGTATATAAAATGTTGTTTAAGATGGTGGGTATTACTCCAGTTTATAAAATGATGTTGGAGTAAGATTAATTCAAAGACTATTTTAGGCCCAATTCCAAAAAAAATCTATGTGCAAGCCTAGTACTATTACTACTAATCCTAGCATGACAGAATATTAATTCAACAATCAGTATAGCCAAATCCAAACTCATCCAACATTCCTAAAACCCACCTGCATACAAAACCCCACCATGATTTAAGAATCATTTTTTTTTCAAAAATCCATACATTCATTCTCTAGTTAACAGAAAATCCAAACAACTACATTCTATCACCTGGCTTGTCGTTTAGTCCTTGGAAATGGTTGCTCAGATGCAGTCGTTTGAGAAGAAGGGAATTCTGTTGGTGCTGGTGCTTTCCTTGCAGTTCTACCCTTAATGTCGTCTCGATAGTAATCATCCCTGGATGTCCTTTGCAGGTCAAGTTTATATACCTTTGGCAATTTATACTCATTCCGACAAATAACCTGCCGTCTCAAATTCCTCGTCGACTTCATCACCAGCATATTTCCAGATTTGGGTAGGTGCACCTAACACAATAGACTTTTTTTTTTATTTTCCTGGTCTGGCACATAAAATACCTGCTTAGCTTGGGAGGCAACAACGAAAGGATCATCCTGGAGTCCTAACTTATCAAGCTCAACCAAAATGTAGCCAAGTTTGTCTTTTGAGACCCCTGCTTTGGTAACCCATTTACACCTGAAAAGTGGCACTTTCAGCGAATGATATGTCAACACCCATATCTCTTATAAAATACCATAATAATCCGCCAGATTAAGGGTAATCCCCGCTTGTCTAATGTGCGTGTCAGTTGCCTCTACGTAAACCCCGATATTCTGGTTAACAGAACCATCATGAGATTTTGTGCGAAACAAGTATCCATTGATGTGATATGCTTCGTATGTCTCTACTTGTGCATTCGGTGGGATTGATAGCCACCTTAAGTCCTCATTGAAGTTTTCCCTAGAGTCTGCCCACTCACTCTCAACCTGAAATACATTATAAGGATTAGCCTCCGTCTCAACGCAAAAGTTACATAGCAAGAGTGACATTTTCTGCAAACTCTTACCATTTTTTGTAACCATTTGGCGAACTCTTCACGATGTTTTTGATCTAGCTGTCTATCACTCATACCAAGATATTTATCCTTCAAAACATTCTAGTGTCGGCTGGACAATGCAATGATTAATGTTATTATCTTTATAAAAATTCGGACACAGAATCAAAAACTAAATAAAAAATGAGGTTATTTGGTTAGATCTAATTATACTTACTCAATGTAAGGAGCAACTTCAGGCGAATTCCGCAATACATAGAAATGCGCTTTATCAAACAGATCCTTATCAACACGAGGAAACTTAGGATTTGACATTGGTTTTCCCCTGAAAGAATAAGAATCTTCGCCAGTGTCAGATGTGTTGAGTTTGTCCAGTGGAATTTCGATTTGTATCATTCATGCTTTGTTGGTGCTCACTGATAACCTCAATTGTCTCTTCCGCAAGGTTCCCTTCAGCAATGCTTCCTCCAGGTTTGTTTCAGTTTCGCACATGCCCTTTAATGACCTTCATGCACCTTTCGAACGGATACATCCATCGAAAGAATACAGGACCACAACAGATAAAGATCTGCAATCAACTCTTGACTAATGAGGTTATGTTCTTAATTCATGCGGTTGTACCAGCAGACTGATACATCAAACTCCTAGCCTAGGTTCAGAATCAGCACACCAACTATATTATCAACCTCAACCCAAATTTCACCATTACAATTAGTCTGCAACAATTTCAATAAGGAATTGGACATTTAACATGTCAGATTCTTAAATATTTAAGGAATTCCTTGGGAATGTTGAACAATAGTTTTCATCAAATTATCCTCTATCTAACACCAAAAGGAGATGAGCGAACTATAAATTCATATGCTTGAACCAGCTAACAGAAAACATTAGATAGAACCATGAACAAGTCATACCGACGACAAACGAAATTACACGACACCAATAAGGTCGTGAATATGACTGAATTCCAATAGATATGATATACTTCAGCTGCCATTTGGACAAACATCAGGAGTGATCAATTATCTTCCCAGCCTAAATCCATAAAAAAACCACTAGTAACAAAATTTAACTCAACCTAAACCAAATTCCACAATTTCCGTCACAAAATTAATACTTTCTAATAAAAATCAATAAGGAAACGAGATCATCCATGTGAACCCAAATCCAAAATTACAATCTTATTATTAGAATTTATCAGAGAATGCTCTAGATGAACTCTCTCTAAATTGGTTTATGACAATAAAAAAATGAAAGACCTGAACAAAACAAAAGAAACCCTAAAAATATCGATGTGCTTTCACAATTTCCATCACAGATAAGATATAGAATCCCATCCAAGATCATAAAAAAACTCCTAAAATTGACAGAACCCTAGGTTTACAGAATATAGTAGAAAACGATTTTAGTTTTAGGAAATGTATATACCTGAAACCCTAGCGATAGTGATTTCAAATTAAGAAAAACCCATCCCACATTCATGAAATTAAACAAGTAAGTTCGAATTTAATCTGATAAGAGAAGTATAGAATTTTTTTTTCTTCTATTTCCTTACCTAGGGTTTCTCTATTTCGCCTCTTCCAGTCTTTCTGCCGCTCAAGTAAGAGAAGGAAAAACTTTTTCATTTCTTTTTTCTCTAGTTATTAAAGCTATGGGTTGGACTTGGGTTGGTTGGGCGGGTTAGAAGGTTTGGTCGAGGCAGACCTGAGCTAGGAATCCTTTGCCCAGATTTCCCATCGAATCTATGGAACCCATGAAGGTACTGCCCAAGTCCGCCCAAGTTATGTTCGTCGTGTTCCTCTGGTTGGCCCAAGTTTCGCCAGACATACGAATTTGTTAATATGATAATAACAATTTTTAGTAATAATAAGATTTAATTGCTCTATTTATCTTAAATTTCCAAATAACTACAGAATATTTACAATAATATAAAAAAAAATTATACTGAATGATTAATGATTAAGAACGGGCCCTAGCTCAGCTGGTCATCCCCGTTCCCCAAAGTTTCATGCGTTCAAGGAGGTCCCAGGTTAAAGCCCCCAATGGGGTAATATTGCAGGAATTAACATGGAAGGTAGTGTTAGTTTGCCCCCCTTGTGACACAATCTCAGCCCCCCCATCTGCTTCGGCTCCCTTGGCTAGGTTACCCATGAGGCTCGCTGGTAGGTTAGCATAACAACTTGTTCAATTAATGTAGTAGTATGTTGTTGGAGCTTAGCTTGTTAGGCTTCCAACTAATAATGAGATAGATATAAGTGGGAATTAAGTGTTTGGCCCTCCCCTCACTCTCTCTTACTCAAATGGCCTTTGGATTAAAACTCAATTTTAAAAGAATTAACTCATTTTATTGAAATAACCCTTAAAAAAGAAGGAGGGCCATTTGGATAAAGATGTTTCATGATATTATCAAATGATAAACTATATCCTTTAGGGTATAATCATCATGCCAAATTAAACATAACATGTCTCACAAATCATATGTAAGAATTCGATAAATTTTATATATTTGGAAAGCTTTTTGAAAGACCTACACAACGAGCATAAATACAACTATCAAATTTTCATTTCATGAATTTTTTTAATCTCTAAATAATTTTTAAAATTTTCTTCATATTTTATAGTGTGTAGATAATATGCACACTGATTTTATGTGCAGGAAATATACACACTGATTTCTGTACATAAGTTATTAAATTTTTTCATATTTTATAGTGTGCAGGGTATATGCACACTGATTTTTGTAAAAAAAATAATTAATTTCCTTCATATTTCATAGTGTGCAGGCAATATGCACAATGATTTTATGTGCAGGCAATATGCACAAGGGTTATTTTGTTAATCCTGCTTCCTATAATATTCCAGGGCCACTAGAATAATTAGCAAATTTATTAAATAATCCCGGGGCCAAAAGTGTAAGACCCATAATTTCCAGGGTCATAAGAATAAATTTCTCTAGATATAATATATATTTTCATTATTATATTTGAAGATAAATACTAAAATTACTCTAAATAAATAATAATACCAATTATAAAATATAGTTTTATATGACTATGTCATAGTTCTTCGGGTTGGGAGGGTTACTTGGGTTAGAAATATTTGTGTCCATGCTTGCCCAAATTTAGCTCGGGTTTATAAAATTTATGCCCAAACTTGCCTAAAGTTCTGAAATACGTTGCTCATGTCCGCCCAACGTTCGGGTTGGGAATGAGTTGGGCAGGTCAACCCAACCCAAGTCCCACCCCTAATTAAATTAAAGCTACTTTAATTAACCAAAATGCCATTTTACCTAGGTTTATCACGTCATTATGACATAGTGGGCTAGACTAGGGAACGTGTTTGATTAAGCCTTTATCTTGGGAACATACGTGACCCTCCAAGAATTTATAGTTCCTGATAGAGTAGTTTATTAGGGGATTAACAGGGAAACCAAAGAGTTAGAGAGAGAGCAAAAAATTCCAGAGTGAAATTTGTAGAGGGAGACTACTGTTTACTGAGTTTTTCTAAATCAAATCAATCAAAATGGCCGATGATGATGATCAACACAGACGAAAAGGTAAAGCTCCCATGACTGAAGAGCAACTATTAAAAGTGTTGGAAGAGAAAGAAAAACGAGAAAGGTTATCAGCCACTATGCAGATGATTGGGCAGATGACCAAGGATGATCTGGAGAAGGTACAAAAGAGAGTAAGTGTAGCGCCCCCTAAACTAGCAGCTGACTAATCCAAGAGATTAACTAAATAAAGAGGCACTAAGAATCTAAATCATTTACTTAAACATTCAATTTAGAAATCTGTTACAAAAACTTAACCCAAAACTAGCCCCGCTCATAAATATATAAATATACAAGGATTCCTCTCAAATTATACATATACAATAGTCATTTGGTTTACAAATAAAATATACAACATAATAAACATAACGGAAGACTCAATGCCACAAGCTTCCACTGCGCAACTCTGATTTGTCTCTGAAACTGAAAGTGGGAAAGGGTGAACACATCATCCCTAAAAGAGGTGCCCCGTAGGAATAACAACTAGATTTCAAGTAAACATTAATATGATCCGAAGACAATGCAGGTTTTATCGAAAAACGATAATACACGGAAAAACAAGTAAACATAATGTAGAAATTTCTTCAAAGACATTCATAAATAACATTAAACATCCATGTATGAGATGTGTGTTGCCGCACATAAGGAAGAGTAATATTGATGCCAATTCCACACCGAATAGGTAATACTGCGGTGTATCGCCCTAGCCATAGAATACTGATATATATAAAAGAAGAAGAATATTGCGGTGTATCTCCCTAGCCGTGTAATATTGCGGTGTATCGCCCTAGCCATAGAATACTGATATTGTGTCGGCACACATCTCATACCACACAAAGCATACAAAGATATGCATGAATTTCACAACACCAAGATTCATTTGTAAAACAATAATGAATACAATAGAGTTCGTTATCGATTCCCACCTTTTTTGATGACAAGCCTCGCCTACCTCGAGATCCACGATTCACTGGTTCATCCTTTGAATCGATCGTTGTTAATAACTAACTGTTAATCACACGAGAACTCTAAGAATCTAGCCAAAAGGCTCATAACATAAATTCATACAACTTCCAGTTATAAGCTAAGTGAACTATATAATGGTTCTTAGCCCATTATGGTATGTCATTCTCTACCTTTAACATAACTAAGATTCTACTAATTCAATTAGGTTGATTCCATAATTTATTCGAATGGTTTTCTGAATATCTACAACTTGTAGAAGGAACCAAATGCTAAATCAGACCATAAGGTCATATTCATCAACATAAGATAACTAGTTCTAAGCCCAAGTTCTCTAAACAGGCCCATTAACCAAAGGCCTGGTCCATCTGAGTCAACTAACGGTCACTGACGGTCAACATCTGGTCAGAAGGAGTCAATTAACAGTCAACGTCAGTTAAGGGTCAAAGTCCAGTCAAATGGCAAGGTCAACAGTCTACTGGTCTGATCACTGAGTCAAACCGATTCAACTCAGATTGACAGGGTCAACTCGACTCAGTCAAATATACTGAGTCAGCTAAATGAAATGAGTCAGCTAAACTGACTGGGATGACCAACAAGCCTAATTTCATTACAGCTACAACCTTTATCAACCTGATTCTATAAAATGTAACATTATATACATTTCATTCAATCAAAACAAACACCAGATTTCAATTACAACTTTAAACTTTGTTTACCTGCAGTTGCAGCTTTAAACTTTTCACAGCAACCACTGACTATCCTACAACTACCATTTCAATTACACATTTCCTTCCTGCAACTCTCAACTCTAAGCAGTTCCAGCTCCATGTACTATACAACCACCTTATTTACAACATTCAAAGTAAAATCACTTCTCGAAATTATTTCAATTTCAGGGTAACACCTGCAATACTAGAAACACCACCATTACCTCACTAACACCAAGTACAACTTACTCTTAATTTGTACTTCAATCTCATTACTCATTCAAATGCATCACAGACCTCTTCCATGTATTTACCAAACTCAGACCATTCTAGGGACTACAAATACAACTCCAACCTCAGACCATGAACTCCACTCCATTAACTCAACAGTACCACCACCTAACTATCACAGCAACAACTAACCCCAATCTTCTACTGGTATAACTCAATCTCTTCTTTCAATTATGTTCATTTTGTACTAACACCTGCCATATCACTACCAAATTCCATTCAAGCACAATGAATACATCATCTATAAACTCCAGCTTTATCACTCAATGCACATACACAACTTCATCATCTGAGGCATAAACTCAGGAATTCCAATAACATTACAAACCCATGAAACAATCCACCAATTCATAATTAATTCCATACAATTAAATAAACATCATTTAAGAAACAATATTTTACCTCTTTCAAAAATCTCTGAGTTTGATTCAACCTCTGAATCAACACCAACAACATCTTCATCACTTTCTTAAACCGAGAATCAAACCATAATTCATAATTTGGGGAAGAACACATGAAACCTAATTATCTTCAATCTCAAATTCAAACTCAAGACATTAATCAAACCCATCTCGTAATTCCGTCTAACTCTTCTTTATTCTTACTAAATCGAATTCCAACCCAACTTAGAAAACCATAATTCTTGATTCAATCAACAGAACAACTTCAAAACTTTAATTAAACCTCTACCCATGATTCTTCCTCTAATTGTATTTCCATATTTCATCTTCTATATCATTAGATTAAAACTGAATCTAAGAACCCTAATTCCGACTCTGTGATTCACTCTTCCATTAACTCTGAATCATATAATCTAAGCAACTACACCAGTAATATTCGTTACTCGATTTGTATCATCTTCATCAATTAACCCTTTCAAATCGATACTCACACTTCTCTTAGAATCAGAAGCTGTGAAGGACAGGGGAAGAGAGAAAGAACCATAAGAAGAAGAAGAAGAGGAAGATAGAAAATAAGAAGAAGAATAATCTTCTCGGTTAGGTGTAGATAAGGCCAAACATGTTTGTTAAAGGAACCCAAAAATATGATAAGGGAAAGCCACGACGTGTCCTTGTTGCATCAAAAGCATTTTCTTGAAATGACGATCTTACCCTTCGTATTGTCTTGATGTTTTCTTCTTTATCTGATATCCGGTTCACAAGTTCGAGTAGTCCATTTCGCATAACTTTTCGGGATCTAACCGATGATACTAGTTTCGCATCTAGATCGTTGTTAGATTAATTCCTATTAATTATCGTTCGTGCTAGACTAATCGAGTTATTGTCGGCTAATTCAACGCTTGACCGGTCTAATAGCGCTGACGAGCTTGAGGGTCTTTACATTCTCCCAACCTTATTCATTTTCGTCCTCGAAAATCAACCATTCTCCTGGTCTTCAAAAAAAAAAAAAAAAACTTCCCACCTTATAGAGAAACACCATATTTTGTCTAAACGCAAACATAAAACAAAGCACAAACCTATATGGCTTTATACAACTAAAGTTTGTGGCTCTAGGTTCAACTACAATGATTCAAATTCTACCAAATAGGGAAGTCTAAGTTTCTTACGCTAATTTCTATTTTATAAAATATCTAACTCTAGCTTCAAGGAAGGATCCTAAGAATCTTCCTAAGTGAACTTACATCTAATGTTTTCTGGATTAAATTACAACATACTTCTATGATCGGTCATCTATGAATGCGGTTGCCCTGTCAAGGTTGGCCAATCCCGACAATGCCTTCCTACGAACAGAGAAAACACAACCTTCATTATTCCCCAGTGCAGGATTAACTAAGTATTAATTTATTAAGATTAATTAGTCTCTGAACTTTCATTGTAACTGGGGTAACTTAAAATTTTACTTTGTAAAATATATAAATAGTTCACATCATTTTAAGAAATTAATAATCAAAATTTATTTTATTTTATCAATATAAGTAATCCCAATTCGATTTTATGTCAATTTATAATATCTGATATTTTTAACTTTGTTGAAATACTATATATATATATATATATATATAATTTTTAACTTAATTTTATAACCATTATCCAAATGATTTTCAATGTATCTATTTGTTTATTTCATTATGTGACTTGACATAAGTAAATAACCGCTAACAATTTTCCATAGTCGTTTTGTATTAATATTTTATTATTGTTATTACATTTATTTCTTATTTCTTTGACCGATAAAAATTAACCATAATTAATCATAATGGCAAGTTTAATTTTATTGACCTAACTTTATGTCCTTTATATTATTGCTAAGTAAACCTTAAGTTGTACTATTGATAAAAATTTACATTTTGCTATTACTAACCTCTAATTATTATACAAATGATATTTAAAATAACTGTAAACTTTATAGTAATTAGTATCGTATTATTATTTGCTTATGTTATCAAAATTTTTGTCTTACCAATATTACCATTTTCATTGTTCTTAAGTTAATAGTCCAGTCGGTACACTAAGTCTTAATCTTCTAAATATATATAATTCTACATTTGCGTAAAGATTGGTTAAATAGATTTTATTTATTCATGTTGAATCTGCATACAATATCTTGTTTAATATTGGCGTTGGTAATTTACTATGATCTAAATTTGAGTCTGTATAAAAATATAATATGTCCTAATAGTCTTTAGGTTTTGCTATTAAGGTAGAGTATCCTATTAATAAATAAATAAATTTATTTTCTTTTAATTCTGATATTACACTAAACATCTGAACACTATTATTACTATTTCTAGATTTATTTCATTTTAGAGATTCACTAATTTCGGTATAAGGTTATTAACAAGTTAAGTCTTTTTATTTTTATACATTATATCCTCATCTTATTACGTCTAACGTCTAATAAGTATTATGTTAACTATGTAGTTTAAACGCAGAACATATGCTTCTAATTGTCATTAGTTTAATTTATAAAATATTATCGTAGATAAGCGTTATTAATTTCCCATAACTATTTAATCATAATTATTATTTTTATCGTTATATATTTGTTAATGAGATTTTAAGTAAGTTAAGTTTAATATGATGCTAATTGGTAAATGTAATTATTAATTTATTGAAATCATTATTACAATTATTTTCATTTATAATTACTATCATATCATAATATTTTATTATTAACATCGATGGTTGAACTATTATTCTAACTATTCTTACAAAATTATTAAATCCCAAAAATATCATTTAACATTTATTTAATTATAAACTGTTGTTTAACATATGAGTCAAGGTACTCAGTAAGTTTCTATATGACTTTCAAGATTTATTAATAATACCAATTTCACTATTTTTATAGTATTGAATTGTGTACGTATTCATATTTTTAAACTGATTATTTTCCAATCTTTATCAGCTAAATTTATTGGTGTACCCTATAATTTTACTTTATTACATACACAAACAGTCAAACAAACAAATCAATCAATCAAATAAATCTTTTAATTATTAATAACTTTTAGTGATTAAGATTTATCTCACAACCCAACCCAGTTCTAAACTAATCTAACTCACTAATTGGCACTGGTTATTTCTATCTTTTCCCATGTAAGATCTAATAATGAGCTCTGATACCAACTTGTAGCGCCCTCTAAGCTAGCAGCTGACTAATCCAAGAGATTAACTAAATAAAGAGGCACTAAGAATCTAAATCATTTACTTAAACATTCAATTTAGAAATCTGCTACAAAAACTTAACCCAAAACTAGCCCCGCTCAGAAATATATAAATATACAAGGATTCCTCTCAAATTGTACATGTACAATAGTCATTTGGTTTACAAATAAAATATACAACATAATAAACATAACAGAAGACTCAATGCCACAAGCTTCCGCTGCGCAACTCTGATCTGTCTCTGAAACTGAAAGTGGGAAAGGGTGAGCACATCATCCCTAAAAGGGGTTCTTAGTAGGAATAACAACTAGCTTTTAAGTAAAAATTAATATGATCCGAAGACAATGCAGGTTTTATCGAAAAACGATAATACACGGAAAAACAAGTACACATAATGTAGAAACTTCTTCAAAGACATTCATAAATAACAGTAAACATCCATGTATGAGATGTGTGTTGCCGCACATAAGGAAGAGTAATATTGATGCCAATTCCACACAGAATAGGTAATACTGTGGTGTATCGCCCTAGCCATAGAATACTGATATATATAAAAGAAGAAGAATATTGCGGTGTATCGCCCTAGCCATAGAATACTGATATTGTGTCGGCACACATCTCATACCACACAAAGCACACAAAGATATGCATGAATTTCACAACACCAAGATTGATTTGTAAAATAAAAATGAGTACAAGAGAGTTTGTTATCGATTCCCACCTCTTTTGATGACAAGCCTCGCCTACCTCGAGATCCACGATTCACTGGTTCATCCGAGTCAACTAACGGTCACTGACGGTCAACATCTGGTCAGAGGGAGTCAATTAACAGTCAACGTTAGTCAAGGGACAAAGTCCAGTCAAATATCAAGGTCAACAGTCTACTGGTTTGATCACTAAGTCAAACCGATTCAACTAAGATTGACAGGGTCAACTCGACTCAGTCAAATATACAGAGTCAGCTAAATGAAATGAGTCAGCTAAACTGACTGGGATGACTAACAAGCCTAATTTCATTACAGCTACAACCTTTATCAACCTGATTCTATAAAATGTAACATTATATACATTTCATTCAATCAATACAAATACCAGATTTCAATTAGAACTTTAAACTCTGTTTACCTGCAGTTGCAGCTTTAAACTTTTTACAACAACCACTGACTATCCTACAACTACCATTTCAATTACACATTTTCTTCCTGCAACTCTCAACTCTAAGCAGTTCCAGCTCCATGTACTATACAACCACCTCACTTACAACATTCAAAGTAAAATCACTTCTCTAATTCATTTCAATTTCAGGGTAACACCTGCAATACTAGAAACACCACCATTACCTCACTAACACCAAGTACAACTTACTCTTTAATTTGTACTTCAATCTCATTACTCATTCAAATGCATCACAGACCTCTTCCATGTATTTACCAAACTCAGACCATCCTAGGACTATAAATACAACTCCAACCTCAATCCATGAACTCCACTCCATTAACTCAACAGTACCACCACCTAACTGTCACAGCAACAACTAACCCCAATCTTCTACTGGTATAACTCAATCTCTTCTTTCAATTATGTTCATTCTGTACTAACACCTGCCATATCACTACCAAATTCCATTCAAGCACAATGAATACATCATCTATAAACTCCAGCTCTATCACTCAATGCACATACACAACTTCATCATCTGAGGCATAAACTCAGGAATTCCAATAACATTACAAACCCATGAAACAATACATCAATTCATAATTAATTCCATACAATTAAATAAACATCATTTAAGAAACAATATTTTACCTCTTTCGAAAATCTCTAAGTTTGATTCAACCTCTGAATCAACACCAACAATATCTTCATCACTTTCTTAAACCGAGAATCAAACCCTAATTCATAATTTGGGTAAGAACACATGAACCCTAATCATCTTCAATCTCGAATTCAAACTCAAGACATCAATCAAACCCTTCTATTAAGCAAACCTATCTCGTAATTCCGTATAAATCTTCTTAATTATTACTCAATCGAATTCCAACCCAACTTAGGAAACCCTAATTCTTGATTCAATCAACAGAACAACTTCAAACTTTAATTAAACCTCTACCCATGATTCTTCCTCTAATTGCATTTCAATATTTCATCTTTTATATCTTCAGATTAAAACTGAATCTAAGAACCCTAATTCTGACTCTGTGATTCACTCTTCCATCAATTCTGAATCATATAATCTAACAAACTACACTAGTAATAGTCGTTACTCGATTTGTATCATCTTCATCAATTAACCCTTTCAAATAGATACTCACATTTCTCTCAGAATCAGAAGCTGTGAAGGACGGGGGAAGAGAGAAAGAACGAGAAGAAGAAGAAGAAGATAGAAAATAAGAAGAAGAATAATCTTATCGGTTAGGTATAGATAAGGCCAACCATGGTTGTTAAAGGAACCCAAAAATATGATAAGGGAAAGCCACGACGTGTCCTTGTTGCATCAAAATCGTTTTCTAGAAATGACGATTTTACCCTTCGTATTGTCTTGATGTTTTCTTCTTTATCTGATATCCGGTTCACAAGTTCGAGTAGTCCATTCCGCATAACTTTTCGAGATCTAACAGATGATACTAGTTTCGCATTTAGATCGTTGTTATATTAATTCCTATTAATTATCGTTAGTGCTAGACTAATCGAGTTATTGTCGGCTAATTCGGCGCTTGACCGGTCTAATAGCGTTGACGAGCTTGAGGGTCTTTACAGTAAGTGACTTGTTATATGATATTGAACTCCAACCTCTATGGGAAGATATGCATGCCTTAATGGATGAAAACAAAGCAGAAGAGAAACTAGTTGAAGAACCGGTACGGATTTTGCCAAAGAAGCGTCATCATGATTTTTTCATAGATGAAGAAGAGGAGTAAAAATTCTGGGAAGTGCAGGGTAAAAAGATGAGGTTGGCTGAAATTGCAGTAATGAAGAAAGAATTTGTGCCGCATGACAGTGATGCTTTCGAAGATGAAGAGCCTGCTGTTTTTGTTGATCATCGAAGTGATACACATACTTGTTTTACATCCTACAAGAGATAATTAAGGAATTTCGCCAAGATGAGAGATTTGGGATTAATGATTCATTGTTGGACCAAAAGACCGATTCTGAAGCGGACGATGCAGATAAAGACGAGGAGGAAGAGGGGTTTGATGAGGAAGCGGGGTCTGATGAGGAAGAAGAGGGGTCTGATGAGGAGGAAGAGGAGTTTGTTAAGTAGGAAGATGAATCTGATGATTCTGATTCCGAGTGATGGGTATGAAAATGAGTAAGCCTTATCGACATTTGAATTCTTTTGTAGAGAGATGGTGGATTTTTGGGTAAGTGCTCGAATGGAAATGATGACATAATGTTAAAAAATGGTTAATAGATTATAGGCGTCTAATTAGAACTGACAATCAGTAGTCTAATCCTACAATCCTAATAAATGCAATATTTTTCTGCTTGATCTCGCAAAATCCGCAAAATCGCACTTTCCATATATCACCTTGATTTTCGTTTTTTATACATGTGTTGATGGTGGTTTTTAGACAAGGGGTAAAATCGTAAAACCCCATGACCTAGTGTTACCCGCAACTGATTAAATAAGAGCATTTAACTCAGGTGTAAATAATTAATAGGGGTATTTTTTCAAAATACCAGATTAGGGGTTTTCAACACGGAACCTAATTCCAAAACCAAGCCGCATCTTTAGCACCATGGCAACCATGCCAAACCAAGCCGCATACTGCGCACCATGGCAACCATGCCAAACCAAGCCGCATACTGCGCACCATGGCAACCATGCCAAACCAAGCCGCACTCTGCGCACCATGGCAACCATGCCAAAAACAAGCCGCATACTGCGCACCATGGCAACAATGCCAAACCAAGCCGCATCTTTACGCACTATGGCAACAATGCCAAACCAAGCCGCACCCTGCGCAGCATGGCAACAACGCCAAATTCCAAGCCGATATGCCTTTGGCCCACGCCAAACATAGCGCCCTAGGTTTGCAAGACTTGCAACTAGGTCCACATGGCTGCACGTGCCATTGGCACATGCCAAAACGTGTCGCAAGCCATATTTCCAAGTCGCTATGACTTTGGCCCACGCCCAACATAGCGCCCTAGGTTTGCAAGACTTGCAACTAGGTCAACATGGCTGCACGTGCCATTGACACATGCCAAAACGTGTCGCAAGCCATATTTCCAAGTCGCTATGAATTTTGGCCCACGCCCAACATAGCGCCCTAGGTTTGCGAGACTTGCAACTAGGTCAACATGGCTGCACGTGCCATTGGCACATGCCAAAACGTGTCGCAAGCCATATTTCCAAGTCGCTATGACTTTTGGCCCACGCCCAACATAGCGCCCTAGGTTTGCGAGACTTGCAACTAGGTCAACATGGCTGCACGTGCCATTGGCACATGCCAACACGTGTCGCAAGCCATACTTCCAAGCCGCTATGCCTTTGGCCCACGCCAAACATAGCGCCCTAGGCTTGCAAAACATGCAACTAGGTCAACATGGCCACGCATGCCATTGGCACATGCCAACATGCTCGCTAGCTAGTTTCCCTATCAAGGTCACGGCCCTAACGGCCACACATGCCATTGGCACATGCCAACATGCTCGCTAGCTAGTTTCCATCTCAAGGTCACGGCCCTAACGGCCACGCATGCCATTGGCACATGCCAACATGCTCGCTAGCTAGTTTCCCTATCAAGGTCACGGCCCTAACGGCCACGCATGCCATTGGCACATGCCAACATGCTCGCTAGCTAGTTTCCTTATCAAGGTCACGGCCCTAACGGCCACGCATGCCATTGGCACATGCCAACATGCTCGCTAGCCGTTCCTATCAAGGTCATGGCCCTAATGGCCACGCATGCCATTGGCACATGCCAAACACACACGCTGGTAGCCTAACTTGCAAACCGTGCAACCTACCACCAAGGCATTCCGCACATGCCATTAGGCACATGCCAAACATACACGCCGGGTAGCCTAACTTGCAAACCGTGCAACCTACCACCAAGGCATTCCGCACATGCCATTGGCACATGCCGAACACACACGCCGGTAGCCTAACTTGCAAACCGTGCAACCTACCACCAAGGCATTCCGCACATGCCGTTGGCACATGCCACACACGCCACTAGCACTCCGCATTACCACTTACGCTCGAGGTGCAACTCGCAACGAAAGCATTCCGCACATGCCACATGCGTCCCTAGCAGCACCACTTGCACGCAAGATGCAACCAACACTCGAGACATCAACACAAACTGGGGGATGCTTCTTTAGGGTTTTGGTTTGGCGGTCACAGCATGCAGCGTACACAACGCTCACATTAAGAAAGCGTGAAAAGGAATAAAGCGGTCAAATAAAGAGGAAATAATGGTGAAAAACGTTTTCGCCCATTAAACCATGCGGTTACCACCTCCTCCCATTATTTCACCCTTTACTCTCTTCCTTCATGAGGCCGGTACGTTTCAAACTCGACTTGTATAGATAGGTCTTACCTATTTCCACCCGGACAACAAGTCTCGGTCGGGAGAAATATACTACACTTACACTCTCGTAGAAAGGCAACTTTGCAAGCTCTCCCAAAAGCTTTCATCTCTTGCAAGCTTCCTAAGCTTTCACTTTCGATACAAGTCGAGATACTACTCTCCTCAACACCTTTCTTTGCTTCCCTCCCCAAATCAGCCCTTCTCCTCCACTTTGTGACCGAAGCAAGTCCGGAACGGCCATTTCTTGGTTTAGGCCGGACTTGTACAGTTGATCTCTCGAACCTATAAAGTGCTCACGTGCAGGCACATTTATTTAGGGTTTGAACCAAGTGTGACGGACCGGAAAATTACGCCTTTGGCGCGTTGCCCCCGCAGGCGTAACTTCCCAGGTGCGCCATGATGAAGCTACGATCTGGGGCCTCAAAGCTAGGCAAATGCACGTCCAATTGCCCTTGCAAGCATGCTCGTGGAGCATGACGCAGCTAACTTAGCTTCCACACTTTGTTCCAACTTACCCATGTCCCGCAAAGGGTTTTAAGGCCATAAGGCCAATGCCAATGCATTTTTCATGCGTCTACGGCTTTACCTTTACGTATGGAATTCATAATTGATTTTTCTAGATAGGTGAGCAACCGTCACATTGCCGTGTCTTGTCCAGGCATAAGCCTTAGACTTTAGCGTAGGCCACACCAAGCCCTTGCCATTTCCCACGTTACCTCGCTTACCATCTCTTTATAACTTGATAGGAAGTATGAGCATCCACTTACCGGCATGCAACTAAGCCTCATCAAGTCCGGCCACAATCATCTCTTGCGTCGAGCTACCAAGCTTAGATGATATGAGGGGCCAACGTCTTTGGACCGCAATGCCGCAACTCATTGCGGCTGCCTACGTACCCTTCCCTACTCTAAAGGGATCAAGCACGAGACCGTAGTTCATCCACGAAGGGACATAAAATTAAACCAAATCGTTTGCAAGGTGTGGCCTAGCAAAACGGTAATGGCTTTGGTTCGTATAGGCCATTCCGCCAAGATGCATAATGATTATGCATCATCGGGTCCGCGCCGTGGCATAATGATGCCAACGTATCAAATGCCCTCTCCGCAAGGCTACGCAACTATAAATGAGTATTAGGCATCATTTATACTCTTCCTACTAAGCTATGAAGCTTACTTGGTACATAGTCCGCATATGCACCTTCAACCAACTACCCCTCCCTATATAAGTCTTAATGGAATTTCTACAAGTATGAAAAGGGGAGCATATTGACATGCTTCACTATTCATGGCCGTTGCCATGAATTTCTGAATGACCGACAATGATTGCCGAGTCTCCGATTACATTTGCACAATGATTGTGCACCACTCGTTCCGTCTGCTGCACAATGATTGTGCACCACTTGTTACATGTCATTTGCACAATGATTACACACAACGATTACGTACAATGATTACGCACCACCGGTCTTCCGATTTGTTTTGTTTTTTATTGCACAATGATTTCGCTGTAAGATCGATCCCACCTACCCAACTGGCATAATGCATCATGATGATGCAACATTGGCCCTTGGCCAAATGCCAAACATAATGCGCCATTTTTGGCGCGGTATTGGCCTTAAGCCAATCCACCTTTTTCACGCTGCGGAAGCTTTGGATGAAGCTTCATCACAAGCAAATGGCGCATCTTTTAGCATGCGCCATGCTAAAAACACGGGGTGTTACATTATCACACCCTTCAAAGAATTTCGTCCCCGAAATTCAAAACCAAAGCTATTGTGGACAATCTCTTCGAGTTGGATTTCATGAGCAAAAGTCCCATACCAGATGCTCAGAAATCACGGGTTTCTTCAAGTTGTCATGAACAACAATTTAGACCTTCTGAGCACATGTCCCATACCACCTGCCCAGGAATCCAAAAGTGCCCACAACAATACCAAGAATCGCAATTGGCCAGTGCCAAGAGGATATCTCGACAAGGTATCCTAGATAGCATCCCATACTACCACCCAGGAATCCCTAAGGTTCACAAGTTGAAAGATGTCATCGAAATGACAAGGTAAAACTCAACGCAACACTGTGAGGACCAATCTCTAATGCCGGTGCGTTGGATGCAAGCCACCGTCCCCGACGGATTCTACCGGTTGCCACTCGTAAGTGGGATGCTAGCCGGGCGACAACGCACACCGTTGGCCGGTGCCAACGTGTGGGGATGATCGGTCCCATTGTCTACCCACCGTCCCCGAGACGGTCTTCCGGATGCTCGTAAGCGGGGTGCCACGGAGGCCTGGCAAACTCACGGCACTTATACAAGCTCAACTCGATTCGCAATGTAACGCATAGCGATTTACCAACTCTTTCCGCGCATAAGTTGGCCTACTCTCCAACTTAAAGTTTTTCCGTTAAGGAAAATACTCGCCAATGAGTCCACTCCGCACAAGTCCCTAGAGTTTTCTCGGAACTTGCTCGATACCATCTGTGACGGATGGGAAAATTACGCCTTTGGCGCGTTGCCCCGCAGGCCGTAATCTCCCGGTGCGCCATGATGAAGCTACGATCCGGGCCTCAAAGCTAGGCAAATGCACGTCCAATTGCCCTTGCAAGCATGCTCGTGGAGCATGACGCAGCTAACTTAGCTTCCACACTGTTCCAACTTACCCATGTCCCGCAAAGGGTTTTAAGGCCATAAGGCCAATGCCAATGCATTTTTCATGCGTCTCTGGCTTTACCTTTACGTAGGGAATTCATAAATGAATTTCCTAGCTAGCCGAGCAACCGTCACATTGCCGTGTCTTGTCCAGGCATAAGCCTTAGACTTTAGCGTAGGCCACACCAAGCCCTTGCCATTTCCCACGTTACCTCGCTTACCATCTCTTTATAACTTGATAGGAAGTATGAGCATCCACTTACGGCATGCAACTAAGCCTCATCAAGTCTGGCCACAATCATCTCTTGCGTCGAGCTACCAAGCTTAGATGATATGAGGGGCCAACGTCTTTGGACCGGCAATGCGCAACTCATTGCGGCTGCCTACGTACCCTTCCCTACTCTAAAGGGATCAAGCACAGACCGTAGTTCATCCACGAAGGGACGAAAATTAAACCAAATCGTTTGCAAGGCTGTGGCCTAGCAAAAGCGGTAATGGCCTGGTTCGTATAGGCCATTCCGCCAAGATGCATAATGATTATGCATCATCGGGTCCATGCCGTGGCATAATGATGCCAACGCATCAAATGCCCTCTCCGCAAGGCTACGCAACTATAAATGAGTCTTAGGCATCATTTATACTCTTCCGCTAAGCTATGAAGCTTACTTGGTACATAGTCCGCATATGCACCTTCAACCAACTACCCCTCCCTATATAAGTCTTAATGGAATTTCTACAAGTATGAAAAGGGGAGCATATTGACATGATTCACTATTCATGGCCGTTACCATGAATTTACGAATGACCGACAATGATTGCCGAGTCTCCGATTACATTGCACAATGATTGTGCACCACTCGTTCCGTCTCACGACAATGATTGTGCACCACTTGTTCATGCTTTGCACAATGATTACAAACAACGATTACGTACAATGATTGCGCACCACCCCCGGTCTTATTTGTTTTACATTTATTGCACAATGATTTCGGCCAAGATCGATCCCACCTACCCAATCGGCATAATGCATCATGATGATGCAACATTGGCCCTGGCCAAATGCAAACATAATGCGCCATTTTTGGCGCGGTATTGGCCTTAAGCCAATCCACCTTTTTCACGCTGCGGAAGCTTTGGATGAAGCTTCATCACAAGCAAATGGCGCATCTTTTAGCATGCGCCATGCTAAAAACACGGGGTGTTACAACCAGTTTCTCACTCACCTACCGAATTTACCGAAATCGGCAGAAACGATTTTTACCCATAAATAATTGGCGACCACAGCGGGAGGATTGATCTATCGGCTACAATATCAAATCCAACTCCCGATTTCGTTTCCCGAACGTCAAACCCCAACATGGTGGAACTCGGATCCGGAGCGGTGCGAGAGAACATCAACGCAAAACGCATTCCTGATGTTGGCGTCTCCCCCCATAACATTGTTACTTCACCAGCTGACAACAGCAACATCGAATGCACTCCTTCAAGTGTAACACCGCCTATCACCAGGGCCAGAGCCGCTGCCTCCTCTAGCGTCTCTGCACAACCCTCTAATCACGGCAACGAGAATATCACTTCAGGTTTCACGCCCCCAGTCACCAGGGCTAGGGCCGCCACCGCGACCCCGAATGCTTCTTCCAGCATGGAGCCTCCGACAACTAAGGCTCCAATTACCCCGCCGACGGGACGAGAGACCGGAGGGACTAGAGGAAGTCGTCCTTACGTCACCATCGCCGATTTGATGGAACGACAAGAGACGCTCGCCAGAGCCCAGACAGACATGGTTTCAACACAAAAGAAGGCGCTCACCTTTCTCAAAACCCTGACAGAGCGACTACCACGTGAGTCGCATCCTCCAGAGACGCCTAGAAACATCTCCAACAACCCTGACGCTGGCACCTCGGCAGGGCACGCCTCCGCGGATGAAGAAACTCGCACTAGAGTCCCGTTGGAGAGAAATCAACCACCAAATTTCGTCACGAGAGAGGATTTGGAACAACTCCTACGTGACCGAATCAAGCATGATGAGTTCGATGTACATCATCACCAACCCCCTTACCCGTCCGAAATACAGAGAATCCCTCTCCCAAGTGGGTACTCTTCCCCTCAATTTACCCTGTATGATGGTACCGGGAATGCACGCGAACATGTTTCTCGTTTCCTGGAATCCTTGGGTGAACATGAATATAATCACGTTCTTCGTTTAAGGGAATTTTCAAAATCACTTACCTAAGGGCGTATACATGGTACAACAACATCCCACCGAACAAAGCATTCCCAACCGGAGTAGCATGGTCACCGCGTTTTACAGGAAGTATTTCTTTGTGTCAAACAAGTTACCTTTTCGGACCTCGGGAGAATGTACCGGTGGGATAACGAACATCCGAATGATTTCGTCAAAAGGTTCGAGGGTTCAAGCACTCGACCGCCACGACCCAAACGTGACCGAGCAACAATTGGTAAACGCGTGCATCAATGGTATGGTCCCGATCTACCGCGCCTCTGCTAGAAAACTTGCGTTTCCAAACATTCTCCGAACTCCATGAGGCCGCCGGACGATCTGCAACAACGGCACCGGCATTCTTGGGAAAGGACTAGGCCAACTCGAATCGAAGACGCACGCGAAACTCGCGGGAGTAGGCGCCTCATCGACAAACAATTTAATGCCGGCTCATCCTCCGTGAACATAGTGAACGAAAGAGGAAAAGGAAAGCCGCAACTACGAGCCACCGGTAGAAACGTGAAGCGCCGGCTGCAACGGAGCCCTCGCAACGGAAGATCGCCACTAAAACTCTTGTGCGACATCGTGGGACCGAAGGAAATTTCCTTGATTTCCCATTCCCCATCGAGGAGGTGATCGACCTCCTAGAAGCCTGGGTTCAAGATGATGTCATCAGACTGCCACCTCCTAGACGTCCACCAACTGAGGCTGAGATGGCAAATCCCAAATACTGCCATTACCACAGGTTCGTTCACCACCCGACTAGCGATTGTAACAGATTAAAGCATATTTTCAAGGAAAGGATAGAAACAGGAGAACTCCAAACTAGGAGACGAAAGAGTGCATCGAGACCCACTCCCAATAAGAAACTGCGGTTCCTCTGGGGACTCCGTGCACGAGACTGTGCAATCCATGATGCGACATATATGCGAAATTCTCTATCTCTCCAAGGTTCAGCGCCAAGATATTTTCGCAGCTCTCAATCGTGTTGTATCCGGCAAACGTCTTTTCTCCCCTCGGAATCCACGCCAAGGGCCCAAGCTTCCCAAACAAGCGAAGTGGAGAACTGGGGACTGCCGACCACGTCCGTTTAAGAGGTACCGAACTTGACAACACGCTCATCGACACGACCTCGACCACAACATCATCACTTTCAAGACACTAAAGGCAGCCGGATTTACAAAGCAAGACGCTACCTATTTCCCATCTGTGATTAAGAGCTTGAGAGGAGAGGCTTTGAACGCGCATGGCTACATCAACCTAGAGATCGAGATAGGAGACGCTATAACGCACAGCAAGTTCCACATCGTCAAAGAACTAGATCATGACATGATTTTGGGACGCTTATGGGCACTCGACAACAAGGCAAAATTGGGCGTACACCTCTCGCCGACATCCACGCCCCCGAAGGGATTCCCAACAAATCGTCCCACGGGTTATCACATCAACGAGCTATTGAAGGAACCCAAGCGTCCGAAGATCACCCGTTGGCGCTAGCCCATGATTTTCAAATGCAAGTAAGTCTGACCAAGCAACCTTTTTCGCAACCGACCTTTTCTTTCCCCATTCATCATGGGGACTCGGGCGCAACAACCGGCACAAACGCTTGTCAAAAAATGTGAATGGAGAGCTGGACCATTCGAACACTTTGCAAGAAGCTTGGAAGCTTCTGGCGAAACCAACGAAGCTAAGGCTCAAATGGTTACACGACGTCTGAACCCGTTTTCAATCGGAGATATAGTGATTAAGGAAAGCTCGTTTCAAGTTGGGAGGATGACAAGTAAAGATGGATTTGCCCGAGGAAGGTGAAGGCGAGCTATACAGTTGCGAGATACCCTTTTGGGAGGATATTGCAAGCTCATCAATACCCGACACACACCGAAGGCGTGATAGTTCACTCGCGATGGCTCAAGGAATCCAATCCCTAAAATGATGTATTTCCCAATCACTCCCCTTTTCAGTACTTCCTTTGAATCATTCCTCTTAATAGCTGTACTTCCCCAGGATGAATACACCGTTTGTATTTTTTCCCTGGAGATCTACCCTTTTGTCAAAAAAATAATAAAAAATAATAATATATCTCTTCCCGAGCGAATCCTTCAGATATCAGAGAAATACATCAGAAGAACCCAGAAAACCATTGCAGAGCCATCATACCACAACCCCTTTCAAAAATATATATATATGAAGCAAAGGTTTACTGACGAAGAAGAAGGGAAAGATGTGTTTACAAAAAAAAAAGAAGGGAAAAACATCAGGGAACTAAACAGCTAACAGAAAAAACAAAAGGAGGAACTAGCCCTCGAAGGACGGAGCGCAAGTCTCTTCGGGCAAAGCTATCTTCAAGCATTTCCCCCAAAGAATCCTTCGGGCAACAAAGGTTCCACTCGGCGGTTTTAGCAGCGGCAACCTTAACATCCCATCCCGAAGCAGCCACAAAGCAGCGGCGATGTCCTCCCCGACAACTATTCCGGATACGCCACCATGACGCCTCCGGTATCGTCAATAACACCTTTGGCATCAACTTCAAAGGTTGTCTCGCTCCTATCATACGCTCTTTCAAAAGTTTTCTCATTGACGCTTCGAAGAAAGTCTGTTGATTCATCCACGTCAAGATCGAGAACCATGGCGTTCTCCTCCGCGTCCACCGAACCCAAGGGGGTCCGAACATGCGCACATTCTTCGTGGGGATAGATGGGAGGGAGGTCCTTAATAATTTCATTAGCTTCATGGAACAAAGATTCAACCCCGACCGATACCTCCTCAAGAGAAGAAGATCGATCTCATGCCGATCTCAAGTCCTTTCCCAAAAGGTTAAAGGCACGGCTGTCTCTGGAAGATCCCATCATACACTGCAAGAAATGGAAAGATGATCAAATTCCATCCTGTCTACACGCATACAAAAAGAGGATGACAAAAAAAAGGGGGAAGAAGAAGAAAACGCACCGGCAAAGCAAAGGAAAAGGGGAAACAACAAGAAGAACCCTTTTCTCAAACGAGGAGACGATGCTATTATTTTTTGGATATGAATGCGGAACCTTAAAAAGGGAAAGGAAGCAATGAGAGACATAACGCTTCCAGATTTTAGCATGAATAATGCCCTAATTGAGGCCGCGCGTGAAGGAAAGCAAGATAAGGAAACTTTGCTATCGGAAGAAACTCCCTCCTTGTCTACATAGGTCTCACCAGCTAGAACACTCAGTTAACCAGCACACGCCATCACCCAAGTCACTCCTGCAAGCATGGTTTCCAAGATTGGACCGACCCCACCAATTGCGACTTCTCAAATGCCGCCCAAGTCACGCCTGCAAGCATGGTTTCCAAGTTGGACCGGCCCCACCAATTGCGCCGGTCCCACCAGCTAGCCCACTCAGTTTCCAAACTCACGCCAACTTCCCAGCGTCGCCTAAGCTGCATCGGGCCCACCAATTGTGCCGACCTCGACTTGTGCAAAACGACCAGAGGCAAGGATTCCAAATCCTATTTATAAAAGGTCAGACGAGCCTCCTTTCAATTTTCTTTACGGTTTGCTGTTAATAGTTTGTCACCATCTTATGCTTACCTCGCAACAAAGCCCCTGTTCCGAGCTAAGCAGGGGACTTAATGTTGATGGTGGTTTTTAGACAAGGGGTAAAATCGTAAAACCCCATGACCTAGTGTTACCCGCAACACATTAAATAAGAGCATTTAACTCGGGTGTGTAAATAATTAATAGGGGTATTTTTTCAAAATACCGTTAGGTTTTCAACACGAACCCTAATTCCAAAACCAAGCCGCATCTGCGCACCATGGCAACCATGCCAAACCAAGCCGCATCTTTGCACCGTGGCAACCATGCCAAACCAAGCCGCATCTTTGCGCACCATGGCAACCATGCCAAACCAAGCCGCATCTCTGCGCACCATGGCAACCATGCCAAACCAAGCCGCACTCTGCGCACCATGGCAACCATGCCAAAAACAAGCCGCATACCGCGCACCATGGCAACAATGCCAAACCAAGCCGCATCTTTTGCGCACTATGGCAACAATGCCAAACCAAGCCGCACCACTGCAAACATGGCAACAACGCCAAATTCCAAGCCGATATGCCTTTGGCCCACGCCAAACATAGCGCCCTAGGTTTGCAAGACTTGCAACTAGGTCCACATGGCTGCACGTGCCATTGGCACATGCCAAAACGTGTCGCAAGCCATATTTCCAAGTCGCTATGACTTTGGCCCACGCCCAACATAGCGCCCTAGGTTTGCAAGACTTGCAACTAGGTCAACATGGCTGCACGTGCCATTGACACATGCCAAAACGTGTCGCAAGCCATATTTCCAAGTCGCTATGAATTTTGGCCCACGCCCAACATAGCGCCCTAGGTTTGCGAGACTTGCAACTAGGTCAACATGGCTGCACGTGCCATTGGCACATGCCAAAACGTGTCGCAAGCCATATTTCCAAGTCGCTATGACTTTTGGCCCACGCCCAACATAGCGCCCTAGGTTTGCGAGACTTGCAACTAGGTCAACATGGCTGCACGTGCCATTGGCACATGCCAACACGTGTCGCAAGCCATACTTCCAAGCCGCTATGCCTTTGGCCCACGCCAAACATAGCGCCCTAGGCTTGCAAAACATGCAACTAGGTCAACATGGCCACGCATGCCATTGGCACATGCCAACATGCTCGCTAGCTAGTTTCCCTATCAAGGTCACGGCCCTAACGGCCACACATGCCATTGGCACATGCCAACATGCTCGCTAGCTAGTTTCCATCTCAAGGTCACGGCCCTAACGGCCACGCATGCCATTGGCACATGCCAACATGCTCGCTAGCTAGTTTCCCTATCAAGGTCACGGCCCTAACGGCCACGCATGCCATTGGCACATGCCAACATGCTCGCTAGCTAGTTTCCTTATCAAGGTCACGGCCCTAACGGCCACGCATGCCATTGGCACATGCCAACATGCTCGCTAGCCAGTTTCCCTATCAAGGTCATGGCCCTAATGGCCACGCATGCCATTGGCACATGCCAAACACACACGCTGGTAGCCTAACTTGCAAACCGTGCAACCTACCACCAAGGCATTCCGCACATGCCATTAGGCACATGCCAAACATACACGCTGGTAGCCTAACTTGCAAACCGTGCAACCTACCACCAAGGCATTCCGCACATGCCATTGGCACATGCCGAACACACACGCTGGTAGCCTAACTTGCAAACCGTGCAACCTACCACCAAGGCATTCCGCACATGCCGTTGGCACATGCCACACACGCCACTAGCATCTCTGGCATTACCACTTACGCTCGAGGTGCAACTCGCAACGAAAGCATTCCGCACATGCCACATGCGTCCCTAGCAGCACCACTTGCACGCAAGATGCAACCAACACTCGAGACATCAACACAAACTGGGGGATGCTTCTTTAGGGTTTTGGTTTGGCGGTCACAGCATGCAGCGTACACTACGCTCACATTAAGAAAGCGTGAAAAGGAATAAAGCGGTCAAATAAAAGAGGAAATAATGGTGAAAAACGTTTTCGCCCATTAAACCATGCGGTTACCACCTCCTCCCATTATTTCACCCTTTACTCTCTTCCTTCATGAGGCCAGGGTACGTTTCAAACTCGACTTGTATAGATAGGTCTTACCTATTTCCACCAGACAACAAGTCTCGGTCAGGAGAAATATACTACACTTACACTCTCAGAAAGGCAACTTTGCAAGCTCTCCCAAAAAGCTTTCATCTCTTGCAAGCTTCCTAAGCTTTCACTTTATGATACAAGTCGAGATACTACTCTTCTCAACACCTTTCTTTGCTTCCCTCCCCAAATCAGCCCTTCTCCTCCACTTTGTGACCGAAGCAAATCTGGAACGGCCATTTCTTGGTTTAGGCCGGACTTGTCTAGATTGATCTCTCGAACCTATAAAGTGCTCACGTGCAGCACATTTGTTTAGGGTTTGAACCAGTTTCTCACTCACCTACCGAATTTACCGAAATCGGCAGAAACGATTTTTACCCATAAATAATTGGCGACCACAGCGGGAGGATTGATCTATCGGCTACAATATCAAATCCAACTCCTGATTTCGTTTCCCGAACGTCAAACCCCAACATGGTGGAACTCAGATCTGGAGCGGTGCAGAGAACATCAACGCGAACGCATTCTGATGTTGGCGTCTCCCCCATAACATTGTTACTTCACCGGTGACAACAGCAACATCGAATGCACTCCTTCAAGTGTAACACCGCCTATCACCAGGGCCAGAGCCGCTGCCTCCTCTAGCGTCTCCGCACAACCCTCTAATCACGGCAACGAGAATATCACTTCAGGTTTCACGCCCCCGGTCACCAGGGCTAGGGCGCCACCGCGACCCCGAATGCTTCTTCCGGCATGGAGCCTCCCGCAACTAAGGCTCCAATTACCCCGCCGACGGGACGAGAGACCGGAGGGACTAGAGGAAGTCGTCCTTACGTCACCATCGCCGATTTTATGGAACGACAAGAGACGCTCGCCAGAGCCCAGACAGACATGGTTTCAACACAAAAGAAGGCGCTCACCTTTCTCAAAACCACGACGGAGCGACTACCCCGTGAGTCGCATCCTCCCGAGAGACGCCTAGAAACATCTCCAACAACCACGACGCTTTGGCACCTCGGCGGGGCACGCCTCCGCGGATGAAGAAACTCGCACTAGAGTCCCGTTGGAGAGAAATCAACCACCAAATTTCGTCACGAGAGAGGATTTGGAACAACTCCTACGTGACCGAATCAAGCATGATGAGTTCGATGTACATCATCACCAACCCCCTTACCCGTCCGAAATACAGAGAATCCCTCTCCCAAGGGGGTACTCTTCCCCTCAATTTACCACGTATGATGGTACAGGAATGCACGCGAACATGTTTCTCGTTTCCTGGAATCCTTGGGTGAACATGAATATAATCACGTTCTTCGTTTAAGGGAATTTTCAAAATCACTTACCGGAAGGGCGTATACATGGTACAACAGCATCCCACCGAACAGCATTCCCAACTGGAGTAGCATGGTCACCGCGTTTTACAGGAAATACTTCTTTGTGTCCGAACAAGTTACCTTTTCAGACCTCGGGAGAATGTACCAGTGGGATAACGAACATCCGAATGATTTCGTCAAAAGGTTCAGGGTTCAAGCACTCGACTGCCACGACCCAAACGTGACCGAGCAACAATTGGTAAACGCGTGCATCAATGGTATGGTCCCGATCTACCGCGCCCTGCTAGAAAACTTGCGTTTCCAAACATTCTCCGAACTCCATGAGGCCGCCATACGATCTGCAACAACAGCACCAGCATTACTGGAAAGGACTAGGCCAACTCGAACTGAAGACGCACGCGAAACTCGCGGGAGTAGGCGCCTCATCAACAAACAATTTAATGCCGGCTCATCCTCCGTGAACATAGTGAACGAAAGAGGAAAAAGGAAAGCCGCAACTACGAGCCACCAGCCGAAACGTGAAGCGCCGGCACAACGGGAGCCCTCGCAACGGAAGATCGCCACTAAAACTCTTGTGCAGCATCGTGGGACCGAAGGAAATTTCCTTGATTTCCCATTCCCCATCGAGGAGGTGATCGACCTCCTAGAAGCTGGGTTCAAGATGATGTCATCGGTTGCCACCTCTAGACGTCCACCAACCGAGGCCGAGATGGCAAATCCCAAATACTTGCCATTACCACGGGTTCGTTCACCACCCGACTAGCGATTGTAACAGATTAAAGCATATTTTCAAGGAAAGGATAGAAACGGGAGAACTCCGGCTAGGAGACGAAAGAGTGCATCGAGACCCACTCCCATAAGAAACTGCGGTTCCTCACGGGGACTCCGTGCACGAGACATGCAATCCATGATGCGACATATATGCGAAATTCTCTATCTCTCCAAGGTTCGGCGCCAAGATATTTTCGCAGCTCTCAATCGTGTTGTATCCGGCAAACGTCTTTTTCTCCCCTCGGAATCCACGCCAAGGGCCCAAGCTTCCCAAACAAGCGAAGTGGAGAACTGGGACTGCGACCACGTCCCGTTTAAGAGGTACTGAACTTGACAACACGCTCATCGACACGACCTCTGACCACAACATCATCACTTTCAAGACACTAAAGGCAGCCGGATTTACAAAGCAAGACGCTACCTATTTCCCATCTGTGATTAAGAGCTTGAGAGGAGAGGCTTTGAACGCGCATGGCTACATCAACCTAGAGATCGAGATAGGAGACGCTATAACGCACAACAAGTTCCACATCGTCAAAGAACTAGATCATGACATGATTTTGGGACGCTTATGGGCACTCGACAACAAGGCAAAATCAAGCGTACACCCTCTGCCGACATCCCCGCTGCCGAAGGGATTCCCGAAAATCGTCCCACGGGTTATCACATCAACGAGCTATTGAAGGAACCCAAGCGTCCGAAGATCACCCGTTGGCGCTAGCCCATGATTTTCAAATGCAAGTAAGTCTGACCAAGCAACCTTTTTCGCAACCGACCTTTTCTTTCCCCATTCTGTCATGGGGACTCGGCGCAACAACCGGCACAAACGCTGTCAAAAAATGTGAATGGGGAGCTGGACCATTCGAACACTTTGCAAGAAGCTTGGAAGCTTCTGGCGAAACCAATGAAGCTAAGGCTCAAATGGTTACACGACGTCTGAACCCGTTTTCAATCGGAGATATAGTGATTAAGGAAAGCTCGTTTCAAGTTGGGAGGATGACAGTAAAGATGGATTTGCCCGAGGAAGGTGAAGGCGAGCTATACCAGTTGCGAGATACCCTTTTGGGAGGATATTGCAAGCTCATCAATACCGACACACACCGAAGGCGTGATAGTTCACTCGCGATGGCTCAAGGAATCCAATCCCTAAAATGATGTATTTCCCAATCACTCCCCTTTTCGCACTTCCTTTGAATCATTCCTCTTAATAGCTGTACTTCCCCAGGATGAATACACCGTTTGTATTTTTTCCCTGGAGATCTACCCTTTTGTCAAAAAAATAATAAAAAATAATAATATATCTCTTCCCGAGCGAATCCTTCAGATATCAGAGAAATACATCGAAGAACCCGAGAAAACCATTGCGAGCCATCATACCACAACCCCTTTCAAAAATATATATATATGAAGCAAAAGGTTTACCGACGAAGAAGAAGGGAAAGATGTGTTTACAAAAAAAAAAAGAGAAGGGAAAAACATCAGGGAACTAAACAGCTAACAGAAAAAACAAAAGGAGGAACTAGCCCTCGAAGGACGGAGCGCAAGTCTCTTCGGGCAAAGCTATCTTCAAGCATTTCCCCCAGCAATCCTTCGGGCAACAAAGGTTCCACTCAGCGGTTTTAGCAGCGGCAACCTTAACATCCCATCCCGAAGCAGCCACAGCAGCAGCAGTGTCCTCCCCGACAACTATTCCAGCATACGCCACCATGACGCCTCCGGTATCGTCAATAACACCTTTGGCATCAACTTCAAAGGTTGTCTCGCTCCTATCATACGCTCTTTCAAAAGTTTTCTCATTGACGCTTCGAAGAAAGTCTGTTGATTCATCCACGTCAAGATCGAGAACCATGGCGTTCTCCTCCGCGTCCACTGAACCCAAGGGGGTCCGAACATGCGCCTGTTCTTCGTGGGGATAGATGGGAGGGAGGTCCTTAATAATTTCATTAGCTTCATGGAACAAAGATTCAACCCCGACCGATACCTCCTCAAGAGAAGAAGATCGATCTCCGCCGATTCTGAAGTCCTTTCCCAAAAGGTTAAAGGCACGGCTGTCTCTGGAAGATCCCATCATACACTGCAAGAAATGGAAAGATGATCAAATTCCATCCTGTCTACACGCATACAAAAAGAGGATGACAAAAAAAAGGGGGAAGAAGAAGAAAACGCACCGGCAAAGCAAAGGAAAAGAGGAAACAACAAGAAGAACCCTTTTCTCAAACGAGGAGACGATGCTATTATTTTTTGGATATGAATGCGGAACCTTAAAAAGGGAAAGGAAGCAATGAGAGACATAACGCTTCCAGATTTTAGCATGAATAATGCCCTAATTGAGGCCGCGCGTGAAGGAAAGCAAGATAAGGAAACTTTGCTATCGGAAGAAACTCCCTCCTTGTTTACATAGGTCTCACCAGCTAGCACACTCAGTTAACCAGCACACGCCATCACCCAAGTCACTCCTGCAAGCATGGTTTCCAAGATTGGACCGACCCCACCAATTGCGACTTCTCAAATGCCGCCCAAGTCACGCCTGCAAGCATGGTTTCCAAGTTGGACCGGCCCCACCAATTGCGCCGGTCCCACCAGATAGCCCACTCAGTTTCCAAACTCACGCCAACTTCCCAGCGTCGCCTAAGCTGCATCGGGCCCACCAATTGTGCCGGCCTCGACTTGTGCAAAACGACCAGAGGCAAGGATTCCAAATCCTATTTATAAAAGGTCGAGGCGAGCCTCCTTTCAATTTTCTTTACGGTTTCTTTGTTAATAGTTTGTCACCATCTTATGCTTACCTCGCAACAAAGCCCCTGTTCGAGCTAGCGGGGGACTTAATGTTGATGGTGGTTTTTAGACAAGGGGTAAAATCGTAAAACCCCATGACCTAGTGTTACCCGCAACACATTAAATAAGAGCATTTAACTCGGTGTAAATAATTAATAGGGGTATTTTTTTCAAAATACAGTTAGGAGTTTTCAACACGTAACCCTAATTCCAAAACCAAGCCGCATCTTTGCGCACCATGGCAACCATGCCAAACCAAGCCGCATATCGCGCACCGTGGCAACCATGCCAAACCAAGCCGCATCTTTACGCACCATGGCAACCATGCCAAACCAAGCCGCATACTGCGCACCATGGCAACCATGCCAAACCAAGCCGCACTCTGCGCACCATGGCAACCATGCCAAAAACAAGCCGCATACTGCGCACCATGGCAACAATGCCAAACCAAGCCGCATACTGCGCACTATGGCAACAATGCCAAACCAAGCCGCACCCTGCGCACCATGGCAACAACGCCAAATTCCAAGCCGCTATGCCTTTGGCCCACGCCAAACATAGCGCCCTAGGTTTGCAAGACTTGCAACTAGGTCCACATGGATGCACGTGCCATTGGCACATGCCAAAACGTGTCGCAAGCCATATTTCCAAGTCGCTATGACTTTGGCCCACGCCCAACATAGCGCCCTAGGTTTGCAAGACTTGCAACTAGGTCAACATGGCTGCACGTGCCATTGGCACATGCCAAAACGTGTCGCAAGCCATATTTCCAAGTCGCTATGACTTTTGGCCCACGCCAACATAGCGCCCTAGGTTTGCGAGACTTGCAACTAGGTCAACATGGCTGCACGTGCCATTGGCACATGCCAAAACGTGTCGCAAGCCATATTTCCAAGTCGCTATGACTTTTGGCCCATGCCCAACATAGCGCCCTAGGTTTGCGAGACTTGCAACTAGGTCAACATGGCTGCACGTGCGATTGGCACATGCCAACACGTGTCGCAAGCCATACTTCCAAGCCGCTATGCCTTTGGCCCACGCCAAACATAGCGCCCTAGGCTTGCAAAACATGCAACTAGGTCAACATGGCCACGCATGCCATTGGCACATGCCAACATGCTCGCTAGCTAGTTTCCCTATCAAGGTCACGGCCCTAACGGCCACGCATGCCATTGGCACATGCCAACATGCTCGCTAGCTAGTTTCCCTCTCAAGGTCACGGCCCTAACGACCACGCATGCCATTGGCACATGCCAACATGCTCGCTAGCTAGTTTCCCTATCAAGGTCACGGCCCTAACGGCCACGCATGCCATTGGCACATGCCAACATGCTCGCTAGCTAGTTTCCCTATCAAGGTCACGGCCCTAACGGCCACGCATGCCATTGGCACATGCCAACATGCTCGCTATCCAGTTTCCCTATCAAGGTCACGGCCCTAATGGCCACGCATGCCATTGGCACATGCCAAACACACACGCTGGTAGCCTAACTTGCAAACCGTGCAACCTACCACCAAGGCATTCCGGACATGCCATTAGGCACATGCCAAACATACACGCTGGTAGCCTAACTTGCAAACCGTGCAACCTACCACCAAGGCATTCCGCACATGCCAAACACACACGCTGGTAGCCTAACTTGCAAACCGTGCAACCTACCACCAAGGCATTCCGCACATGCCGTTGGCACATGCCACACACGCCACTAGCAGCTCTGGCATTACCACTTACGCTCGAGGTGCAACTCGCAACTAAGGCATTCCGCACATGCCACATGCGTCCCTAGCAGCACCACTTGCACGCAAGATGCAACCAACACTCGAGACATCAACACAAACGGGGATGCTTCTTCGGGGTTTTGGTTTGGCGGTCACAAACATGCGGCGTACACTACGCTCACATTAAGAAAGCGTGAAAAGGAATAAAGCGGTCAAATAAAAGAGGAAATAATGGTGAAAAACGTTTTCGCCCATTAAACCATGCGGTTACCACCTCCTCCCATTATTTCACCCTTTACTCTCTTCCTTCATGAGGCCAGGGTACGTTTCAAACTCGACTTGTATAGATAGGTCTTACCTATTTCCACCAGACAAAAAGTCTCGGTCAGGAGAAATATACTACACTTACACTCTCAGAAAGGCAACTTTGCAAGCTCTCCCAAAAAGCTTTCATCTCTTGCAAGCTTCCTAAGCTTTCACTTTCTGATACAAGTCGAGATACTACTCTCCTCAACACCTTTCTTTGCTTCCCTCCCCAAATCAGCCCTTCTCCTCCACTTTGTGACCGAAGCAAGTCTGGAACGGCCATTTCTTGGTTTAGGCCGGACTTGTACAGATTGATCTCTCGAACCTATAAAGTGCTCACGTGCAGCACATTTGTTTAGGGTTTGAACCAGTTTCTCACTCACCTACCGAATTTACCGAAATCGGCAGAAACGATTTTTACCCATAAACAACATGGTAAACATAACCCACCCATTATATTTAGATTTGCATACTAGATATGTATAGGAAAAAAAAAAACTATATTTAGCTAGATTTGGATCCCAGAAATAAGAAATTAGATACCTCGTTCATAAGTAAAAGAAATAAGGAATTGAGAGGATGAGTTCTAATGAGAAATGTGTTGTTCCTGACAATGGTCTTATTAATAATGATCCTCCTCCTCTAAAGGGCTTTGCTTCATGGGATGACTTTGTGGAAAGCATTGGTGATATACTAGAAGATTTTGTCGATGAAGAATGGGAATTGGTGCATATTAAGAAAATGATCCATGTTGAAAATGATCCTTCTCCTAAGGGTTTTGCTTCTTGGGAGGCATTTGAGAAAAGCTATGGTGAACATTTGGATAATGATTTTAATGAATAAGAACATGGGAAGCCACCAAGACGAGCAAATTTATGGCTGAGCAATCGCCATTGACTAAATTTAAGTTTTTTACATTATTTTTAGTATGCTAATTATATTAATTTGTAAGCAAAATTATGTGGCAGTCAAAGGCCTACTGTTCAATTGTGCTCTCAATTCGGATTTGTTTTTTTTTGTTAAGTTTGTCAGATTTGCCATTGCAATTTATGAAAAATTTGGCTATATTTTTCAACTCTGATACAAGACTCAATATACAATCCCTGTCATATTCATGATCCTATCACGTTAACAGCAAAGCCACAACAAAATCATGGTTAACCCTAAATCTTCAGTTCCAAATCTCTAAGCCAAGCCCTCTTAAACACGTTACTAGTTCATTCTGTTTTGTCATAAGATTGATACTCCAACAGATGAACAATGGACAGAAATTAAACAACAAATGCACTTGGAATCTAAACAAAATATTGCATCCGTAAATATTAAACATTCACAAAAAGTATACTTCCAAGCAGCTTTACAAACAGACTAATTAAACATCCAAAAAAAAAACATAAGATACACTAATAACACAAAAAAATAAGAAAAGACATATATATATAACTAAACAAAAGCTGATGGATCAAGATGTGATTGAATACCATTCTTGCATAGAAGAACCATGAAAACAGAGGACTAGATCAATTAGAATCCCCTTCTTCTTCTTCTTCACTACTGTTGTCGACAATCGTAACCACATCTTTGTATGGCCAATCATCATCATCATCATCAACATCATCGTTTTCATCTTCATCCCCAGGCGCTGGCCCAAACCAAAAGAATTGTTCTGGATCATCTAAATCATCATCATCATCATCCTCAGAATCATACTCATCATCCTCTTTATCGTCCTCCTATTCTTCATCGTCAACAACATCTGTAGTTGCAGGAAATCCTACACTACACCCCTCACAAGAATCCATACAATTAAGACATTGAAGATGAACAATTATGATCTTTATTGATTAATTCCTTGAAATGTTTACAAGAGGAAATGGAAAAGATCCAAAGGAATTACAATCACTATAAACTTTCTCTCTCTCCTACTGACTTGCCTAACACTTCAAAAAGAACTCTCCCTACAACAGACTTATTTAACTCTTTATGTAGGGTAGTACACAATGGATGACAGCTAAGCTGTCCTTTATTTTTGGAAATGACTTGCGAAATATCGCAAGTGTACAAGTATACAATCTCGCGACACTCCTAAATTTCGCTAGATCGTCAAATCTTTCTCATGTTTTGGCTGTCGTTATTCATTGCGTCATTCATATTACTCATTTGCGACACTTTCGCAATGCTGTCGTTTATTGATCTCGCGAAGTATAGATGTCGCGATATTCTGATCCTACATCTTGCCTCTTCTCATGTCTTCTCTGCGAAGAAGAGAATGTCATGAGAACTAATACTTTTGAAACGCCAAAACTGTTCATCTTTATCTGTATTTGATATGACTCTGTATTTTTTCACAGAATTTATTACGCGTATTTCTTCTTTCATTCTTTTCTTGACACGTCTCTCTCAACCGTTTTTTTCTTGACCATTCATGCCCCCTCTCGCATTAAATGTATTTATCTTCTCGAGAATTCATCTCTATATATAATTTTCTCACCCTCCTCTTCTACTTTTTTTTTTACTTTCTCTCTGTAATTTTTCTTCAACTCTCCTCCTCCGCAATTTACGTTTCTGCTACTGTAAACCTTCCTTTTCTTCTTTCTCTTGATCTTAAATTTTCTAATCATTCCCATACTCTGAAAATGGCTCCACCTGGTCGTAGATACGAAACCCTTTTGAGTGAAACTCAAAAGAATTTACAAGAGAGTGGTTTCACCTTGTCTACCATTCCCGATCAAGAATCTTCATCTATTCTTTCTGCCAAATTGTTTACTGATCATCATTGTGATGATCAGAAAATCATAATCTCGCTAGGTCAACTCCTCACAGGTCTTCCCATTCCTCTCTACAATCCTGAACTTCCCTTGTTTTATGAAATCCTTGCTCATGAGAAATTCTCGCGAGCTGTTTATCAACTAAGTGGTGATTGCATCCGTCTGATGCTTGAATTCGCCAATCGTGGCGCCGGTAAGGGGTCTCTGTATCATGATAATGTCAGAGATCCTAAATTCGCAAACTTAGAGATAGTCACTGAAAAGTACTCAGTAGAAAACTTTTTTGAAAATTATGAGGTGATAAATATGAAGAATGATAAATCTCGCTGGGGTGCTCGACTGAAAAGAAAAGATAATATTCCCAGCGACAAGCTGCTTATGCAGGATATTGACTGGCACTCGGATAAGAATAATGTTCCTCGGTATTCCAAAGATGAGAAGTGGTGTGTTTTTCCACTATTTTTGAATGGACCTTACATTTCAGGTTCCTATATACTCCCTGCGAATCTCGCAAATTATCATCCTTGGGAATTTAACTGGCCCGAAAAAGCAAAGGAGGTATATTTCCTGGTTTTGATTCGCTTTGCGATATTTCCTTATTCTTATATCTACTAATCTTGCAAAACTTTCAGATTATCAAACTAAGAAAGAGTTATGAAAGACGTCCAAAGGCGAGTACTCTGGCGATACTCCGATCAATCACGGATGAAGTAAGAAATACTTGTTTTTGCTGTTTTAACAATATTATTGCCTCTATTTCTTATCTTCATTCGTGTGCGAAGGTTGGTGTCGAAATTACCGAAGGTGGAGAATCTCCCGAAGCTGCGAAGATCAAGGGAAAAGGAAAAGGTCCTCTTCGCAGGGGGAAGTCCACTGTTCCACCTTCTAAAAAACGGAAGGTTCATTCTTCTCCTCGTTCAAGTCATTTTCCCAATGAAACTTCTGATGAAGATGAAGATGATAATAATGCGGGTACTTCCTTCGCAAAGGAAGATCAACCAACTGAATCTCCTATGGAGCAGTTATCCAATATCTTTTCGGACTCCATGCAAGGCCTTGGAGATGATCACCTTTCTGGTACATGCGAGGCTCTCGCAAATATATGTGATGCTACCTTGCTAGAGGGCGACGATTCTCTTAAAGGAGTTTGTAGATCTGTAACTCCCAGCTTTTTAAATGCACTTGGGGCCTTGGTATGTCTGAACTTCTATTTTTCCTCATAACTTTAACTTTAAGTCATATCTTAACAATTCCTTTATCTTTCTTTGTAGACTGGGAGAGCTTCTTTTGCTGTTGCCTCAGATCTTGAGAAGAGGCGTAACAATCTTGAGAAGAAAAATCTTCAACTTAAGGAGAAGAACAAAGAACTAGAAGTTGAAGTTGCAACATCTCGCAAGAAGAATGAAAGTGAAACTGCTGTTCTTCGCGAAAGAATTCAACAACTGGAAGCTGAATCTTCTACTCAGAAGAATAAAATTTCTACTCTTCAAAGCGCCAATCAACAACTTTATGGTATAAAACTCTTCTCTTTTCCTCGTTTTTATTTTGTCGTTTATCTTTCTTTGCCTGACTTATCATTTTCGCAGATATTTATAATCTTTCTGAAGAAGCCATCCTTCTCCATTCATTTCCTGAGCCTATGGATAATGATGTTCTTCTCGCTCATATCAACGAATCTTTAAGTAGTTCATCAAACAAGATTAACTCTCTTCCATTAAAGTAACTTCAAACCAAATTTCATCACTTAGAAATTGAGCATAGATCTAGTTTAGGTTTAGCCAACCGATTTAAACGTCTGTATCTTGATTCCCACGAGAAGACCAATATTTTAAGGACGAAAATTAGCAGCCTCATAGATGACAAAGATCGTATTGCCAATCAAGGTGCCCAAGCATTAGCGAGATTTCAAAAAACTCTTCTTGAAGTCCAAATTGAACGTGATGAATCTCTTCGCCAAAATGCCATACTTAATGAGCGAGAAAATCAAATTCGTTCTCTTCTTGTCATAAATAATGATGATGAGTTCGCTTGGGCTGCGAAGGTTCTAGATAATGCCAGAAATAACTTAGGTGTTAATGCTAGTCTTTATGCCGAACATACTGCCTTGGTTAAAGATATGATTTCTGACAGAGAAGGTTGTTAATTGTTCTTCTTCTCTTTACTGCTTCTTTTCTGTGAAGTTGTTATTAAATCACTAATTTATTCCCATATGTTCTCGCAGAAGCTGAGAAGAGGTTTCAAACAAGAATTAAAGAACTTGAATCTGAGAAAGCACAACTTGCAAAGGAATTTTCTCTTCGCAACGACAAATATTCCAAGTTGAAGAAGCAACTACAAACCACTGTAGCGAATTTCAATAATGATGCTGTCCGTTTTCGTAATCAAACTATTAAGACTGATGACCAAAGTATTCCTCTTTCTTCATATCCTTGTGTTTTTGATGAGGTTCCTGAAAATATACCTTCCTTGGATGTTTCTGATAGTGATGCCAGCGAAGAAGAGGAGTCTGATGACAAAGAAGAATGAACTTAAAAATTGCTTTATCTTCCTTTTTCTTCTCTTGTGATATTTGTACATTCATCTCTCTAACCCTCTGTTTTTGTAATCTCTTACTGTAATTCTATCATATGAAAATAAATAACAAATTTTTACTGTAATCATTCCCATACTTGCCTCTGTTATTTATTTTCACATGAGAGATTAAATCGATGATCTTTAAGTAACAATACTACTTAGTTTCGCAACTGCTGTTGCTAACTCTTCAAATAAATTCAGAAATATAATCACTTTCGCAAGCTTTTTGCTTACTCATTTTCATTTATTTTGAATTTTATCATTGCGACAAGATCGCAGGACGTCTTTACATTTTCATGTAATGACCCATTGATCTTGCCTTATCATTGCTCTTGTGTGGCCTTATTTTGCCTTCCTAGTTAAAGGTCTTATTTTTCCACTCCTCATTTTTGCGTCAATGTGACAGGTCTAAATATTCATACGAACATAAAGTCCCATGACATTGCCGTCTTGCGACAAAATTGCAGGACGTCGTTATACTTTCATGTAACGACCCATTGATCTTGTCTTATCATTTTTTTAGTATTTTTGCCTCTGCAGGATATTTTTCTTGCGACAATATGACAGGCCTAAATATTCTTGCGAACGTAAAGCCCCATGACATTGTCGTCTTTGCGACGAAATCGCAGGACGTCTTTACACTTTCATGTAAAGACCCATTGATCTCGTCTTACCCTCGCGTTAGTATTATTTCCTCTTCAGGTTCATCGCACAAATATGACAAGCCTAAATTTTCTTGCGAAAATAGAGCCTCATGACATTTGCGTCTTAAGACACTTATCAGCTCCCTAATGGAGGGTGCCGCCCTTATCATCTCCCTGGTTGCCCCTTCAAGGAGGCGTACATCGGCCATACAAGACTAGCTCCTCCCACCCGGTCTTAACAACAACCAGTTGTTTTCGCAGCCTCTTATCCCTTATACCTATATGTCTTATGGTTACGAGATTGCACCTAAATGGATTTTTCTTCGGGCCGAGTGCAGCATGTGCCAAGACTTGCCAAGAATGGCCGATACACTTCAAATGCCCCATGCACTCTTGGCTCAACCGTGTACCTCGGCGCCTTGGTCATACACTGACTCCTTGGAAGAGACCCTCGGGCGTCCAACCAGGGTATAACCTTATGTATGTAGTTGGAAATCCAAGTTACCTCTCCCGGATAGGCTTTCATGGGCCCCAAATTTCCATGACTCAGGTTCCAGGGGCGGTGTAACCTTTTCCCTGAGACAGGTTAAGAGATACCCCCTTATATGACGCACTTTAGGTCTTACATTTGCCTCTTACGAAATATCATTCGCGAACTAGGGTGTACGCCATAAAGGTTCGTCCCATTCACTCACTCTTTCATTTCTGTCAATTCGTTCAATCATTCATTGATTTTTGATTATTTCTTTCTCATTATTTATGCGAAATTATCGCATAATCTTGCTTCATTTGCTGTGATCTCGCATAATCTTGCTTCATTTGTTGTGATATCGTTGTAATTATTTAACCAAACTTTCTTCATATTTATGTATCGCGAGTATTTCGCATACTCCTTCTTCAATCGTCACATTTTTTTTTTGAAGAATTCTAAACTTATTTCTTACACTTATTATTCCTATTTCTCTTTGTTTCTTCATTCAAATTTCCTGATATTTCCTTCCCATTTGCGAGACCTTCGCAATTTCCAACCGTCTTCAGGCATTTGCTTCGCAATGTATCTTCACCTCTCACTTCTACGGTATCTACCATCAACCTTTCCCTTCTTTGTTCTTCTTTTATACTTTGCTTCCAGTTCTTCCTTTGTGCGGCTCTTTCTTCGCAACTCTCCATATCAACCTCATAACATTTTTGCCCCTCTATCCAGTCTCCCTTTATGATTCCAACACCACTGGGATGAGGAAACTTAATACACTGGTGATAAGTCGATGCTACACCCAAAATCTCATGTAACCATGGTCGCCCGATCAATGCATTATAAGGGGACTCCACATCGACTATACAGAACAAAATTTTGGTTGATAACCCTTGCAATGGTATTCTCATATGAACTTCTCCTTTAGGTTTGTTAGTTGTACCATTGAAACCATATATCTTGTATGTTGAAGGTATTAAATCTTCATCCTTTCCTCCCATAGTCTTGTAAGTATGGTAAAAAAGGATGTTTACTGAGCTTCCAGTATCAATTAGGATTCTATTGATCGCCCAAGAATTTTTTGCCTCATCATCTTCATCATCCACAGGTTTTGGGTTAATTTCCAATCTCACAACCAATGGACTATCATGCATCTCCCTGCCTTCAGGTACCTCTTCTGCGATGAAAGAAATAATCTGCGTTTGCCATTCTTTTAGCGCGATGCCTTCGCGATGTTCATTACTTCTCTATTGTCAGCATCTCTTGCGAAGACCTGACTAAGAACACTATCATGAAAATCCTCAATTGTCCTATACGAATGTACGATAGAGTTGCAAAACAAGTTTTTGGCCTTCGCTCCAACTTCTACTACAAATGTTTCTTTCCCTTTTGTTGTATTTACTCTGTGAATTTCCGGAGGTGTTGGTAACGGTTGAGTCTTCTCTTCATACTTTAAGAAATGATTCAGTTTCCCTTGGTCAATCATTCTGAGAATTATTCTTTTTATATTTCTGCAATCATTTGTTAAGTGCCCATGAAAGTGGTGATAAGAACAGAACTCATGACTTCTATCACCTGGAGGCGGTTCATTTCCCCTGTTCCATGGTGCTGGTATGTTTTCCATCAAAAGTATAGCTTCCCATATTTTTTCCACACTAGCATTTAGTGGGGGCATCTTAATTTCTTCCCATACTATCCTGTGATTTCGCTGTCCACCATGATAATTTTGCCTTCGTCCTCCATAAGTTTCTTGTGAATGATCAAGCCTTTGAATTTTGTTATTTCCGCCACGATTGTAGAAATTCTTTTCTCTTTCAAATTCTTCCTGATCGCGACTTCCCATGGTCACTAATTTTTGATGTCCATCATCTATCATCCTTTCTTATTGTCCTTGCGAAGTGCTCGCTACTGTATTTATCAACTTGGGTAATAAGCTTGCATTCGCGGCATTTGAGCTTGTATTCGCAACTGGATATGATTCCATTTCATTTTGCCTTTCCTCTAGAGCAATGTATTCCTCCTGAAGTTCTCGCAACTTAGTCATTGTGATTGTATTCTTGACTCTAAAAATTTGAATATATAGCAAATTGGTTGCGAACATAGCATTTATGAATGACAGAATGAGATATCTTTCATCTACACGACCAGCCATATCGCTGCACATTGTCTTCCATCTCACAGTTAAATGTTTCAAGCTTTCACCAACCCTTTGTTTCAACCCAAATACATCTTCAATACCCGGTCGCGAGGAGTTATTACTTATATACGCCCCTAAAAATATAGCTTGTAGATGATTGAATGATGTGATTGTGTTTCTTGGTAAACCTTCAAACCACTTCAGCGCTTCTCCTGTCAAACTTGATGCAAAATACTTGCACAATATTGCATCATGATTTTCCCATTGTAACATACATCTCACATAGGCTTTGATGTGTTGTATTGCACAAGTTGTTCCATCAAAAATGCTGGTTAACGTTGGCAAATTACACTTTGGCGGAATTCCTCCTAGTTGTACTTCTAATGTAAATGGAGTTTTCGCAGCTTCTTCGATGGCCTCATCTAATTGTCTTGTTCCTCCTCCCTTTTTACTGTTTATCATTCCCCTCATTTCTGCCAATTCTCTCAAAATTTGTTCATTTACATCAGAATTTGAATTCATTGGTCTTTTTAGTTCCGCTTCTCTTCTCCTGCGTTCATGTCTGCTTTGATTTTCTTGGTCATCATTCTCTTCTCGTCTTTCTCTGCGATCTTCTCCTTCATTTCTTTCACGAATTCGCACATCGTTATATCTATCATTTTCTCTCCTTTGTTGCCTATCAACTCTCCTTTGTGCTCTTTCATATTTTTCATTAATATTATCATTGTTGCGATTTTGTTCTCGCCTTTTTTCTCGATTGTCATGATTATTCTGGCGAATTGCCTCTTCCAATTCTTGATTTTCCATTTCTGTTCTTAATCTTTCTCTCTCGCAGGCTAGACGTGCTTGTTCAGCATAATGTCTTTCAATTTCATCTTCAATCTCTTTCTGCTTCCTCCGTGCTTCTCTCCTGTGCAATATTCTTCTTCCTTCTTCTTAATTTTCTTTATCAACTGGATTATTCCGTCCCCGTCGCTGCCTATTTCCTTGATTTCCGTCATTCTGTTCATTTTGAAGAGTCTCGGGACGTGGAATATAACGATCTTCCATCATTTCTCTTCTCTCGCAATGTTTTGTGCCTGGATTTTGTGCTTCTTCTTGATTTTCTTCATCAACATCTTCTGTAGGTAAAATTCTCCTTCTTCCCTCTCTATCTGATCTTGAACTTGACCTTGTAGTGCTTCTCGATCTTCTATTTTGCATGTTTTCCATTCTATTTTGTAGTGCTACACATTCTTTATCTTTTATCAAATATATTTGGCATACTACTATGTTAAACATGACAGTAACTAGATGTTATTGTAAAACTGGTATCCACATCGATCTATCTCAATAAAACAACTCATGACATTACTTAATCGAGGACGCCTAACTAAATGCTAACATGATCTGTTGTGACTGAAGTTTGATGTTTCGATAATCTAAAGTTCAAGAAAATAAATCTTCCCATGTTGTGGGTAATTGGTATCAGGGACTAAACATAGACACACGATTGAGTCAATAAACATGATGTCTAATAACACTATCAAAGGCGATTAACAATAACAGAATGGAGCTACAACCACCTTATGGGAGCCTAGAGAAAAAGTCCAAAAGTAAAAATAAACATTTCCATAGTGCCAAATTCTAATCATTTTTGCATAAGAAATTCAAGATTTCTCAAAACCATACATTAAACACAATTTTCCGCGTCTTTGGGGATAGAGTGATATAGTTCAGAAAGATACAACTCCAAATAAAATAATTAGCAAAAGCATCCTTGGTGCAAAACCTAGACTTCAAGCATCAAGTTTGTACTCCCTCAACTTGCTTGGAAAAGTAAAACTCATTGATCCTTCTTGTACAATGTGTAGACAAGAACTAGGAAAAAAAAAACAACTTATATTACACCGTAGCTATGCGTAAGAGGATTATTGACCTAACCCAATTAGTATCCAATTCGACACAATAGTCAGTATTCTAAATCTCCGTAAACTAGGATTTTATACCACAAACCAAGTAATATCAATAGAACTTCTTCTTACCAAAATATGGTTCCTTCAGTATTATGCAGAAAATTTTCCAGAAAAAGATAAAGACTAAATGTCCACTTTTCTTGGTTATAAAGAGTGAAATTAGCGGCAGAAAAACCATAAATGGTTATAGTAAGATAAGGGAGATCTTCTATTTTTGGGTAGTCTATAACTGCAAAGAGAATAATCGAATATTTGGCATTAAAGGGATATAAGGTTGACTCAGAGAGCTTGATATACGCTTTGGTAAGTTGGTGAAGGTCAAAATTTGCATTGAATGGGTATAAGTTTTCCTTCGAAATAATCGCACAACAGCTGTAATGCATCCAATCAATGGTTTTCAAATTTTGAAAACTTATTGGCTCGAAAGGGATGGGAGAATTGACTCGAATCGGTAGAACTGAGTTAACAACTTGATGTTTGCAAAGATTAGTTGAAATAAAAATCATATAAATGATTTCCTACAAAATACTGGTACATACTGTAGGAATCCATCATGAGAATGACTGTCTGCAAAACTGCCGAAGAAGACGATGTGCATACTGCTTTTGATTGTGACACTAATGTCTAAGAAAAGAGGGAGAATAAACCGGGTCCATTAATGGATGCTCCCCATGATGAAAAGGATGAGGTCCTGCAAGAAGAATTAAGTATGCATTGTCTATGTTATAAACGTGTAATTATGTTAAGAATATCTAGGGTAAATCTCGTTTATTACTGGGATGCCCTTGTGTCTAGCCATATAAAGATGCTCTATATGTTTGTTTACACACTAACGAATACAATTTCTCCCTTCTTCTTCCCCTCCTTTGTGTCACCTTCTCTATCTTTTCCTTTTACAATACGTTATCATGCATGTTGCTCTACCGTCGGCACACGTTATATTAAGCCCTAGAATCGTTGTCGGTAACAAAGTGGAGATGGTGTTGACAATTTCAGTTTGTTTGTTTATTTATTTTTTTGATTTAGTCAATGTGCGTTTGAACAGTCCACTAACTTTGTTTCTCGTTTTTGTACCTGTATGTACACCTCGGTTGGATGGATTTTGTACACAAAGCTACATCACATACTATTGTTTGTCATCCAAGGATAGATGACCTAAAAGGCATGATAGGGTGTAGAATACATCCTATTTACTATCTATTGTTTATGCTTTCTTTGCTATTTTTCTTGTAAATTATGTATTTTACGCTTGTTTTGAGTTTTATAGCTACTATGGAGTCACACGGAGGAAAAGGAGAAGAAATCACCATATTTTAGCAAAAGGGTAAAATTGTCATTTCACCGAGGGAATACTATATGGAGCCCAGCCAAGGTTAAGGGGAGGTCAAAGAGGTGTCCCTTATCTAAAAGAAGGGAGTGAGAATAGCACAATTGGGGTGTACTTATGGTGGGTGTTTGAATCCACCCACACCCTAAACTCTGACCCATACCCAAGCCCACATGTCTGAATCCACCCATACCCTAACCTAAGTCCATCCATACCCTGCTCCATACCCTAACCGAAGCCTGATCCATCTGACCCGACCCGGATCCGTGTAATTATAACCTGACCTAAAATTGAGAATTGATTTCTCAATCATTTGGAAGAAAAGAGAGAGCAGCCATTGCTGCTGGTTAAACCGAGAGATGGAAGTGAGAATCGACTGAGATGATGCGAAGAAACGAGTGATCAAGGAGATGAACTCGCTGCTTTGTTAGTTCATGAGAGATGCAACCGAAATCAAGATCGAGAAACTGAGATATTGAAGCTCAGAGAGAGTAGATCGAGAGATGGAATCGAGTTTACTGTTGCCATTCTTGAAGTTCGATGAAAATGGGTGTTGCAGATGAAGAAATTAGGGATCGATCTGTGGAAGATAGGATGGGGCTGAATTGATAGAAAAGGTGGAGATTGAGTTCCAGCCGAAGAACCAGAAGATGGGTTTTAGCCATATGGTGGTACTGATTGAATTAGAGGATGAATTACAGCCTGGGGTTACGGCTTTTGAGTTCAATGAGCAATGGGTCGAGTCTCAGATTTTGTTCTGAGTTGAAGGAAGAGGGGCTAATGGTGGTCTGGTGTCACTGGTGGCTGCAGATTGAAATCGAGAACGAAACGAAGCTGGGATTGGTTGTTCTGAGATATAGAAGTACTGCTGTTGTTACAAAGAATGGGTTGGTGGTGTTGATTGAAGAGGCAAAGTAACACAGGACAATTGGGTTTAGGTCATGAATCTGAGATGGGTATGAGGTTGTTTAAAAGGATGAGAAGCTGCGGCTGTGTGCTGTGCGTGATGGATTTGGTGGTGGAATTGTAGCCAGTGGGAACCAGGATTGAGACGAGAAAGCACTGTAATGGGAAAAGGAAGGTGGTTATCTGCTGTGAAGATTGGAACATAAGAAGGAGGATGAAATAGCCTGAATTGGTATTGTAAACTACAGGACCAGGGGAATGACAAGGGATTTGAGATGAACTGTGGCAGTGGGAATGAACTCAGTAATTGAGGGAAACTGTGTCAATGTTTCTATTGGAAGTAGACTCAGTGGGTAGTAAGTTTGAGGTCAAGTTGACATATGGGGTGAGCTTTGTGCTGCTGATTGAGGTGGTGTTGATAGAATGAGCCGAGCTTGATGCAGGCTTGGGAATGGAAGGCTCTGGCAATGGCTGCAGGTTGGAGCTGAGACAATGTTGAGGCAAAGCTATGAATACCGGTGGTGACACTGATTGCGGGGGCCATTTTGGCTGGGTAGAAGTTGACCGAGATGGCGGAGGTGGATTTGGGTGATCTTGAGTCACAGGTAGTGCGGATTGGAAGAGATGGTATAATTGCGGACTCAGGTGGTGCGGGTGCAAATTGGTTGTAAGATGGAGTAGCAGATAAAGGCGGTTCGGGTGCAAGACTAGAAAATGGTGTTTGCAATGGAATTGTGGGGTGTGTATTTGAGCTCTGTGAAAGTGATAAGAAGACCGGGTCATGGTGAAAAGGAAGATTAAGTTATAGTCTTTTTTTGTGGGTCATGTTTGTGACAAGAGATTGATGGAGCAGCTGGTGGTATTGGTGGTGCAAATGAGATAGAGCCGGGTGCTCGGTGCACTCATTGCAGGTGAATGGAATGGAGGCAGGGAATGAGAGAGATTGGCAATTTGAGCTTGAGATGGAGTTGAAGCTCGCTTGGAGGTCTTAAGTGCGGTATAGGTTGCGTTGCGGAGCCGGAGTTGTATAGTCTTGTATGTTACAAGTAATTGCAGGGCCCGGTGATGCAACCGGTATAGTGAGATGGTTTTGCGGTGAAGTGCGGGGTAAGGTGGTGCTAGAACAACACAGGGTGAAGAATGTATGAGATTGAGTGCGCAATGTATGCAAATGAACAATTGGAGGTAAACTGAGCTGGAGATAATGGGTCTTAGTCTATGAACTGGCCTGAGATGGTGGCTCAGGGCATTGCAGGTTGCAGGTTATGATGGAGTTGAGCTGTGAACAAGAGAATGAAGCTACAGGTTAGCATGAGAAGCAATGGCAGGTGGGCTAGTTTGAACTGATGCTGCTCAGATGGCAAGAACAGAAGGACTGAAGCAATTGAGCTGAAGGTTACAGGGCTCATAGGATGCTGATTTGCAGTGTTGCCATTATGGCTGGAGGTGTAAGGCTAAAGCACTAGGATTGTGCATCAACGTAGTTTTGGCCTGTGCAATGGCTCAAGGCCTGGCAATTCAGCCCAATCAGCCAGAGAACAGCTGACTCACATCTGAGTCGTGGTCTGACCGAGTTGACCAGACATGACTCGCCCTGACTTGGTGCTGACCGAGTTAACCCGTTGACCCGAGTTGACTCGACTGTTTTGACCCGTTCACCGGTGACCGGGCAGACTTTGCCGGTCACCTGAACTACTTTCCGGCGATCTTTCCGGTCGATTTCCGGCCACAATCCCAGTTTTCCGACGAGCAAAAAAAATTTCCAGAATTTTCTATGGACTTCTCTCATGGGTGTGAAGACTTGGACTAGGAATTGGATGGAGAATTGGGCTCAAATTTGGAAAGAGAAGATGAAGAGTTGAGAAAAGCTTAGATTTGGAAATTGAATTGAAAAAGGAAAAGGATTCTAATCCTTGGAAGATTTGAAGAATATTGAAGCCTATAAATATAGAAGTTTTACACATCTTTTATATATCTTTTACACCTCTCTACACACCTCTCTACACACACAACACTTTTCTTTTCTTATTCTTTGTGTGAACTCTTTAACATGAGTAGCTAATTTTATTATTGATTGAGGATGAATTCCTAGTTCTTAATATGATTTAAGTTTTTGTTTTCAATTCTATCTTGAAGTTTTTCACATAATTATCGTTTGTTTTTACTAATAGGAATGATCTTAATGACATTCATGATTGATTGATAGATTGTTTGGGTGGCCAACTAAATTGATTTGTTAATTTGATCTAAAGCTAGTGAAAGTTAGGAGATAAGTAATCGTTTCTTGACTTTTTACATAAGTAGCAAACGCGAGACCTTGCGGAGGGATTCCGTGGAGCAATTGTGTGTGAAAACAACGTTAGCAAGTAGACCTTGATCTAAGAGTCTAACTACTAATATTGACCTAATAAGTTCATAAATCTTAATGCGTTTATTTAAATTACTTCTAGAGTGATCTACTACTAGGTGGTTTGGTAAATAGAATCCGGTAGTCGAGAACTTCCGTATCAGGTGATAAAAGGGATTTAGGGTTTAGCACCGATCTAGTCGCTTTACCTACGGTTGGTGATAATTTGTGACTAATAACAAGTAGAAAAGAACATAACTTGATTCATTGTTTCGTAACGAAGAAGGATTCCTTGATCTTGTCTCTCTTATTGCTTTCAACTTTATCTTTTAATTGCTTTGTTTATTTTCTTTTGCTTTTTACACCCCCCTTTTGTGACAATTTTTACAACTAGAATCTCTTGCTCCTCGTGGGAACGAACTTGACTTCCATTATATTATTTTTAATTAAGTGGAAAATCTTGAATTAATTTGTTTTGGTTACGACACGCATCAAGGCACAGCGCTGATACGATGGATGATTAAAAGTAGCGGATGTGAATCATCAATGTAAAACCTTAACGTTCAATATTTTTTTTTAAATTCTTAATCATCCCACATAAAACGGTATTGATACATGGATGATCAGTTTTACCATACAAACTTGATTTCCTTTCTTCTCTAATTTTTTTCATAGAGAAGAAAAAATAATTTATAGTTTCGTTTAGTGAAACTATAATCACCGAAATTGGTGTTATCGCAATTTAATTATTATCTTTATGGTAATTAATCACGTGCATGGTTAAAAAACCTACGGCCAATTGATTTTGGTATCTTTGTATTTTTTGGACAAAGATCATGTGATAACATATGGTTTCTATTTTTATTTTTATAAGAAACCATCCGTCAACCTTGAAGTAGGTTTCCTATGCGATGACTAAAACGAAAATATTTTTATTTTGTCGATACTATTTTAATTAATCGTATGGACCATTTTTTGTTAATTTTCTCCCTCATTTTTATAAGATGGGACAAAATAAATTGGCATATTCTCTAAATCTTTGCCAATAAGGAGTGAATTTTTCAATCAATAATGGATTTTTTTTCTTCCAAAATCGATAACGACAATGATATCTTCATTTTTTTTTTTTACAGAAGAATCATATAAGCTAATTGAATTTGGGTTTCTATATAGATCCTAGAAGGATGAGATGTTGTTATCATATTATTCACAACTGCAAACACCAACGAAACGAGAGATTGCTGCATTCCTGACGGATATTAATCGTATAGACCATTTTTTGTTAATTTTCTCCATCATTTTTATAAGATGAGACAAAATAAATTGGCATATTCTCTAAATCTTTGCCAATAAGGAGTGAATTTTTCAACCAATAATGGATTTTTTTTCTTCCAAAATCGATAACGACAATGATATCTTCATTTTTTTACAGAAGAATCATATCTTCTAATTGAATTTGGGTTTCTATATAGATCCTAGAAGGATGAGATGTCGTTATCATATTATTCACAATTGCAAACACCAACGAAACGGGAGATTGCTGCATTCCTGACGGATATTAATCGTATAGACCATTTTTTGTTAATTTTCTCCCTCATTTTTATAAGATGGGACAAAATAAATTGGCATATTCTCTAAATCTTTGCCAATAAGGAGTAAATTTTTCAACCAATAATGGATTTTTATTCTTCCAAAATCGATAACGACAATGATATCTTCATTTTTTTTACAGAAGAATCATATATGCTAATTGAATTTGGGTTTCTATATAGATCCTAGAAGGATGAGATGTCGTTATCATATTATTCATAATTGCAAACACCAACGGAACGAGAGATTGCTGCATTACAATTGCAAACACCAACGAAATGGGAGATTGCTGCATTCCTGACGGATATTAATCGTATAGACCATTTTTTGTTAATTTTCTCCCTCATTTTTATAAGATGGAACAAAATAAATTGGCATATTCTCTAAATCTTTGCCAATAAGGAGTGAATTTTTCAACCAATAATGGATTTTTTTCTTTCAAAATCGATAACGACAATGATATCTTCATTTTTTTTTTACAGAAGAATCATATATGCTAATTGAATTTGGGTTTCTATATAGATCCTAGAAGGATGAGATGTCGTTATCATATTATTCACAATTGCAAACACCAACGAAACGGGAGATTACTGCATTCCTGACGGATATTAATCATATACACCATTTTTTGTTAATTTTCTCCCTCATTTTTATAAGATGGGACAAAATAAATTGGCATATTCTCTAAATCTTTGCCAATAAGGAGTGAATTTTTCAACCAATAATGGATTTTTTTTCTTCCAAAATCGATAACGACAATGATATCTTCATTTTTTTTTTTACAGAAGAATCATATATGCTAATTGAATTTGGGTTTCTATATAGATCCTAGAAGGATGAGATGTCGTTATCATATTATTCACAATTGCAAACACCAACGAATCGGGAGATTGCTGCATTCCTGACGGATATTAAGCAATATTTATTTTTTCTTCCTAATACTAATCTCCCAAATTGGGACCGTTCAACTTGATGTTGAGATACGGTAGGACATAAAAGATCAATGGGTGCGCACCCGGCTTCTTAGCCTATATTATTAGTCCATGTAGTGACTATATTCTATATTGATCTTAATTTGATTTTCTTTTGATGAAGAAATTGTCCATAATTTCATTTCATTGTCCTTTGAGGTCACGAAGTTATCAGAGATTTGTTTGCATATCTTCAATGGTTTTGGTTTTGACACATCATATTATATCCTATTTTTGTTTGTGTTCCAAAAGTAATCCATGGTTGATGGTAAATAAGACTTTTTTTTTCTTTTTTTTTTTACATCGAAAGACATATTTCGTAATGAGTATATATATCTCGAATTAATCGGATAATACTTTACGAATCTTGAAGTTTTCGTCTATGAGATAAAAAGAAAATTCCACCATGATCAGGGGGAGAGCATACACTATCAAAAGCTTGTGTTAATTAACTTAAAAGTTTTATCAATTTCTCTCACAACATGATCAAAATTGAAAAAAATGCTGTCATTATTAATTGGTGTGAAATGCCTCATTTGTTTTATATAAGCTTTTGCCTTTTGAAAGACAAATCCAGTCACATATAACAAAAAGTAGCTTTTATAATAATCTACAGATAGTACTTCAACAGAGTCTATCAAAACATGATCCACATTCATATAGTTCATATCTCCTCAATGGAAGATAGGGAGATTATCATGCCCGTGGCGCTGGAACCAGTAAATATTTGAATTTTTTAAAGTATGCATACACTGGAAATTATGTGAGATCATGATAAGCTAATATGATTGTCGAATATTCATTTATGGTAGCTACTAAAATAATAAATGATGGTGGTTGTTAACCCCTTTGCAGAGGAATATCGACATATGTGATTGGTTGGCATTCTATCCAACTAGGTTGGATTAATTTCTCGATCGACGCAATTTCGGATCCAAGACTTGACACCATAAAATTGCCGAGCCTATTTATTTTAGGGTGGTGTAGTCATTATAATGCGTTATATGAGAAAAATAATCATTGAATAAACGATTGAAGGGTTTTATTTTTGCTTAGACCCTAGGATTGGTTCAATAATATTTTGTTCTTCCTAAATGATGCATTTGACGTGGTAGTCTTGAATGACTCTTATTGCATTTACACAAGATATGTGGTCGGAGAACAGTATCGAATTTTTAATCCTAAGTGGATTAAATTTATATTCAGGAAGCCATCTGACTCGATTACGTCAGGTTTAACAATCCTTTATGTGTTTTCAAAAATTTGGTGAAAGACCAAAAATCCGGATTAATTAGTTGATTATGTCGGCTTTATAGGTCTTTTGAGGAGTCCTTAAAAACACCAAAATCCACGATTTTGCAGCATAAGTTCTATTTTCTTTTCTTTATTAAATCTGCGGTTAGAATTATGCTAGCATAAACTCGTCTTTCAGATAGACTAGAGTTATTATTTTGATGCTTGTTTTCTGTGATACTCATAAAGTTGAGTTAGCATCCATAAATCGTCAATAGTTGTACTCTTTTCCCTTCGTTTCAGGTTTTTTCCCATGTGGTTTCCTGAAAAGGTTTTAACGAGACAACATCTCGCAGACGATGAATTTTTATTCAAAATGTTAATATTGTTCTCTTTTTCCTTCGTCCAAATATTTTTTCCCATTGGGTTTTACTGGAAAGGTTTTAGTGAGGCAATTTATTCAACATGGTGGTCATCCAAGGGGGAGTTGTATAATTTATATTATTTGGTGGATTCCCACCATTAACTAAGTCATTTTGTTAGGCCAAACCAACATAACAAGCCCTTAATTAGTAATTTGGATGTCATTCTGATCCACATAAGGTATGACCACAAATTCAGTTTTGTTCACTTATGGTAATTTATCTACTTTTATCTACATTTGGCTTTATGTTGAAGAAACTACATCAACAACTTCTGCAAATCATCTCGGGAAGCTAGCAATCCATGACACAAGTTCTCAATGTGTTGAAGAAGAATGTAGACTCCGCAAAAGTATTATGGAAGGCATTACTGCTTGTGCAACACAAATGAAGACTTCATCAACTATCCGATATCTTCATGAAAGCACAGTCCTCTTCTGCATTCAAGAAATTCGTTCTTAAAAATTGGAAAGTCTCGACTCAAAGATTTGCACGCCAAGATTTGACTGAAGTATTTATCAGGGGGAGCGCCATCATCAAATTAAGGTGCATTCACTGGAATTTATCGCGTTGTACTCTTTTTCCTTCGTTAAGGTTTTGTCCCACTTGGTTTTCCTTGTCAAGGTTTTAACGAAGCAACATTTGCGTGCCCAACATTGTTTCAAGTCTTTACGTGCTTATGCAATTTCAGGTTTTTCTCATTTGAGTTTTCCTGGTATGTTTGTAATTAGCTTAGACACAATGTCATCAGGGGGGGGGGGGGTTATAAACGTGTAATTATGTTAAATATATCTAGGGTAAATCTCGTTTATTACTGGGATGCCCTTGTGTCTAGCCCTATAAATAGATGCTCTATATGTTTGTTTACACTAATGAATACAATTTCTCCCTCCTTCCCCTCTACTTTGTGTCTCCTTCTCTATCTTTTCCTTTTACAAGAATCTAGATTAAAACCAAACAGATAAATAATAGGTATGTTTAGAACATAAAAAGCCTAGCAATTTAGGGGCGACCCAAAAGAATTAGGGGAGACACAAAAAGACAAAATAGGTTGAAAATATTTATATGCCCCTTCATAATCGGTAGTTTTTTTTTTTTTTTTTTTTTTTTATCTACCGATTGCAAAATCTCATTTTTGGGGCAACTCTATATTCGGTAGTTATATGAAATATTTTGACTACCGATTATAGGCTCAACCAAATTAGAAAAATACAGTATTTTTGCAAAATCTCATTTTGGGGCAATTCTATATTCGGTAGTTATATGAACTATCTTTGACTACCAATTATGCTAGGATTTCGGTAAAGAGGTCCACTGTATAATCGGAAGTCAGGATACCTTCATTTACTACCGATTATAGGATCAGCCAATGCAGTTAAAAAGCTCGGTGCGGGCATGGAAGTGGTATGAATACAATGCCGATACGCTATACAGCGCCCCCTAGCAGAGTGCGAGACAGCGTCTCGTAGAAAAGTTTTTTCTACGAGAAAATTGAATTTCAGTCCGTTTTGGATTTTTTTTTTCTGGTTTTCAGTCCATTGCCGGCACAATCATTTAATTCTCGAGAATAATTGAATCGGGAGTCAAGATAACTTTATTTACTACCGATTATAGGATAATCAAAATTCAGAAAAAAAGAGGATTTTGGCAAAATCTCATTTTGGGGCTACTCTACATTGGGTAGTTATATGAACTATTTTGACTACCGAATATGGTTGGATATTTACAAAGAGAGACATGATAATCGGAAGTCAGGATAACTTCATTACTACCGATTATAGGCTCAACCAAGATTCAAAAAAAAAAAAAAAGGATTTTTGCAAAATCTCATTTTGGGGCAACTATATATTCGGTAGTTATATGAACTATCTTGACTACCGATTATGGTAGGATTTCAGCAAAGAGAGCCACTTTATAATCGGAAGTCAAGATACCTTCATTTACTACCGATTATAGGCTCAACCAAAGTTCAGAAAAAAAAATATTTTGGCAAAATCTCATTTTGGGGCTACTCTATATTCGGGAGATAAATAACCTAAATTCCCTACCGATTATGGTAGCATTTTTGCCAAAGGTCTACTTAATCGGGAGTCATGATAACTTTATTTACTACCGATTATAAGATAATCAAAATTCAAAAGATAGATGATTTTATTTTGGGGATACTTTATATTCGGAAGTTAAATAAACTAAATTGACTCCCGATTCTGGATTAACTTCCGATTGTAAAGTTATCTACCGACTGTAAAGGGTAGTGTGGCCATTAAAAAAAAAGCCCCGGAAGTTATCTACCGATTGTGAACTTGCCTACCGATTGTGTCGCCGCTAATTCTTTTGGGGTCGCCCCTAAAAATGCTAGGATAAAAAGTTCAGAAACGCAAAGAAAAAAAGAAAAAAAAAACATATTAGAGAAAAGAAACTAGAAGAAATTGAAAACTGAAACAGAACTTAAAAAATGAAAGTAGCCAAAGTAGAATAACCAAAAGGGTTATAGAATGAAAGCATAATGAAGATTAAAGATTAATCATGGAGATCAGAAAATATGATGAAGAAGAGAAGGGGAAACTGAGTTAACTCAGTTGACGCCGATTTGCAAAGCTTTTTTCTTCTTCATTTTGGATTAAGATCTAAGGGAAACTGCAGCGGGGCGACTATAACCAAAGACTAAAAACCAAAAAAATTTGAAAGAAATGGGTTTACTCCGTGCACAGACGTTACGGTGGGAAAACCAAATTTGGTGGGGCGCAACTTTAAAGTACGCCTGAATCAGGCGCACTTTCAAATTACGCCCCATTTATATATTTTTTTTTTGTCAGGCGTAACTTATGAATTACGCCCGTCATCGGGCGGACTCAAAACCTTACGCCACCATTAGGCGCACTCAAAACCTTACGCCCGACTTAAACCAAACCAAAGACCAAATATACTCTAGTATTTGGTTTTACTCTAGTAGTATTTGCTCTTTACTCCTCTCCGTAGTGTTTGGGTTTTCGACAAAATATTTGGTTTTAGTCTGCCAATGTGGTTGCTCTAAGGGCTATAATATGCACTCTCACAGTGAGCTATCACGAGTGTGACCCCGTAACAGCAGAACCCAAAAAGTGCAAAACTTCATCAGTGGCAGAGTCGACAGAATTTTGGGATCTTTCTAGGGTTTTTCGATATCAACTGTTGGCGATGGTTCCTCATCATTGACAGAAGATATTTACTTATCTTCCTCTGAATTCAATCTATAAGTTCAAACTTCAAATGTTTATCAAAGGTATGGTTATCTAACCTCTAAAACCCTAATTCCATTACTAAATAGTTTCAATTTTTTTTTGCTCAGTAATCAATAACAAATCTCTTCCATGGATACATTGTCATTCAATTTTTGATGACGATGATTATGAATGGCATATCCTGGTTTAAATTCATAGTTTATGTCTAGAAATGAACATTTATTCTTTTCTAAGTTTCTTATAAATGATAAACCATTTGAAGGAGCTAAATTATATCTGTGGTAGTAATGGTTTGGGTATTCTGCCTACAGTTAGTTCAGATGATCAGAGTAGGTATCATGTTTGTAATCCAAATAGGAATTACCATCTGGTACTATTCAGAAATGTCAAATGGGTTTCTCTTCCTTCCCCACAGGATTTCCAGGTTAGAGGATTTGATGGTAGTGATATATTTTGTGAGTATTCATCATCATTGGCAAGCTATTATAAGGTTTCATATATCCCTAGATTTGATGAAAATGTTGTGCGAGGATTGTCTGATTTTGATAAAGTTGCTAACCTCAGTGGTGTTTATTTTGGCTGCAAGGGGGTAATAAAATGTTAGTTTACAATCTCAATCAGAAAATTGGAAGTGATGGACATCGATGCAGTTTGTTTAATTTTCCAGATATAGAATTTGATGATGATGGGTTTGATATCATCGATAGTCGTATTGGGGATCAGAACGCTGGATCTGTTATGCTAAAACTAGAATTACAGCAAGGGGAATGACTGTGAGTGTTTGGGTGCTCACTGAGGTCAGCTGGAAAATATTGCACATGGATATTTCGCTAGGCGATATCTTAGCAGAACTGCATTTCTGGATAGGTGAGGAAGTTGCACCAATCGAAGTTTTAGGTTTCAGTCCGGTTGGCCGTAATGTTGTTTTGCTTGGTTGCAACTTGCAAGCACTGGGTTTAGGGGGTTTATATCCAAACCAGAAGCTTTGAATACCTCTGCTTGCATAACAGACATGTATACCCGTTTGTGCTAAAGCCAATGGTACTTCCATCGCTCTCTTGGATATAGACACTTAAAACAGGTCTTTGCATTTCAAACTGAGGAACTCATTGTCTCTTTTTAGCTATTTTTAAACTTTGCGTATTCAAGAACTCAATGATTAACTCTATGCCTTAGATGCACTGTATTTTCTATCCAACAATATCAAGATGGTATTTTTCATCATTTTGCTTAATGTTCTTAATATGGTTGTTTTAGGTTAGTAGCCCTCTGACTTCTTATCATGCAACTTTCAGTCTGCTACTGTACAGTCACAGCTGACTGTTGTATTTGATGTCTTTGTATCTATTAACTTCAGTACACTGTTTCTCTACTTGCTAAATTTGGTCATCAGTTTTTATCTTTAGAGCTTTCTTTAGTTTATATTCAATTCCTAACAGTGCTTATCATTCAAAGCCTATTCTTCGATAATGATACGACTGTGGGTGAGCAGGATTAGGATTTTGGACTAGTCATCCGTTACATACTTCTTAAGTCTAGATACATCAGTTGATGGTTTGTTAGAGTATTTGTAGCTGCTGGGAATCAAGCCCAGGTCTCCTTACAGGTACACCGGTAACGGTGATCCTAATTTGTGCCCAAACAAGGAGTAAGTATGTTAACAAACTGAAGTAGACTCTGCAAAAGGTTGGCAACATTTCTCAAATTTGGTAAAACATATTTCAACCAGTGATGGAAACCATGCTTTTAAATGGAAGCTTAAATCCCGGAAATGCTGGTGATGTAATTGTTCTTTTATCTTCTTTGACATTATGATTCGATAGATACACAGAATTGCCTTAAGGGCGGTGCTGGTGGATTTTTTCTTCCTCCAAAATTGTCACTGAATCTTCTTCTTCAAGAGATACGGCTTGTACGTTCCATGCAGTTTTCAATCTGGGGTTGCGTGTCTACACCCAAATAGTGAAACCTAGTGTTTTGTGCATGGAGAAAATCCTTTTTTATTCCTTCCAATCTTTTCCTTGTCTGTGTGCCTTTAATATGATTTGTGCTTTTCTTATAAGAAATTAGTACTTTGATTCATTCTACACGGTTTGCTGGATAGAAGTTTAGTGTTGAAATGAAATATGGGGGTTTCTCAATGTTCTTTGGGTAGTCGTAGTTTTCATGGATTACATTAGAAACGCTTATCAGTTTTTGATTGGACTGGAAAGAGGAGATATAACTTGAAATGTTGTTACGAAGCAGCGTATACTATTGTTGCATAAGAGTTGTTCTGTAGAAGTTCAGATATGGACTGCATTCAAGTGGCAGCTTATGCCAAGTTTGGTGTTTTTTTTTTTTTTTTTTTTTTTTTGCTGCAAAGAAAGGTTTTATTAACTAAATACCATCGTACATAATAGAGTTTAACAGGAAAGATGGTGGTTCCCCTTTCCAACTATTACACTCATTCTTTTTCCTGGCATGTTTAGCTAATTTATCTGCACATATATTGGCTAATCTGTTTATGTGCTTACAAATGCAAGAATCAAAAGATTTTAACAGAAAAATAATGTCTTCAACTATTCCACGCTGCTCCCATGGAATATCAGATGCAACTCCTTGGATAGCTTGTATAAGGCTTTGATAATCTGATTCAATAACAATATTCTTGAATCCTAGCTCCACTGCCCACTTCAATCCTTCCAGTATGGCTAAGCTTTCCAGATGATTTGCCCCCAATCCTAGCTAAGTTTGGTGTAACAGCTGTTTATGTTATATTTTTTGTAATGGCGTTTGAGGCTGTATGATTATCAGTTGAGTGGATGTTGTCATATTTTCTTTTTTTAATGTCGTGACTGGTAGATTTTGAAATGTATGCATGTAAGAATGAAAGCGCAGGGTAGCTGGTCATAGATGTCTAAGGAACAGATTACTGATCTCTAATTATGGTGGAAAGAGTGAAAAAGTGCTTTCGTTGTTGTGGAATAAGAAGCCTCCGTATCTTAATGCATGTATTTAATTTATTCGGAGCTATTAGAGCAGGATCCACTTTTTGGGGAATATGAGTCGAAGCAATAACAAGGATATTTCTAGTGGAGCATCTTTCACAATCCCTGGAGAGATAGTTCACTAATAGACCGAGGGATAAGTAATTCGACTCAGTCACATACAGATCATGAATGTTTGGAATCCATATTATGCAAGGGTCTTATTTGTTGATTATTGTTAAATGGATGTAGCTTTTAGCGATCAAGGATGATGGCAAATCTCTTAACCACAACCTGCTTTGTTTTCTCCTTAGGAAGATGGATGTAAATATGTATCTTCAGCTAAAAAATGATGTTGGCATTCTGACTTAGAACGATCTGAGATCCAGAGTTCAGTTTCCTGTGATTTTTGGATTTACTATATAGGTAAAATCCAAGGTCTAATCACTAAGAAATTGTTTTGTTGTTCTGCATTGTTTTGTTCAATTCATAAGGTTTACTATTCAAGTATGTTGATAAAACACTTGTAATTGTACTATTAGAATTGTGACAGAGCATACACTTTTAAGTTTATTAACATTCTATATTGCTTTTAGGATGCTGGTGGTTTTTATGGTTTCGTAGAATGTGAGATTCTTTCCTACTGAGATTTCCAACTTCATGGAATGGAAGTAAAGAGTTTTGGTAGTTTATACTCCGCTGCGTTTATTGATTCTATGGTTACCATCTGATCCGCATAACTACTTTGTATATTATCTGGTCAGAACCAATTTTTTTTTATCTATTGCGTAACTGACTAGACTAGTTTATTACATATTCTTCTTTATCCATCGGTTGCAATATATTGTAAAAGTCCATAATCCAGCTGATGGAGTCTAGGGCTGTTCATCTAAACCAGAACAAAATACTACTGTTATTTTAAGGCCATCATGTTATCAGTTTATTGGGGTTACGGTCTCAGTCCTCTACATCCCTGCTTCACAGTAGTAGACACTTGTGCTTGTTTATTTATAGCTAGTCATGTTCTTCTTTTCTTCTCTTATAAACATGTAGCTCTATATGTCACGGCTGTCGAAAGTATTGGTGGAAAATAATCTAAATATTTTTCTTTTGATGCAGGACACGGCTGCAATGGAGAGGAGTATACTAGTGTTTTCAGATCATGTTTCTGTGCCTGTCAGCGCAGTTATGGCTACTATAGCAGAGCTCGGGGTCAAAGGAGATGGACAGAATGATCCCCTAATCCTCACTCAAGCTTCCTATCTAAGTATTTTCTTCCAACAATTTATAATTTCACTTTAGTGTATTTATAAGTATTTATTAGTACTTTGCTTAGAATTTCTAATTTCACTTTGAAAATTCTAATTATAGTTATTACCTCTTCTCATTTGCTTGAAAGTACATAGGGGTTTAGTGTATGGTAGAATCTGTTTTGACTTTTTCAATGAGTGGACAGCCTGGTAGCTAAAGTGATTTGCGTGTTCTTAGAGATTTGGCTTTCTTTGAAAGTGTTTTAAGATATTAAGATATTCCAGAAAGGAGAAACTTCCTTGTTCGGGTCTCTGGAATATTACGTTTCTATGCACAGTTGCCTCGTGCTCTTTACTGATACATGACTTGATGCCCTGAATCAGAGAATCTGCCAATGGAGTCAGTTTCAGTTGATATTGTCGTTTACATTGTGAGAACTGTTGAGCTTCTTGATCAATTTCTTGAGGAAATCTTCAGAGTTCTGAAACCTGGGGGTACTGTCTTAATTCAGGCACCCCAACCTGCTTCAGTGAGCACGGATAAGGTACTTACTGTTCTTTATAAATCTTAATCTTAGTTTTTGTGAAGATTGCTTGGTAATTTTTTTTATTATATTTATATAGGTCAGCTCTACATTTGAGCGCAAGTTATTATTAGCCGGATACCTAGAATTGCAAGTTCTGGACCTGAAATCCTTAGTACCAGAAGTAAATGTTCAATCTGTAACGGTTAGTTTTTCTTCTTTTTCCCTTTTTTCTCACCATGACACCATGTTGTTCTGTTCCTGTTTGGTTTCCTTCTTTATTTTCCTACAAATTTTCTCAATGTTTACCCATATTACTATTTGTGCAGGTCAAGGCCAGTAAGCCCTCGTGGAAGATTGGGTCATCCTTTTCCATTAAGAAAGTAACCCCAAGTTTGCCTAAAGTACAGCTTGATGATGATTTGGGTTTGATTGAGTAAGACAGTCTACTAACAGAGGAAGACTTGAAGAAGCCAGAACTTCCAGTTGGTATGATAACGAAAATCCTAATCTGTATGTTCAGCTCCTTCTGATATTTTCCTTTAGAAGCTTTATGTGATACAAGTAGTCATGTGCAGTTGATGACTGTGAAGTTGGAAGTTCAAAGAAAGCTTGCAAAAATTGCACTTGTGGACGGGCGGAGGCAGAAGAGAAGGTTGTGAAGCTTGGCTTAACCGAGGAGCAGATTGAAAACCCTCAGTCAGCGTGTGGCAGTGTGAGTGTAGATTCTTCCCTCTGCAGGGATGCATTTAATCACTGACCTTACAAAGCTGTTTGTGGAATCAATGGTTCTATATATGAGTCAGTTAGTTTGTTATTTCAACTACAATATCTTATATTGATTCCTAATATAGAGATCCAATGTGAAGAATCCACATAGAGTAGTTGGTAAAGTTTTGGCAAGAAGAACACCATTCATCTGATATGTAAGCTGAAAAAATGATAGGTCTCAATTGGTTGGACAAATTTATTTTCGAAAACCATAATTGTTGTGCTCCAGCTTACATTTTACCCGAAACAGTTTTTATAACTGCATGACACTTTGGGCATGATGATACTAATAGTTTATTATTCTTGCCTTCCTTAACAAGATTCTTATTCGTTATGCAGTGTGGACTAGGTGATGCGTTCCGTTGTGCATCTTGCCCATACAAGGGTCTACCGGCATTCAAATTGGGTGAGAAGGTAAGAGCAAAATGAGATAAGCTAGAGATATGAGACTTCTATTCGGCTCCCCTCTTTATCACTTTATAATCTGTAATCAGATTCAGTTCCAAAGACTTGTTATGACTCAGTTTCTCCTATTGGATGCAGGTATCCTTGTCTAGTAACTTTCTTGTTTCTGACTTCTGATCGTGGTTTCAACGGGAACAGCGGAGGATTTTGGTCTTATCATTTTGACGAGATGGTCTGAAATATACTTGAAGGATTCAAGGTATTCTGGTGTGTGCCCTTGATGTGTTATTAGATTGAATATTATGTAGTCTCGGACAATCTTTTAACGGCTTTGGATTTCCTAAAATGTACTGTAATAATATGCTGTTTAGAGCTGCCGATCGACTGAGAAAGAACTTGAGGTTTTGGTTTCAAAGTTTTGCGTTTCACAATGATCACTTCTTTTAATCACAACTAATTTTCTTGATACCTTTATTACGAGCCCATCGGATTCTATTGAGAAATGCTTCTAGAATTAAAATTTTGTTCCAACTTATCTGTACTTGAGTTGGTTCTTAATCATTTAGCTTGTTGAAGTTTTGCAGGAGAAGTATGGGCCGCAAATTTGGTGGGCTGAACAGAAATCCAAGAAAGTTTGGGACTTTTTTTTTCGAAATCATGCATGAAATAAGTTTTCAAGTTTCGTTTGATGTGCAGTAAGATTTCATATATTTTGCTCTGATCTGGGTGTATGGGAGAGGTTTCAAGTTTCTTGTGATGAAAATGTTATGCGGGGATAGTCTAATTTTGATGAAGTTGGTGTTCTGTTTTTGATTTACAATCTTATTCAGAAAAGTAAAAGTATGGACATTGATCAATTTGCCAGATATGGAGTTTGATGATGATGAGTTTGGTAGCTTTGTTAGTCATTTCGGGGGAGTCAGAAGGCTGGGTCTCTTACACTAAAACTGGAACTGCAGCAAGTGTAATGACTATGAGTGTTTGGATGCTCAATGAGGTCAACTGGCAAATACTGCACAAGGATATTTCATAAGGAAATATGTTCGGTCTCTGATAGGTGAAGTTGCTGTACCAATCCAAGTTTTAGATTTCAGTCCAGTAGACCGTAATGTTGTTTTATTCGGTTGCAAGCACGGGTCTGGCGGGGGTTTAAAATTTAAATGCACTAGATTTCCTTTTGATTCCAAGAATATCAAGATGATTATGTTTTTTCGCTTAATGTTTTTAATTTGGTGTGTTTAGGGAAGTAACTCTCCCACTTTTTATCAAGAAACTTTCAGCTTGTTCTACTACAACAAACTATTGTATTTGATTTCAGCCTGTGTATCGGTTAACTTCCACAGTACACTATTTCTCTACATTGTAAATTTTATGGATCAGTTTCTATCTTTGAAGTTTTCTCTAGTCTAATACTGAACAACTAACTAACAGAACTGTGGTTGAGCAGGAGTAAGAGGTTGGACTTTATGCTTCACAGTATAGGAAACGAGGTTATGAGCCATGGAATTGGCTCTTCTCTCCTCAAATAAGAAATTGTTTGAGTTGAAAGAGTGAGCAACACTCTTGATATCATGCACCAACCTTAAAATTCTCCAAGGAACTGAATGTTCGTCACCATTCAGAACCTTGACCACTGTTTGGCAGTCATCCTCCAAGCAAGATTTTGCTTGTGTAGATTTCTGATCCTTGGTCCTTATCGGAATATGGTAGCTTATGCTTATAAATGTTTTATGATCCTCCGATGTCGGGTTCTGTTATCGTTGTGAATCAGAATTCCCAAATGTTAAACTAGGACTTGAAGAGAATCTATACAAACTACAAAAACAGGAACTCAATGATAAATTCATGGTGCATGGATATTTTTTTTTAGATAAACTCATGGGACACTAGGGAAAAACTTGTTGATGGCCTGCTAGGATCTAGGGAGATGTTCATTTGGTACCTTAAAACTTCAGCGCCCGATCTCTTGGGACTCGAAGACTAACTTTTTGAATTTGAATAAGTCATAAATGAAGACGATGATGGTTCGCGCCAACACCACAAGAGCAAAAAAGAAATAATGCAAGGCTGCTAATATGGGGTACTAAATTGCTTGGGGGTGTGCTAAAATATATATAAGACAAAATATATGTTGGCAAGGGATTGGTGCGTCCGTAACCAATTTGGTACCCTATTAGCAATCTTGGAAAACTGAAGCCTTTTCGATACCTAGCAAGTTTTCAGAAGAGAATGGACCAGTGCATAAAAGATATAGATTCTGTAGGTGCAAATAATCCACAGGGACAGGTGGAACCATCCTGAGCGAGGGCGCACCAAGAGAAGCAAGCACTAGAAGCACTGAATCATCTCATCAGATCTGGGCATGAGAAAAGAGGAATGGAGATAGCTCGAGAGATCGACATAAAGGAGGGGAAAAGTTCTGATGTGATGCTCATCGGGTTCGAGGGTAATTAATACACTGACAGAGTTGGTGAAAAGATAAGAAAAGCTCGGTCAAAATGGGACTCGGCCAGGAATCTAAAGGGCGACGTCGGTCATCTCCACCAAACGAACGACATCAGGTGATGACACCACTCGGCTAGATGTCTCGACTCGAGCAAAAGGGAAGATCGGCTGAAGCATTAGCTAGTCGTCCAAGAAGAACATCAAGGAAGCTACACCAGGCCCAACACTGTAATATCGATGTATCACCATCTGTAACTATAAATAGAGATCGTGTAGAGAGGTAAAGGCAAGCAATCTGTAAGTAAGTGAGAGGAGAAATAGAGTATTGTTGAGAGCATTCACCCTTGTAAACTTGTGTGAAGTAATAAGATCATCCTTTCACCCCCGTGGACATAGGTAATCATGCCGAACCACGTATATCTTGTGTTCTTCTACTTCTCTTGTTGGTTTTACTTCTTTGTGTATGTTTTGAGATTCTTTGGATGTAGTAGTAGGATTTTCTACATCTACATTCTGGCGCCGACTAAGGGGACCGTGTAACATCTTCGGATACCTTGAAATCGGTCACCAAAAGAGAGAAATCCAAGCTCCTAAGTCACCTTGCGTGTTAGTTGAAAAGTTGATAGATAAAGCCTGCGAGATGTTCTTGTTTTTGTTTTCTTAGTGAAACTTTGTTAATTTTTGGTGTAGGAATGTTTTATTAGCGTCAATCACTTCTGCTTTCGGTTAAGTTGAGTGGCCAAGATTAAATCATCAAACTACGCTGTTTGCTTAAGTTGTTTGAGCGAGATAGTAGAAGGTCAATAAGCTCCCGAAATAACATCCTCTGATGTTGGTAGAAGCTAGAATGAAATTCTACCTCGTTGACCATTTTCTCATCTTTAATGGTTGAAATTCATGGGTTGCAAGATTTTTCGTTTCAAGTTTACATTTGCTTTTACTTGCTTTTACATTTACTTAAAACCTTGGAAAGCTCACGGAATTTTAATTTAAAAGGAAAAAATGGTTTAGTTATTTTCATCGTCTTAATTTCATCGAATAAGAGCCCTTAGAATCTCATACTTTATGAGTGGGGGATTCCGGTCGGGCAAGTTTGATTAATCCCCTCATGTATAGTTAAATGTTTTCGGTTGAGTAAAGTTTTTTTTTTTTTTTTGTGTCAAAGCTTCGATTTAAGATAAACGTAATAACATCTCAAAGCTCCCGAGTGGATCATCTTTGATGACCGGTAGAAGCTAAGTTGAAATGTTATTTCGTCGTGTCGACCTTCTTGGTGAGTTAAACAAAGTATAATGATGGTGGAGGCAAAGCTAACTCGAATTCATTGAGTTCAGTTTTCCGGAAACTACGGCTGGAAGGGATTTAGTGAGCGCTTCATTCTTAGGTCTCATCTTGATCCTACCCTAAAAGCCTCACAACATCAGTAGACGGTCGGCACAACGGTTGGTGAAGGTTATCGTATCATCAACCATAGTCAAGAAAGAAATCTTCCGATCTAACGTACGGATGATTAATGACTTCGGCACTAGGAATGTCAGGACAAATAATGATTAATGCGGGGACAAAGTACCGAAAGCGATGTGTTGAGACAGCTTTCCAAAAAATTGTCATTTGCGGTCAAAACCACTTGATTGCTGAGATCAACACGCTAGCATAAAAGGAATTGTACTACAAAAACTTTTTCCACCTTACACAGCAGAACTGCTGTACTTCATCCTTAACCTTTTCGAAAACAGTTCGAAGTAAGTGTTGTGTACTTTGCTTACGTAGGTAGGGACGAATGGGCGAGCCGAGGAACAAGAGAGACACTGAGGGTGATGACGAGCACCTCCAGGACGAGTAGGATTCTCAGAAATCGGGCCATAACAGGACCCAGTGCACAAGAAGTACTGACGAACTCCCAACAAGAGGGCAACCAACAAAACCATCAAAGCGAGACTCAAGCACCAGGCAGAGGCATGGCAACTGTCGATGAGGAAGTCGATCTAGGCCGAGACGATGAACTCCCACCAATAATACTAAGGATCAACCAGAGCCAGATGATGCATGGGGACATGGAAGACGGAAGAACTACATTGGATACCGAGGAAGAGGAGGAAGTGCAAAAGATGCAGGAGGAGCGGAGGCGAGAGAGACAATCGATGGATTATCAGCATGCACTAGAACAAGAAGGAGAAAGGCTTAGACGGGTGCGCCTAGGAATGGGCGACCTCAACCGAGACATCCCACCAGTAGCAACTGATCTTCTAGTAGCTCCAACCGTTCCCTCCGTTATCCCCCAACCAACCGAACTTCCAACCGCACCCCCCAATGTAACATGAAACCAAGTGAATGGCCATTCTATCCGTGAAAGCACTGACCCAATGCTACTTGCTATCTTGGCAAGCCAAAGAAGACAGGAAGACCTTATGAGAGAGCTACATAGAAGGAATCTAGCCTTGGAACATGAAAACTACCAACTTCGCAATTGTAGAGCCGGGTCGAGGGGATCGTCAAGTCGAGGCGCATCCAGCCGAGAAACACTCCAACCCCACTCCCGGGCTGAGAACGCATACCCGACCCTAATCATTCAATGGGAGGGTATGGTCCACCCGAAGATTCTTCGACTGAGGAAGAAGCGACAAACGAGAGTACGGATGCAACAACCAAGCAAAAGATTGAGCAACTTGAGCAGATGGTTAAGAAACTGACAGGAAATGGTGAGGATGATAAGCTGGCAGAAGTAATCAATAAAGCACAGAAGACACCGTTTACCAAGGAGTTGGATCGGACTCCTTTCCCGCCAAAGTGTACGTTGCCGATCTTCCCATCTAGATTTGACGGCACGGGCGACGCAGGAGAACACATCAAAATGTACAATATGTCCTTGTTGCAATGAGCGAATTGCGATGTGGTCATGTGCAAATTCTTTCCAGCAAGTTTGGAGGGTGAGGCAAAGAGCTGGTTTTACACCCTGCCCGATGAATCCGTTGGCAATTATGCAGTCTTGGTGGAAACCTTCCTTGAAACTTACATGCATAACAGTATAGCTCGGCCCAGAGTTAATAAGATCTTTATGCGTGCACGAAGATTCAGGGAACCGCTGCGGTCTCTAACAGACAGATGGAGGAAGTTATGTACTGACATCGGAAAGGTACCGGTCGATCAACAGATATTCAGGTTCGAATATTCATTGGGGAAGTCAGATCCTATTTGGGTAGCAATGTACACCGAGAAACCTAAAACGTTAAGGGAAATCAGGAAGATGCAAGAACACTACATCGCCCTTGAAGAAATATAGGAAGGAGCACAAGATAGAGGAATACAAGAAGCAAGCACCACAATAGAGGCAACCCCACAAGAAGCTCCGAAGCCACTAGAGAAAAGGCCGAGCACACAACATCATGGGGAGAACAAGAAAGTTTGGGTTGAGAAAGGAAAGAAGCCTCGTCACGAACCCAGATCTTACACTCCACTAAACGCACCATTGGAAGAGATATTCAAGGAAGTCGAAAAGAGGAACGATATCCGATACCCTAAGACTAGGGGAATCCAGTTCGACGAGACAAGGAACCACCCAGAGTTTTGCCATTACCACCAGTTTCGTGGCCATTCAACCAACGATTGTCGGGAGGTGAAAGATATCGTCCAGCACCTGATCCGAGATGGATATTTGCGATATTTCGTCAAGACATCGCCGATACCTGCTCAACCCGACGCTCCAGTGCATCAAATAAGAATCAATCGTGGTACCCAGTTCTCCTGTAACACCATATCACACTCGGAAACTCAAGGGTTTGATTTGGGAACCGGTATCACTTCAAGAATTCATAAAAGGGATGAAGCGGGAAAGGAAATATTCAGTGTGGCCAAAACTCTGCCCATGGAGCCATGGATGATGCAGCCGATCACCTTCTCAGGGAAAGACGTCACATTAAATGGTCAAGCACATGGGGATCCCCTAGTGATAACCCTACTTATCGAAGAATGGGGTGTCTGAAGAATATTGATGGACATCGGCAGCTCAGTCGAGGTCCTATTTTATGACACCTTCAAAAGAATGGAGTTATCCGATGACATCTTAATCCCGTCGACCTATCGAATCTACGGCTTCAACAGTACAGTGACAGTACCAAAGGGAGAAGTCACCCTCAGAGTCTCGTACGGGGAGGGATTCCTCGACACACTCACCACCTTCTGTGCGGTCGACGTTGTGTCACCATACGAAGCAATCCTTGGTAGACCTTGGCTTACGGGAATCAAAGGAGTCGCCTCGGCGTACCACCAAAGATTGCAGTTTCCATCTTATCGAGGAGTAGTGGAAGTGTTAGGCGACCCCTAGGCGGCGCGACAATGCGTACAGATAGATATCCAGCAGAATGAAGAGAGGCGATCGAGGAAACGCCAAGAAAAGAACAAAGCTAAGGAAGTAAGGGCAGGAGAAGAGCTAGAAGAGGTGATTGCACAGGTCATCGCCACCTATGAAGCTGGCGAGAAGGGGATCTTATAGCAATCAAAGGAGCCGACAATAGTCGGTGAACCAAAGCCCAATTTCTCGGCCTTAGAATCTACCCGACAAGTTAATCTAGGCACCGAGGAAGAGCCTAAAATGGTGAGGATAGGGACTCTCTTGACAGACGAACAAACTCAGCAGTTGATAACTCTTTTGAAAGAACACATGGATGTATTTTCCTGGCATATGCACGATATGGAAGGAATTGACCCGGAAGTCTGCTCACACCACCTGAGAATAGACCCTAAGTTCAAGCCAATCCGACAAAAGATGAGGAGAATTGCACCCGAGCTACAAACAGCGGTGGAGGCTGAACTAAAGAAGTTGCAAGTAGCAGGAATCATTCGAAAAGCTCAATACCCACGATGGATATCTAACATGGTGATAGTCCCTGAAAGGAATGGAGGTGTTCGAGTCTACATCGACTTTAGCGACTTGAACAAAGCATGCCCAAAGGATAGCTTACCCCTCCCAAGCATTGATCAGCTAGTAGAATCCATAGTCGGGTATAAAGCGATAACACTCATGGACGGGTACTCGGGGTACAACCAAATCCCCCTGGCCCCCGAAGACCAAGAGCACACATCTTTTTTCACACCAAGAGGGTTGTATTGTTATACTAAAATACCGTTTGGGTTGAGAAACGCAGGTGCCACTTACCAAAGATTAGTAGAAGACATGTTCGAAGATAAAATACACAACACCATTGAGGTATATGTGGACGACATGTTGGTCAAAAGCAAGGTGGCCACCAACCACATCGACGATCTCCGAGACATATTTCAGACCATGAGAAGATACAAGATGAGGGTGAATCCTTCCAAATGCACTTTCTGGGTTACCTCGAGCAAGTTTCTAGGGTACATAATTACCGACAAAGGCATTGAAGCCGACCCAGATAAGATCAGAGCAGTCGTGGAAATGCCATCACCTGTAACAGTTAAGGACGTACAACGTTTAAATGGGAACTTGGCAGCATTGGGATGATTCATCTCTCGATCATCTGACAAGTGCAAGGACTTCTTCGGGACATTAAGGAAATGAGAGAAGTTCAAATGTACTGAGGAGTGCGAAGAAGCATTTCAGAAAATTAAGCAGCATCTCGCGAGTCTGCCGGTATTACAAAGACCCGAGCCCGAGGAGGTGCTGACACTATATCTTGGGGCAACTAGTTATGCCATTAGTGCCGTACTAGTCAAGAACGTTGGAGGGGAGGAAAAGCCGGTGTATTTCATAAGCAAAACCATGAACCCAGCAGAGAAGAACTACACCAGGATAGAGCAACTGATATTAGCATTTGTGTTTGCAACATGAAAAATTCGGACGTATTTCCAAACTCACAAGATTCGGGTGCTCACCAAGTCCTCCATAGAATCAATACTCGACAATGCAGCCAGGTCGGGGCAGATCTCCAATTGGAGCGCACAAATCAAGCAGTTCGACATTTTCTACGAGATGTGAACAGCAGTAAAAGCACAGGCAGTGGCCGACTTTCTGGCAGACTTCCCCCTAAGCGACGAAGATGAATTAGAAGACATCCCTGGAATGGAGGAAGACCAAGAGGATCCGTCCGACCTGCTCGAGACCTGTAACCCGACACGATGGGAAGTTTTTGTGGATGGGTCATCCAATAGAGACGGATCAGGCCTGGGATTGGTCTTTACGACGCCAAAGGGAAAAAAGATGGTCCACTCGTTTAGACTTGAATTTAAGGCGACCAATAATGTCACGGAATACGAAGAGGTGATACACGCTCTGCGCCTGATATTGGAGATGGGAATTCAAGACGTAAGGTTAACAAGTGACTCTCAGCTAGTCGTCCGACAAATCAACGGGCAGTACGCTACACATGACCCCTTGTTACAGAAATATAGGGAACTCGCCCAATCCTACATTGGCCAGATACCAAGCATCAAGTTTCGACATATCTGTAGGAAAGATAACCGCCACTCGGACGCTCTAGCATACATTGCTTCCATGCTAACGGACACAAGCGTGAAGGCATCAAAATTGTGAGAGTCTTAATGCCATCAGTACCTGAGACAGAAGACATCGGCGTACACGTAGCAACAACCACTACCGATCAATATCAGGCCGATGATTGGCGAAAACCGATCCATGAATACCTCGAGACAGGAAAACTGCCCAAGGGACGACCCGAGATCAATAAAATCAAAAGCAAAGCGGCTGCATATGAACTCCGAGATGGCATTCTGTACAGAAAATCATACCTGGGACCATTGTTAAGGTGATTGAGTAAAGAAGAGGGGCACACAATCCTAAACGAATTACACTATGGGGCCGCGGGAAACCACAGCTCAGGCCGTAGACTAGCAGCACGAGCTAAAACCATGGGATATTTCTGGCCTTACATGAATGAGGACGCAAAGCATATGGCCCTCATCTGTGACGAATGCCAAAAATTTGGAAAAAAGATACATGCACCAGCAGTGACGTTAAACTCAGTGATCAGCCCTTGGCCTTTCGCCAAATGGGGGATCAACATCGTGTGACCATTGCATGTCGGATCGGGGCAGAGAAAATACCTAATTGTGGCTACCGATTACTTTACTAAATGGGTAGAGGCCGCTCCATTGAAGTATATTCGGTATAGAGACGTTTTCCGATTCATCTGGGAACACATCATATGTCGCTTCGGAGTACCAGCAGCAATCGTATCGGACAATGGAAAACAGCTACAGGGCAAGAATATCGACTTTCTATTCAATACCTACAACATTCGAAAGAGCAAGTCCACACCCCTTTATCCTCAGAGCAATGGACAAGCTGAGATTACAAACAAGACCATCGCCGACAACTTGAAGAAGAAGCTTGATGGGGAATACGGGGAGTGGTGCGAAGAGCTTTACAACGTTTTGTGGGCTTATAGGACAACTCGCAGAGAGGCAACCGAATTATCACCTTTCATGTTAACATATGGGACCAAAGCCATCCTTCCAACAGAGGCGATGATACCTACAACAAGGACTGAAGCATGAAGGCGAAACATCTCGGCAGATCTCATCCTGGCAGAGCTCGATGATCTAGAAGAAACATGAGAGATGGCTCTACAAAAAATGGAAAATTACCAACGAAGAATACAGCGAGAGTATAACAAACGGGTTCGACCAATAGAATTCCAACCGGGATAGTTGGTACTAAAGGATCTACCCAGTTACGAACGTGATAAAAAAGGCGGAAAACTAGCAGCATGATGGGGAGGACCCTATACCATTGTTGAGAAGGTTGGTGAAGGAGCATACAAGATACTAAAACCGGACGGAACACCCGAGCCATGACCGTGGAATGCTACGCGACTAAAGCTATATCACCCATGAGAGCAGGTATGATATATTGAAAATCTATTTCCTTGAAAAGCCACGTGGGTTCGGAAATGTGACAATTGCGTCTAAATGGCCATTTCGAACCCGAGGAGATGGTATTGTGCAAGTGTCGGGGCGGCTTACACTCGAATGGTCGTTTCGAACCCGGGGCGATGGCATTGTGCAAGTGTCGGGGCGACTTACACTAAGACGGACTATTCAAACTCGGGGCGATGGCAGTGTGCAAGTGCCGAGGTAGTCCTAGGGCCCTGGTGGTTGGAAACCAATGGCCGATTGTCGAGGCATGAGTACTCGACAGTCGAGCAGGCAACATTGCTCCCCTCGCAAGTGGCCGAAATCACTTGCCCAAGAAAGTTAATCGATAACTTCTTGGGATTCGATCCCATAGAAATTAGGAAGGACCAACTACCCTGCCACTAGATCTTGAAATACGGTGATGGGATACCTCAATTAGGACATGGCATTGGGCCCGGTGACCCCCCCTGTTGAGCGTGTTCGAAAGAAACGGCATTTACGATTAACCAATCTACTCATGTTTATGCAAGCATACATAACTTAGTCGTAAAAACAAACTACACATCATCGGCACAACATAAATAAGAACGATAACGTGAATAGCAACGTCAGAAAATAAGAAAAACAACCAAATTGGCGAAGCAGCACCCCATTAAAAAAGTGTATGAGAAAATAAAGGTGTTCAAGCGGATTACAACCCAATACAAAGGGTGGAATAACGACGCAGCGCTACAAAAGACGAGCCTACTCTTTGAGAGGAGCTGATCCCGGAATCGCCCTCTTAGCAGCAGCATCAGCTCGCTTCTTATCAAGAACCGCCTTTACACCGGCTTTGACCTTCGCAACGAGCTCATCATTAAACTTTGCCTTTTCAGCAGCAAGGTCGTGTGTCAGCTGCATCGACGCCGCTTCAGCAGTGGCCACCTGCTCGAGCAATTGGGGACTCCCTCGCTAACAGCTGCACCTCTTTTCCCTTCAATCGGGCATTCTCCTCTTCTAGCGATGCCACCTTCCTTTGCTCGGCTGTCAAAACACGAGAGCAGTCAGAAACATAATAACAGCATTAAGACAACGACAAGGAAAGCACAATACAAGGTACACCACCTTCAACCAAAGGGGTGACTACTCTAACGGTCTCTTCAGACTCAGACAAGCTACACTCGAGGGAAGATATCCTAGAGGAAAGTTCTAAATAACGTTGCTCATTAAACTCATTGGAGGGGAAGTATTTCTTATGATCACTCCATTCGGTTCTCTGCCGAGAGTGTGCTAACTGTAAACCTGATAATTGAGCTCGAACCCACTCCAACTCCTCAGAAACTTTCTTGGACTCTCTAAGCTTCTCAAGGGATTCTTGACTACACTTTTCAGCAGCATTCTTCTCCCCCAGAATCCGAAGCCGATCTGCATGCAAATCTCGAACCTGAAGTCTTAATCGACCACACTGACTTTCTAAGTTATCGACCAGCAGTGTTTTGTCGGCAGCGATACCCTGGATCCGAGCTAAGCTCGCCCTAAGATTATCGATCTCCTCGGGGACATACTCAAAAGTCTCGTAACGATGCAGTTTGGACTGAAGACCTTCAATCTCGGCCTCCAGACAATCGATCTTATCATCCTTATTAACAATCCTCTGTTGTAAATTCAAAACGTGATCCCGTTCTATGTTAATTTTCCTCTTCAACAACCGATACCTCATGGCAGCGTCGGCCTCTGCACTAGAAGTTTCGGCTAGGAAGGTAGTATTAAACTCATGATATTGGCACTACAGAATTAATCATAAACAGTTGAAAGTTAAGTAAATACCTTGGGTCTCGGCTAGTTGCTTCTCCAGCCTCCGGGATCGCTCGCGCTCTTGCTGTAATAAGAGACGAAGACCCTCTCTCTCGGCGACTTCCCTGCGCTGAATGGTAGCGTTCAACAACGATCTATTGATATCCTGCAAACACCAACAACATTAGCACTTACCCCATGACATGAATGCATAGCTCGGTCAACACAACTCACCAGCAGCTCGAAAGTGCTCTTCAAACCAGCATCATACAACGAGGCAGCCTTGATCTTATCCTCATCCGAAAGAGAGGCAAATTCAGGAGAAATAAGAGCTCCAAGGGAGTTTCACATAGGTCCCGAGACAGTAAAAGAAGTACTACTGCCTGAGTTAGGAACCACAGGAGAAAGAGGCTCCAGCAACTCGCTCCCAAAAGTGATGTTCTCTTCATCACGAGTAACCACATTGTTTCCACCACCACCAGACTTCTCCGTTTGCTTCGGCTCCTCTTCATCACCATCGACCTCATATTCCCCATCGAAAAGATCATCATCATCATCACCATCAGACTCAAGATACACAACACCATCGGCAAGAACAATCCCTTTACCAGCTAACGGCCGGGGCACAGTTTTTTTCGGGACAGATAAGTCGCCCTTGGTCTCCTTGCCCTTCCCTTTGGGATTCCCACCTACAAGGGTAAACGAAACATCAGAAGTTTTCTGAGGCGACTTCCTCATGAAATGTGATAAAGGCAGCCGATCATCGGGATCCTTACCATCCCTCGCCGACGTACCACCAGCCTTGTCAACTTTCAGCTTTTGCGCATGAGCCGATGTCAGAACCATGCAAGGCAACAAATAGAGGCACATACATGTACGTCAATGAAAAAACAATATATTTGTTACCTTCCCTGTCTCTTCCTCGGCTCCTGCGCTAGAACCCCTATCCCTTTTCCGAGGAACGAGAGACTCAGAATAAACGCTCTGGGACTTAGGCTGTAAAACACAAAAATTAAAAGATCAACCTACAAGTCGCACGAACCAATTAGCTAAGTCAAAAACCGAGAAACACACTTACTCGATCAACGTTGACCACCCAGAAGGGATAAGACTCGGCCGGAGGAGGAAACTTGCCGCTCAGAAGATGACCAGAAATAACTAAAGGAACTCGGTCCCAAGCCGCGTCGCTAGTATGAAGGGCATGTCTGTTGGAACTCTTCCCCTCGGGATCTTAGTCCAACAAAAGCTTCTTGACACCCTCAGGAAGAGTCTTATGGCGATGAGGGCTAGCAGCAAAACCAGCGAGGTCACCATTAGTAGCAGTTCCGCTTCGATAGTTATCAGCAAAACTGGTAGGAGTATAGTCACCCGCCTGGGAAGGATCGTAAGTAGACCAAGTAGTAGGAGTACATTCGCCTCGACTGCGCCTCTCCCACTCGAACAAGATACAAAAGGTGTTGCCATTCTACCGAGCCAAGGCGCGGGACGGGCGGATCTTAGAAAGAGCCTCATACCAAAATGAACGGCTAGGATCGTACAAAGAAAACGCAACCCGAGCTCTAACTGGCCCCTGGTGACAATGGTCGCCTCGGCCGAGTGAGGAAACTTTAGAACATCATTCTTCTTTAAAGCGCCTTTTTGACCCGACAAGATCCTGACGTCATAACCATGGAGGTCGAACTCATCTTTTAACAGTTCTCTTGTCAGCCGTACATGAAAAAGAAGAAGGATTATCAGAAAAGATAGAATCCAGAGCACGATAATCATGCTTAGAAGGGCTCTCAATAACAAACAGGGAATCAAGCGGTACACCGTCTTCATCAGAAAAGACATAGATCACGCACCTTTTTTCCGTCATAGAAGGAGTTGAAGACGCCATGAAAGCTAGTGGAGGAAATGGCAGGAGAAGTAAAGATATGACCGGAATCGGAAGTTGCAGCGACAACGGAAACAAAGAAAACTCAGGACAGTGAAGAAAGAAGGAAGGAAACCTGTGGAAAGGATAACCAATGGCGATGAAGAAAAAGCGGAGGAGAACAGAGAAAGAGAGAGGAAAAAATTGCTAAGGAAAGAATAAAAGGAAAATAAGGTTTAAGGGTCGGACTTATAAACCACACCTGTGGTAACCGGCGAGGAAGGTAAACCGGTTGCAATAACTGAAGAAAGTGGGGAACAACATGGCGCGAATCCCGGCATGACTGAGGACGTGGGAAGATGAGGCGATTTCTTCCCCTCGTGCCGATCACACGAGCGGAAGAAGGGGCATAAATATAGGTGCAAATAATCCACAGGGACAGGTGGAACCATCCTGGGCGAGGGCACACCAAGAGAAGCAAGCACTAGAAGCACTGAATCATCTCATCAGATCTGGGCGCGAGAAAAGAGGAATGGAGACAGCTCGAGAGATCGACATAAAGGATGGGAAAAGTTCTGATGTGGTGCTCATTGGGTTCGAGGGTAATTAGTACACTGACAGAGGTTGTGAAAAGATAAGAAAAGCTCGGTCAAAATGGGACTCGGCCAGGAATATAAAGGGCGACGTCGGTCATCTCCACCAAACGAACGACATCAGGTGATGACACCACTCGGCTAGATGTCTCGACTCGATCAAAAGGGAAGATCGGCTGAAGCATTAGCTAGTCGTCCGAGAAGAAGATCAAGGAAGCTACACCAGGCCCAACACTGTAATATCGATGTATCACCATCTGTAACTATATATAGAGATCATGTAGAGAGGTAAAGGCAAGCAATCTGTAAGTAAGTGAGAGGAGAAATAGAGTATTGTTGAGAGCATTCACCCTTGTAAACTTGTGTGAAATAATAAGATCATCCTTTCACCCCCGTGGACGTAGGTAATCATGCCGAACCACGTATATCTTGTGTTCTTCTACTTCTCTTGTTGGTTTTACTTCTTTGTGTATGTTTTGAGATTATTTGGATGTAGTAGTAGGATTTTCTACATCTACAGATTCTTTAGCAGCCACTGTCTACAAAAAAGATAATAAAAAATACGACTAACGTTAACCTTAGCTCTCCAAGGAGTCGAAGAAGATGGATTTGTTCTTCCGTTTATGATAAATGGAGGACGAGGAAGTACGATTGTTGGAAAAAATCACGTGAGTCCGAAAATAGTCGATGGTTCAGACGGTACAGGTATTGGGTTGACTAATGTGACGACACCTGTTCTTATTGACCAATGTGTCAATAATTCAAATTTTGAATCTTATGATCCAGTAGAAGAAGCATGCGAGATTGCGAGGTAAGCGTGTATTCAAATCTTTTACTTAAAATCAGATGGGCTTGACATTTTTTGGGACCATGTTTTTTTTGTGGGACCATGATTTTATTTTAGGTAAGACATTATAAGTAATTCTAAATCACCCCTTATCTAAATGTTTTTCTTAATACCAAACTCACCCTCTTTAATTAAATGTGTTAGTTTAATGATTAATTAATTATTAGTTAATGATTAGTATGATTAGTGATTAATATGATTAGTAATGATTAGTTACCATTAAGAAGTTCTATTACAAAAAATTGAAAAAAAATATTTGCGAGAAATTTTAATTTTTTTTGCGATTATGTTCGGTTACCCAAATTTATGACCAAAAACCGAACTTAATAATTAGTGATTAGTATGATTAGTAACCAGTAAGAAGTTCGGTTACAAAAAGTTGAAATTTTTCCTTGCAATCAAACCGAACTATATATTTGGTGTGACCATTAAATAGTTCGGTTCCAAAAAAAATTTAAAACTTTTTACGATCGAACCGAACTAAAGTTTGGTTGGGAAATGTTTTTGCAACTAACCAAACTATTAGGTTCGTTTGGGAAATGTTTTTTGCTACTAACCGAACTATTAGGGTTCGGTTGGGAAATATTTTTTACGACATAACCGAACTAAGGTTCGGTTGGGAATTTTTTTTTGCGGAATAGCCAAACTGTTCTTCATGTTCATCATTTCTATTAGGTTCGGTTAGTTCGACAAAGTTTTTCACATAATTCCTAGACGAACTTCTCTCTGCAACTTCTATTTTTAACTCATTTTGATGGTTTATACTCATTTTTCCTTCGAACGAAGAACGTCAAGGAAAGAGATAAGAAGAAGAGAATAATTTTTTTTTTTTTATTTTGATTTTAATTTCGATTCCCCCTGTTTTTATTTTTGATTTTGGTTAATAGATTCATTTAGTTTAGATTAGATATATATGATTAGATTTATATAGTTATTAGGTTAGTTTTAATTTAAATAAAAGTAAAGGGTAAATATGTATTTACCTAACTTTAGGACACCCCTTATAAGTATAGGGAGGTTGGCCTAATAAGACCATGGTCCTCCAAAAAAAACCATGGTCCCTAAAAAAGAACCGTTTTTTGGGGACCATGGTTTTTTTGGGGGACCATGGTTTTATTTTGGGTAAGACATTAGAAATAATTATAGGTCACCCCTTATCTAAATATTTAGATTAATACCAAAATTACCCTCCTCATTATTTTTGGTTAATGATTAGTTAGTGTTAATATTAGTTAGTGTGATTAGTGAAATGATTTTGAATAAAGATTTGAGATTAAAAAATCAGATTTTAAAAAAAGAAGTAGAATTATTGAGAGAGAAAAGTTAGAGAAGATGAAGAAGAAAAACATGGAAAAAAAAATTGAGTTCACTAAGCTAGACTATTCAAGTGATGAATTATTTCTTAGATGGTGAATGTATTCTTCCCAAAAGCCAATCTCAAGATGAAAACGATGGATTTTACTAACCACAACAAGAGGAAGACTATTTGGGTACCCAGGTATGCTCTAAACTTAGATAATGTTGGTTGAAGTGGTCCAAATTTTCAAAAAAAATGTGAATTTGTTAAGTAGATTTGGGCTTGTTCGGTTATCTTGTGTGAAGAACATGTAACCGAACTCATCTGAAAATGTAGTTCGGTTACTTTTTCTAAACACACAGGTTACCGAACTCTCCAATAATGGAGGTTTTTTGAAGTTCGGTTAACGGACATGTTACCGAACTTTGTAAATAAAATTACAGTGTTATGTTCGGTTTGGCCGAAATGTAACCAAACTATAGGGTCTATAAGTTCGGTTAGTTTGCAACCAATAGCTAACCGAACTTATGTAAAATAATATTGCACATTAGTGTACAAAGTTCGGTTGTTTCGAAAACTTCATACCAACCAATATCTAACCGAACTACACACAATTAGTTAAGAGTTCGGTTTGTCAAGGTTTTTTGCTAACAAACCGAACATAGTGGGACAAGTTCGGTTAAATTGAAACTCAACATAGTGGGCAAAATAGCACAGTTCGGTTACATTGGATTTTTTTTTTTTTTTTTGTAATATTGGTAAAGTTCGGTTAGAAAATAGTTTTTGCCTTCTTTGCGAACCAACCGAACTCTGAGTGGGCAAAGTTCGGTTAAATCAAAAACCAACATAGTGGGAAAAATATCACAGTTCGGTTACATTTGATTTTTTTTTTTTTTTTTTTTGTAATATTGGTAAAGTTCGGTTAGAAAATAGTTTTAGCCTTCTTTGCGAACCAACCGAACTCTGAGTTCGGTTAAGAAAAAATTAATTCGTGATAACCGAAGTGTTCTTCGTGTTCTTGGTTTTAGAATGTTCGGTTAGCAAACTAGTTTTTTTTTTAAACTATTCCTAACCGAACATGCCACTGTAACTTCCATTTAAACCATATTTTGATGACTAATGCTCAAAATTTCAATCAAAAACGATTAGATGTAATGGGTTTGTGGGAAAATACTTATGGATAGGTTTGTTTATAAAAGATTGATTAATCGACGATGAAAATTCAATGAATCGACCAGGCTAAAAATTTGATGATTTTGATTAGATTTGTATATGATCAGGGTTAGATGATCATAAATTGATGAAGAAGAGAAGAAGAAAAATGGTAGAATAGAGGAAGAAGTTGTAGATTAGTTATAATTTTAATTAGGTAAAAGAGTAAATATGTTAATGATTTAAATTAAGTTATATATATAGAGGTGGTGGTGGTTGGTGGTGGTGGTAGTCGGAGGTGGTGGTGGTTGGTGGTGGTGGGCGGCGGTGGTGGGAAGAGGTGGTTATATATATATAGGTGGTTATTAGGTTAGTTTTAAATTAAATTAAGTTAAGGGTAGGTTAGTCATTTCCACACTTTAGGACACCTCTTATAACTATAGAGAAGGTAGCCTAATAAGATCATGGTCCCCTCAAAAAAACCATGGTCCCTAAAAAATGGTTCCTAAAAAATGTTTTTCTTAATAACCAATTTGGGCCAAGCTGTCAAGCCATCTGGTTTTAAACTCAAAGAATAAATCTATTAGGCCTATTCCTATGCACATGCCAAAAAAATGGTGTTTGGCATGCCAGGTGGCATGCCAAACCATTTGCGCCACTATGGGGAAACCGCTGAGCGATCGAATTCCTAGCGAGCGATAAAGTGAATATCGACAACAATATTCACTTTATCGCTGGCATTATTCATAATATCGACAACGGTATTCACTCTAGCGCCAACGGCTATTTCTTCATCGCTATAAATAGGTAACTTTCAAACTCAACACTTACCCCAAAAATTTTCCACAAAAAATTTCTCTTCTTCTCAATCTATTATTCTCTTTTCTCAATCTAATTTATTTCTTCTATTTTCTCCAAATGGCACAATTAAGCCAACTTGATTCGGCAACACAACTTGATTTTTCTGGAGTAGTACTTGAAGGTGCCGTTGAGAAGATATGTGATAGATTTAAAGAAATAACTAAGAAGCAAAGAAGTCTCCAAGTTTTGGATATCAACCAAGTCATGACCGCAACTAAGAGAAGGCCAAGAAAAGTTAAAGGCAAGGAAAATCAAGGCAAAAAAATTTTGAAGCCAAAGAAGAAGATAAACAAAGGGGACTCCGTTTATGAGCGCATTGATTGGAAATTTGGTGAAATGAAGAAGATTAACAAGATGAAGAACATTGTCCCAAATTTTTATTTTTAAAGTCTAGTTTTTTTGTCTTATATTGTCTAGTTTTTTTGTCTTGTAAAAATGACTATTAAGAAATTTGAATTTTATTCGTAATCCAATCTTGAATTTTAATTAGAGTGAAAATAACTTGAAAAATAAGTGGACAACTAAGAAATTTTAGGACTTGACAAATAACTTTTACCACTTATAAATTGGACAATATCTGGGCAAGCAACTTAAAATCTCGAAACAATGTCCATAGTCGAAGTCTTGTTCATAAGTGCGACGATATAACACACGACACCTTTGTTTAGATTCTTCTGCGAATGACGTCTCCATACAATGATGGAGAAATTCGAGAGAGATTTAGAAATTCTGGTTTGAGTTAAAATGGGATTGAAATTAGGTATTTATAGAGGGGTGAAATTGTAGCCATTAGATGAAGATCTGATAAGCGATTATCAAACTAGCGAGCGATAGCTTGACTGTCGCTGGCGATTTGAAGACTAACGAGCGATTGTTTGACCATCGAGCGACGAAGACTCTATCGCTCGCTGGAAACTCTTTCGTGTATGCCTATATGCAAGAAATAACATATTGGCATATGAGTTTGGCAGTTTGGCATACCCATAGTGGGTGCATATATGCCAAATATCATGTTATGGCATGTGCATAGGAATAAGCCTTAGTACCATACATAATTGATAGGTGTAGAATACACCGTATTTAATATCTAGTATTTATGCTTTCTTTGCGAGTTTTCTTGTAAATTATGTATCTTATGTGTGCTTTTGAGTTTATTAGGTGCAATGGAGTCATTTGGAGCAAAAAGACCAAGTAGAGCTCGTTCGAACCTAGGAGTTCTTGCTATCATCTTGAAGAGGACGAAAATGCGAAGCCAACGGCGAAAGAATGAGCTCATTCCGACATCGTATGAAGAAGATATAGGCGAAATAACAAATTAGGCTTGTCAGTTCCCCAGAACCGACAGCTTACCAAGAATGAAGAAGGAATTGTTAAGGGCACCAGGCTTAATTACTCAAGGCAGCCACGGAATGAGAGAGCTGAACCGCCAGTCTTGCAAGACTGACAGTTGATTACAACATTAATGGAACCTGCATGATTTGCATGACAGAAGACCAATCAGGGATGATCGGAGAAGCTTGCTTGTTGAGAACTGCATCTAGGTCGAGTGATCTCTGATGCTTTCTGACAGTAATGGAGAACGGTGTTGCTCGCAAGAATGAACGAAGGAAGAGATGGTGCTGATGACTATCTAATGAAGTCATGCGAGACGAGTTTGGAGCCGTGTTTAATCCTGACAGCGAGATTGATTCTTGGCAGTGGTGTGACGATGAAGCAGTGACGATGAAGGTTGGTTGCTGGCAGTGATGAAGATGGGAAAGAGTTGTAATGATGGCATGAAGGTGCTGCCATGGAGCTGGATATGAGGAGTCTGTGGTGGAGATAAAGAGAAGAGGAAGCTCGAATTGTTGGCTGGTATTTTGAAACGAGTAGAGAATTCGGGGAAGAGTGCTTTGCTTGGTGATGAGATTTCTCGCAAAACAGAGATGACGTCTGATAGTAGTTGTTAGGGTCGATGCCACTAGCGATAGTGACTGGCTAAGAGCTCACGGTGTTGATGGAGCAGCGAGAGAGGGAAGAGTTCGAGTTTAAGGGACTGCTGCCATTAAGGGCAGCGATAGTGATGATCAAGATGGCGATGGTTCGGAGTGATTCTCGAACACGAATGGATCAATGGACTGTTGTAGCAGTTAGATGAGATGGGTCGTGTTTGGAATGGAGTTTTAAACATCAGTGGTATATTTGCAGCCATTATCGGCCATCGATGGAGAGGGTCTGCTGGCAGAGATGATGGCAATAAGGATTAGTGAGAGCTGATCAGGCTATTGAAGAACAGGGAATACATCATGCATATGGGTCTAGGAAATAGACAGGTTTGATGGCATATGGGTAAGCGATGATGCTCACAATGACCAGAGATTAATGGAGAGAATGGTGTTGGCTGTGAAGCTCGAGCTGGTGGATGCTGCTCACGGTGACTGAGTAAAGGGTTATGTTGAGCTTGGACTCTGGAGCTGCTGTAACTAGAGGTCGAACAGGGACGGTACGGAGATGATGAAGGAGGTCACGGTGGTGCTGTGGTTCATGGCAATGACGAGACGCTATTATCATGGCAATTTTCTGGGTTTGAGAAGAACTGTTGAGTTTGGTGTTTTGAGACTCTGGTTGTGACCGTTCATGGTAATGACGAGCTCGACATGAGGTGACTGGTGGTGGATTGATGGAGCTGATTTCAGCTGTGGTTTGATGGCAGTCGAGTTGACGATGAGAGTAATAACAGAGAAGTGAAGATGATGATCGATGCCGTAGAGATGGACGGAGCTTGAGCTTTGCTGTAGATAACGAAGACTGATGGTTAATGGTTGGTGGTTGTCCGACGTTTTTGAGATTTCACGGTTGGATATGGGACCGAGTTTGAGAGAAGTCAGGGAGTTGGTAATCGAGTTCGAGATGCTGGCAGGGCGAGAGAGGGAAAGATGGAATTGAATAGTGGGCTGGGTTTCCATAGCTGCTGCACGAGCTCAATGGGCAGTGCATAAGCGTTTTCTTAATTTGCATGGCCAAGACATGGACGTGAACGATATTTAGAAGTTTCGGCAGGATTTCGAACGGGGCTCGATGCACGGGACACAATTCTTAAGGAGGTGCAATTTCCTATTTTTACTGGGTTTCCTAGTTTCTTCAAGAGGAGGTTACAAAACTCCATATATAGAGAAGCCTAGGCACAAATATAAAAGATCTTGAGAACGTATTATTATCTTCTCTACTTTATTCTAGGGTTTAGAACCATGAAGTATTTTCTCTTTCTTCTTGTGATGAACTCCTTGAATATGAGTACCTAAGTTTATTATTGGTTATGGAATAGTTGGATTTCACAAAGCATGATTCTTTGATTCAATATATTAGTTTTGTCTCATATTTATCGTTTGCAATTCTCTGAAAATATTGTTTTATGATTGATTGATTGTTTTGTCAAGTTGCAAATTGGTAGAACTTCTAATCACATCTATTGCTAGTTTAGGGTTTATTATACGCAAAAGTGATATTCCTTGGATACAAGTAGCATAATATGATTATAGTTTGTAGTGATATATTCTTATGATCATATGTGAATCGTAACCTTTGTTAAATTGAATTAGTGCGCTTTCCACGTTCAATTGCTTTGATTGGCCTGATTTCATAGAACTTAATGCATCTAGGGAATTAAACTTGATTAGTGCTTTTACACGTTAGGTTGTTCCTTTAGGTAGAATTCATATTCGCATCTTTTAATGTGTTTGTTGATGACATGAGGAGATTTGCGGGATATTCTTGCGATCAAGGTATTCTAGGGTCTTTGATAAAAGTTGAGATTAAAATATCAATTCTAGTTATTGTGTGAAAACATGTTTGTGAATGAAAACGAAATCCTTAACCAATATCTCTTCTATCTTATTCGTTTGCTTATTTCTTTATTTACTTTTATTTTATTTTTAGTTTATAAAATCACAAAACTACCGGTGTTTTATATAGGAAACCATAACAATTTGACAACCTAGACCTCTCTGTGGGATCGATCCTTTCTTGCCCTTGCTATATTTATATTTTGAGTAGTAAGAAAGTGTAATTATATTTGTGTCGCTTACGACAGCGATCAAATTTTGGCGCCGCTGCCGGGGAGGCAGCGGTTGTTAATTGTTTTTGGTTTCTTATTTTTGTATTTAGTTTTTGTTTTATTTTTATTTTTTATTTTTTCTTATTTTCTGGGTTTTAACCTTGGTTTGGGAATTACTTCAGGTGCTTATTTCTATGGAAGGAGCATATTGGAGCAATGGATATGATTTTCAACCTCCTCAACACTATGAAAATTGCCCACCATCTATGGGATGCAATCAAAACCAATTTATTGGCTATGATGCATATCCTAGAGAACCTTATGGTGATTTTCATACATACCAACAACAACCTTGTAGTGGGTATGTAAGTCAAGCACCTAGGTGGGATAATTCTACATCTAATTGGCTTTATTCGAGTTGTATGCAGAGGATTATGAATGGGTTACAAAACATGCAACAAAGGCTAGACCAACTTGACCGTGATAGAGAGAACGTCGCACAAACCAATTTTTGGAATATTTCTTCTTACCCGACTCCAGGATCGTAGTTATGATCATTCACCCATTCAAAGGGAAGAGTCATGGGAAAGAGAACATATTGTAGTCAATGGTGGTAAGCGTGTGAACGTCAAGAAACTTGATCGTAAAATTATACAAGTTGGAAGATGATGGAGCCTCGGAAGAGCTAGTCGATGAAATTAGTAGGACCATTCATATGGAACTTAAACGACGTCGTGATAAGGGTTGGGAAACCGACGACGATTCTTATTATGGTGAGTCTGAAGATGAAGACGAAGATGAATGTGTTAAAAAGGACCAACCTTTGGAGATATTTGATGACATTAGTGTAGTTGACTCAATTATTGATCTTTATAATGATCAACCACCTATTCAAAAGGTAATTGAGTATGATGAAACTAGTGTTTACACAACTTCTTTGCAACAAGGTGTGAGTCTAATAAAGAGGAGTATGTTGAGAATGAGACCGTTATGACCAATATTATGGAAGACCCAATTGAACTTGTGCATGATTGTAATGATAATGTTTATGTCGAGACTTTGGTTAAGGCAGAAACGGACGAAGAATGGTTGCAAGGTTTAATAGAGGACCATGATATAAAAGAGGTGAATAATTCACTTGAGTTTTTCAAGGATGAAGAGGATTCCATAATACAAGAGATTGTGAAAGGTTTATCTAACCCTTTGCCTATTGTTTCTTCTCCTTTACCTCTTATTGGTTTGAATGTATGTGCTTCAAGAACATTGTTGGATGACTTTGTTTCTCGTTTTCCGCCATTAGAGAAACTTGATTCTCATACTATGCAGGTTATGGAACCAGAAACCGTGGAGGTACCCGACTCATATATTCTTTATACACTTCCAAGTGTGGACAAGAATAAGTGTGGGGGAAGCTTTTATCGGTTCATAGCTTCACTTTTGCTTTATTATACTAATATTTGTGTGAAGTTAGTGTTTGAAAAACAGGTTCTATGGAAGGATCCCCAACTTTTCCGGTTATTGGTGTATGGGGAATGAATCTTACAAGAGGATATAGTCGGGCTGACGACTATAAAACAAGCGCTTAGTGGGAGGCAACCCACCGGTTTTGTATCTCTTATCTTTATCCTTTTGCTTTTTATTTTTGTTTTGTTTATTTATTTTTTACTGTTTTTATATCATATTTGCATCCCTATGTTTAATTTCATTGAGTCCGTAATCTATCTTAGAAGAGAATTATGCCGAATACCTTTTCGTCAGAAAATTTCAGACTGCGCGTAGTTCATTCCAGAGACCATAACTGTCAGACCGTTTATCGAAACACTGTTAAATTTTGACACTGTGTAGAAAACACGTAGGCGAACAACTTTTGTGAAATGGAGTTTTTCCAAATTCCTTACCAATTTGCACAGTTTTTGCGTTTTATCTGCTGTTACGTCAGAATTCAGAACTTTCGGTTTTACACATTGAGGACAATGTGAAGTTTAAGTGTGGGGGAGCATTATATGTTTGTATAGTTTGTTTTTGACACCATTAGTGGATGGAACCATTTTGAATGCAGGAGTTGAGGAACCAATTAACTAAAAGGGAAGAATATAGCTCAGAAATCACAAATTAACATGATAGTTGTTACCATATCTCGGAATATCACCATATCACATTCTATTTTTATTTTTTCATATTTATCTATTGTTCTCTAAGTGCTTTGGTGGGTCACTAAACATCGACGTGTTATTACTGCTAGGATGAAATAGAGTGATTGAGTTACTAGAAAAAAAAAAAAATTGAAAAAAAAAAAAAAAAAAAAAAAAAAAAAAAAAAAAAAAAAAAAAAAAAAGACCGACCAATTAGACCAAACGGAATAAAAAGACACTTGGGAATAGCAGTATGTGTGAAACGTAGTCCCTGTCTCCGTCGCCTAAACAAGCGTGGAATGCAGGATCCAAGGCAACTATCATGTACTTGCTGACAAGAAGCATGCGCTTGGATCCAAAAGATCTAATCATGCCGTCTAAAAGAGAAATTGGATCCAGTTTGATCCAATCATATAAAAAAAAAAGAAAAAAAATTTTATTATTGTGTTGAATAAAGTCACTCTTGGTTCCCTTGTATATGCCAATTGATTTGATGTAGCATTCAGGACTAAGTAGCTCAATCCAATAGGATTAGGTTCATCTTAGCAAAGACCTTCGACAGGATATGGGAAACATCGAACACTTGAGAATATTCGCCAACATCTACATCTATATTCATCTTCTTAATCTTTTCATTGTGATTGTGGTTTGTTAGTTTCCGAGTATTGTGGCTTGTTCGACTATCTAATTAGAGTTTATTTACTAATATATGAATTGAATTTGCAAGGTACCTCCTCCTGTAGTCATTTTGGATTCGTTCATTGATTTGTCACGAATAGACGGAGTTTGAAATATAGGTTTTGTAGGTATATCTCTAGTAAACCTTCACGAGACTATAACTCGTCCACTAGGGACACCTAGGGGTTTAAAGGCTTGTTATTTATGCTAAAAGTGACCGTAGCCTCGACGACACGGAGTTGTATGTATCTTTTTGAATTGTTTTGTTTGATTTGCTCGAGGACTAGCAAAGTCTAAGTGTGGGGGAATTTGATAGGTGTAGAATACACCGTATTTAATATCTAGTATTTATGCTTTCTTTGCGAGTTTTCTTGTAAATTATGTATCTTATGTGTGCTTTTGAGTTTATTAGGTGCAATGGAGTCATTTGGAGCAAAAAGACCAAGTAGAGCTCGTTCGAACCTAGGAGTTCTTGCTATCATCTTGAAGAGGACGAAAATGCGAAGCCAACGGCGAAAGAATGAGCTCATTCCGACATCGTATGAAGAAGATATAGGCGAAATAACAAATTAGGCTTGTCAGTTCCCCAGAACCGACAGCTTACCAAGAATGAAGAAGGAATTGTTAAGGGCACCAGGCTTAATTACTCAAGGCAGCCACGGAATGAGAGCTGAACTGTCAGTCTTGCAAGACTGACAGTTGATTACAACATTAATGGAACCTGCATGATTTGCATGACAGAAGACCAATCAGGGATGATCAGAGAAGCTTGCTTGTTGAGAACTGCATCTAGGTCGAGTGATCTCTGATGCTTTCTGACAGTAATGGAGAACGGTGTTGCTCGCAAGAATGAACGAAGGAAGAGATGGTGCTGATGACTATCTAATGAAGCTGCGAGACGAGTTTGGAGCCGTGTTTAATCCTGACAGCGAGATTGATTCTTGGCAGTGGTGTGACGATGAAGCAGTGACGATGAAGGTTGGTTGCTGGCAGTGATGAAGATGGGAAAGAGTTGTAATGATGGCATGAAGGTGCTGCCATGGAGCTGGATATGAGGAGTCTGTGGTGGAGATAAAGAGAAGAGGAAGCTCGAATTGTTGGCTGGTATTTTGAAACGAGTAGAGAATTCAGGGAAGAGTGCTGCTGGTGATGAGATTTCTGCAAAACAGAGATGACGTCTGATAGTAGTTGTTAGGGTCGATGCCACTAGCGATAGTGACTGGCTAAGAGCTCACGGTGTTGATGGAGCAGCGAGAGAGGGAAGAGTTCGAGTTTAAGGGACTGCTGCCATTAAGGGCAGCGATAGTGATGATCAAGATGGCGATGGTTCGGAGTGATTCTCGAACACGAATGGATCAATGGACTGTTGTAGCGATTAGATGAGATGGGTCGTGTTTGGAATGGAGTTTTAAACATCAGGTGGTATATTTGCGACCATTATCGGCCATCGATGGAGAGGGTCTCACACAGCGAGATGATGGCAATAAGGATTAGTGAGAGCTGATCAGGCTATTGAAGAACAGGGAATACATCATGCATATGGGTCTAGGAAATAGACAGGTTTGATGGCATATGGGTAAGCGATGATGCTCACAATGACCAGAGATTAATGGAGAGAATGGTGTTGGCTGTGAAGCTCGAGCTGGTGGATGCTGCTCACGGTGGTCGAGTAAAGGGTTATGTTGAGCTTGGACTCGGAGTCAGCTTTGTAACTAGAGGTCGAACAGGGACGGTACGGAGATGATGAAGGAGGTCACGGTGGTGCTGTGGTTCATGGCAATGACGAGACGCTATTATCATGGCAATTTTCTGGGTTTGAGAAGAACTGTTGAGTTTGGTGTTTTGAGACTCTGGTTGTGACCGTTCATGGTAATGACGAGCTCGACATGAGGTGACTGGTGGTGGATTGATGGAGCTGATTTCAGCTGTGGTTTGATGGCAGTCGAGTTGACGATGAGAGTAATAACAGAGAAGTGAAGATGATGATCGATGCCGTAGAGATGGACGGAGCTTGAGCTTTGCTGTAGATAACGAAGACTGATGGTTAATGGTTGGTGGTTGTCCGACGTTTTTGAGATTTCACGGTTGGATATGGGACCGAGTTTGAGAGAAGTCAGGGAGTTGGTAATCGAGTTCGAGATGCTGGCAGGGCGAGAGAGGGAAAGATGGAATTGAATAGTGGGTGGGTTTCCATAGCTGCTGCACGAGCTCAATGGGCAGTGCATAAGCGTTTTCTTAATTTGCATGGCCAAGACATGGACGTGAACGATATTTAGAAGTTTCGGCAGGATTTCAAACGGGGCTCGATGCACGGGACACAATTCTTAAGGAGGTGCAATTTCCTATTTTTACTGGGTTTCCTAGTTTCTTCAAGAGGAGGTTACAAAACTCCATATATAGAGAAGCCTAGGCACAAATATAAAATATCTTGAGAACGTATTATTATCTTCTCTACTTTATTCTAGGGTTTAGAACCATGAAGTATTTTCTCTTTCTTCTTGTGATGAACTCCTTGAATATGAGTACCTAAGTTTATTATTGGTTATGGAATAGTTGGATTTCACAAAGCATGATTCTTTGATTCAATATATTAGTTTTGTCTCATATTTATCGTTTGCAATTCTCTGAAAATATTGTTTTATGATTGATTGATTGTTTTGTCAAGTTGCAAATTGGTAGAACTTCTAATCACATCTATTGCTAGTTTAGGGTTTATTATACGCAAAAGTGATATTCCTTGGATACAAGTAGCATAATATGATTATAGTTTGTAGTGATATATTCTTATGATCATATGTGAATCGTAACCTTTGTTAAATTGAATTAGTGCGCTTTCCACGTTCAATTGCTTTGATTGGCCTGATTTCATAGAACTTAATGCATCTAGGGAATTAAACTTGATTAGTGCTTTTACACGTTAGGTTGTTCCTTTAGGTAGAATTCATATTCGCATCTTTTAATGTGTTTGTTGATGACATGAGGAGATTTGCGGGATATTCTTGCGATCAAGGTATTCTAGGGTCTTTGATAAAAGTTGAGATTAAAATATCAATTCTAGTTATTGTGTGAAAACATGTTTGTGAATGAAAACGAAATCCTTAACCAATATCTCTTCTATCTTATTCGTTTGCTTATTTCTTTATTTGCTTTTATTTTATTTTTAGTTTATAAAATCACAAAACTACCGGTGTTTTATATAGGAAACCATAACAATTTGACAACCTAGACCTCTCTGTGGGATCGATCCTTTCTTGCCCTTGCTATATTTATATTTTGAGTAGTAAGAAAGTGTAATTATATTTGTGTCGCTTACGACAGCGATCAATAATTCCTGATAGTGGGTTTGATTAGGGGTGTGCAACGGACTGACATATGCGGATTAGGGTCACCCTGTCCAATCCGTTAAAATTGGGGATTTGGAAAATCCAACCGTGTCCAACCCAATCATTTACGGATTTGACATCCGCGGATCAATGGGTGATACGGACCAGATTCGGATTAACCGCGGATTTTGTAGAAAAAATAAAGTAAAAGAAACAAAAATACTAAACAAATCAGCCGTGCAATTACCAATAAGTAGTTTAGGAGATGATCTTATTCGGAACGTATTTATAATTTTCTAAGGGAGATTTCTTTTGTAATTAGAAAGGCAACTCTGTAAGCTATAACCTTCCATCTGAGCCATATGAAGACTCAAACTAAGAAGAAATCCAATGGAATGGCAAAATCAAAATATCCAACTCCGCACTAATCGGACTATGATACAACAAGTGAAAAGGGAAACTGACTCACAACATAAGCAATTTTAGCGGTAACAGGGCAAGGCAATTGGATACAAATCCAAACTAAGATCAATGGGTTAATTACTCTATCATATAGCATGGTGTAAGCTATATCAACAATCTCCACGAAAATAAAAATTCATTTCTCCACGAAGGAGTTTCTGCATCCTCTATATCTTATGGCTCTATTAATAGAGGTGTTTCCAGTCGTGAGAAAGGCAATGAAGAGGCTTATAAGGGTAGTCCATCAAAGGACATGGCCGTGGATGGTGGAGAATATGATGCACCCCAATCTAGTGGTAGTATAAGTATCAAAGACAAAGAGCCTTGTGATGCTGCAATGGTGGCAAATGGTATAGCAGAAAATTTCAATGTGTTTTATGGAAAACTAAATGACTCGGGTAAGGACTCCGGAATCATGTTATCTAAAAATGAAGTATTGTTTGTTACTAATATAATTTTATCTCATGCAAATACTTTTAAAGATGAACTTGCTTCATAGGCATGCATTCGGCGGTGATTTCTTGGGATATTGCTATATTGGGTTGTCTTGGTTAGCGATGTTTAACTTAATATCTTGGAATGTTAATGCTCTTGGGGACCCGGATAAATGATCGAAGTTGAAAAAGCTAGCTTGTGAAGAAATGGAAGCCTCCAATCTTAGTGTTTGCTACGATCTTATTATGCGTCAATGTTGGGGGTACGTCGTCTTATAAATGGATTGCTTTAAACTCTTATGGAAGATCCGGTGGTATATTGGTTATATGGAATTCATATTTGACTGAAGTGGATGACTTTCATGAAGGTATTTTTACGATAAGTATCTCTTGTCGTAACTTAGAAGATAAATTTCGTTGGGTGCTTACTGGAGTTTACGGTCCTTGTAATGCTCAAGAAAGCAAAAGTTTTTGAATGGAGTTGGTTACATTGCATAATTATTGGGGTGGTCTTCCATTAAGTTTCAGGGGTGATTTTAATGAAATAAAAGCTATGGAGGGAAGAAAGGGATGTCGTAGAGTTTCAAACTCAATGCAAGCTTTTGATGATCTTTGCAACGATTTCGATCTCATGGACTTGCCAATTTCCAGTGCTAAGTATATTTGGAGTAGACCACCAAATAAGAAGAGCAAAATAAATCGTTATTTATTTACTTCGGATTGGGAGGAGCATTTTCCAAATCTTTTATTGAAGCGGTATGCAAGACCTTTTTCAGATTACTTCCCTATTGAGTTATGTTCTCTTGTAACGTATTGGGGAGCATTTCCCTTTCAGTACCAACTAGCATGGCTTGAAGAAGCTAACATAATTTCTTTAATGAAAGAATTGTGGGACTCTTTTAATTTCTTAGGTACCACGAGCGCATGTTTTTCTAAGAAGCTAAATGCATTGATAGCAAAATTAAAGGTGTGGAACAAAGACACCTTCTTAGAGATGTAAATCCTTAATGATAAAAACTGTGAACAACACCATACCATCTTATTCTATGAGTTGTCTTCAACTGCCAGTTGATATTATTAAGCAGATTGATAATGCTCAGCGCAATTTCTGGTGGGTTTTCACTGAGAAGAAAGGAACTTATATTATTCTTGGAAAAGATTATGTTTGCATAAAAATCTAGGAGGACATGGATTTAGGGACTTGAAAATCCTGAATCAATAACTTCTAGTTAGAGCAGCTTGGAGAATATTCTCCAATTCTGAAGAACATAGGGTGAAAGCTTTGCAAGCAAAGTACTTTCCATGTACCAGCATACTTCATGCTAGTTCAAAATGAGGTTGTTCCTGGGCCTAGAATGGGGTGAACAAAAAAATTTCTTTTATCAAATCAAATAGTTGATGAAGACTTGGAAAAGGTGATAAAATTAAAATATGGCTTGATGTTTGGGTGGTAGATTTGGATGAATATCCAGTATCGAAACATGAATCTGAAGATAATGAAAACTATATCCAAGTTGATAGACTATACTAAAAACAACAGACACATATCCAAGTTGTTCAGCATACTACATCTCCGATACCAACCTGGAAACCACCTGCATTTCCATATTTTATAATTAACTATGATGCTTCATATGACTCAAACTATGGTCTAACAAGGTTGCTCCCATTATCCATGAATTTGCAGGAAAAGGGAGGGGAAGCTATTCAAATAGCTATGCATGAGTAATGAATTCTGAACAAACAGAATGTCTGGCGTTTTTTTATGCTGTTAGTTGGAGCAAGGAATTTCAGCATACTCATGTAATTTTGGAAACTGATTTAAGAGGAATCGAAGGCTGCATCTACAAATTAGCACCAGTCATAACATGAGAAAATAAATTCCTTCTGTTAGATGCGATTGAGTGCTTAAAAACCATCCCGCAATGTGAGTGTCATTTAGTTCCTAGATTTCGTAGTAAAACTGCTCATAAACTAACTAAATATAGCAGGAAATTTAGAGTCACTAGAGTTTGGTTTGGTAAACCACCTAGTATCATTGAGAGTGTATTAGTTTATGATTATGTAAGTGCTTTAAGTTATTAAAGTTCATCATCCTTGGCATAAAAAAAAAAGGTAGAACATTTGCTAAGCTATCATGAAAAGAAATGGACAACCAGAAAAAGGCAGCTCCCATGCTAAGTTTTTTAGGTCCGAAGAGATAAAACCATAACACAAGAATTTCCATAAGAACTGTTAAACTCGACTTGAAAATTTGGTTTTCCGCAAGAATTTCCAATCGATATCAATTCTTGGAATAGGTCTAAGTTGAGTCGTATTAGCATGTTAACCTGGACAAAATAGAGGACTACCTTAAGCAATTTTTCCTGGTTAAGTAAATTGAGTAAGATAGACCTTTGAAAGTACTCATTGGTAAATTGGGTATCAGTTGCAATTTCTTCACTATATAATATATAATAATAAGTACTAATAATATTTATACCAAGTCTTAGATTTTTAATAACACACCTTCCACAATGATGTGACCAAATCCGTGAAAAAGACTTCTTGAATGCCTGGAACCTGTGTATAGATAAAAAAAAGTATATTATGACTGAACATTTTTTCATTAACATGTGTTTTTGAAACTAATAATAAGAATTTAAAATTTGATAAATCGAATACCTTTAGTGGAAGGACGACAACCCACGTTGTCTGACACAGAGTTGTGAGAAAGTTTTCGTTCATTAAATACATTATCCCTATACATATACCAGCGGTAAAAAGTAAGCCGCGCGCAATCTGTTAAAATAATCTAGTATAGGATGTTAACAATCATTTAATAAATTAAAAGTAACATTTAAAATCATTGAAATTCTAAAGTCGTAACGTCAAGGCATTGATCTATCTTTCACTTTCTATCCGAAAACTTCTAGTTTCTAAATCAAAGGCATAATCGATAATAAATAATAAGCGTATCGATCCAAATTATAAGTAAATTAAAATGATAAACTGAAGAACACTCACTGCTGCTAGTGGCCGGCAGAAAATGTCATATGTCTCGCGACCTGCTTTCATGACCTACAAAATTTTAACAAGTCAACTAGGTATTAGTATACTACTTAGCATTAAGGTAACATGATTGGCACCAACTATGCTCATGCACAACAAAAACATTCTGCACTAATACAAGAATGTGCTTAGGCCCAAAATAATAATTTGGACAAGAATGTGCCCAGGCCTAGCAAAATAATTTGGAGTTAGCACTAACAAAAAAAAACTCGGACCTAATAAACAATGTGTAATGACATAAAAGTTTCGGGGTGACTCAACAAGCTTTCTCCATCTAATAGTTGCTACAACACTAACCAGTAGAGAGAAAGATTATTTACCAATCTCTAAAACACAATGCAAGTCATCACTACCAAATTTCATCACATCGTTTCTCTCATTAGATTGAACCATAAATTCCTTTCAAGCTGTTTCTTTTGACATAAAAGAAAAGAAAAACAATTGCTCCTAAATTAATTAGGAACACCCCAAAGTCACTCATGTTTCCTACAACAATATCTTCTTCATTACCTACCAATAACTATAGTTTTATTTCCTAAACTTCTAATCCTATAATACATCCATAACAAGCGAATGCACAATCTTTTATGAAATTCAATATAAAATTGAATCATTGATTGAACTAATTAAATCTTATCGAATAAAGAAAAAAACGCAAAAGAAAAAAAAAGATTGAGTAAAATCTCTTTCACTGTAAAATGGATAAATGTTATACTATCTCCTTACCACATGTATATAGGCGGAGAGAGTCAATTCCCTTAGATTAGGAAAATTTCTTCAAAATCATAATTTTCTATGGTTTTTTTTTTTACCTTTCATCTTATTCCTAACACAATCATCCTTGTACTATAAGTAAAAAAATATATGTGGAATTCAACTTGGAAATAAGGTTTCATCTATCTAGTGGGATAAGAAAAAATCAAAATTCCGCTACCGAGGGAGTAGTACCTTTTAATTAATTCGGTATTATGTAACTAGATAATCATCACACTAATTTATTTAGAGTTGCACAGGAACCGACTCTCCATACCGAACTCGATATAACTATGGTTTATTTAACCGTAACTGAGCATCACGACTTGGTGTACGGTTCCAGAACTACATAACCATTGATAATGGTTTGGTCCACGAGTTTGGTATGAAAACCACCTGAACTGGCTGGTTATAATCTGATTGATTTTAGCCATTGATTATTGCATATTATTTTGTTGAACTTTGAAGACTTTTTATGTTTATTATTGACAAATTGTTGGCTCCTGCAGGTTTAGCTAGTTAAGATTGTGTTTGATACTCTTTCTATATAGGTGTATGCATTTCCATCAATGCCATGTAAAATTCTCATTGCAGACGAAAAGTAGGATTTTTGTTGTTGTTACTAACAACGCTGCCACAAGTTCAAAACAGTACAGATCGATTCGCAACCGACTTGGTATTGAATTTAAGAACCCGTCAAAGCACGACTCAGTTGACGATTTTGGCTCAAAACGAACTGACAGCCCGATATGTAACCCTAAATATATTAAATTCATTTGCTAGGAGTTATCAACAGAAAATAAACTATCATGCTAGATCCGAAACGGTGGAGTCTAGTTAGCACTTCAGGGTACGAAGACTAGTTCATGACGATATACGCTCAGGAATTATACGGATTCAGATAGGTTGAATTCAGTCAAAAAGTCGGTCAATGGTCCGACGGATACGTCCATGTATAATTCGTTTTAAGAAAGTGAGTTCGATATTCAAAATTCACCACTATTAACAAATAAAATTTTAAAAATTTTAAGGTGGGTAGCATGTGATAGAAATGTAATACATATTAAATATGATCTTATTATATTAACCAAGAGAGTTTGGCCTAGTGGTTTAGAGGTTGTGCTAGGGAGTTGGACGTCATTGATTCGATTCTCATGAAGTGTTTTTGTGTAAAACCATTATAACGAACCGAAATGGACATTCGGGATCTTTATATAATCTGCATATCTAGGGTGGGGTTTGAACTATTCGGTCGTATGATTCGAATTCGTCCAGTTAGGATACATTCGCGAATTATTCGACCAATTAAGCGAATTACTAACTAGGCCGTGGACCTCTAAGTGGAATCACCAAGAAAGCAACCAAGAGCTTTTAGACTCGTAAAATACCTGAAGTGCCCTTAATATTTAGGCGCCTAAACTTCAAGTTGTATGACTTGTAATTCTTGAGCTTCCTGAGTTTGTTTATTAGGTATCAATTCCAATATGGAGGAATATTGTTTGCGAGAAATCAAAAATTAAAGGCACGTTATGACTTCCATGAGTTGATTACCGTGAAGATAAATAATGAAATAAGAGTTAGATTCTTCCCACAATTGAAGCAAAATCAGTTTGATTCACTCGAATCAATTCATGAACATTATAGCCACATTTTGCAAAAGATTGCATTATTCCTTATTATATAAATGTATTAGTTCATGAACAACCGATTCTAGAACATAACCCTCTCAAGTATGCAAACGGGTACACATACCTAAGTAGACGGACATGGACTGTGTTCGCCAGTATGCAAACGCGCATACTATCGTTCACATCCTAACTCAGTTGAAACCATTACGCGTACAAGTATGCATACTATAGTACACGCACTTCAACTGACTTCGCCAGTACGTGTACATGTACGCATACTATAGCTCCCGGACTTCACCTGACCGACCCGTATGCATACGGGTATGCATATTAAGTTCCGGTCTTGGATCAACACATATGTAAGTAAACATACTATGCTTATAATCCAATCATGGTTAAGTGTTCTAAACTCCCATTTCAATCATTGAAACATTCTTAGAAGACGACAATAGCTGTATTATACAAACTATTAGCTTCAAAGAAATTTTCAAGTGATCGAATGATCAATACGAAACATTCCGAGTCTACATCAAATGATTGTCTCACACAAATCATATAAGATGTTACCAAGCGATTTTCACGTGATCGTCTTTTGACTTTCGTCAAGAATATAAGATGAACTTGGTTAAAGAGAAAGCTTACCAACTCATATTTCGAGAAATATGTAAGCGAGTTAAACTCAACTCGAAATATCAAATGTGTATAATTGAAGTCTATATAGCTATACGACTTTTGTCTCAAACAGGAGATAGAGTAGAAATAGACTTCTGAATGATAGATGAGTTTCAGTCTCCACATACCTTTTGTTGATGAAGTTCTACAAGCTCGCCTTAGTAGTTTTTCGTTTTCAATTGATGAATGCCGTGAAGTCTAAAACTTAACTACACATTCTATCCTGTTCCGAGACATAGCTATAAGTAGACTAGAAATCAAGACTTAGAGTTTTGATCACTAAACTTGACAAACAAGCTTGAGATAGAAACGGTTGCGAGTTTGACCGAGCATTGCTCTAACACCACGTCTCTCTCGAGATCGCCTATATATATACATTCGTTAAATCCTCTCTTTACTTTTCACTCCCCCCATTTTTTCTTGTTATCTTATTTTGGACCTACTGCACCCTCCTCACATCAAGTGATTCTTCCAGAAGCGCCTCATCTGAGAAAGAGGAGTCGGATGAGGAGGTAAGTATAGAGATTGAAGAGGTTGAGCCCAAGAACCAGGAGGCGTCGATGTTGCCCAAGCCCGCAGACAACAATTCTTACACAATCAAAGAGTTTTGGGGAAATGATATCCTAAAACGTGCCTTGAGACTAAGGGTCCTTGGTGATGGCCCGAGCGTGCCCCCTACAGATGATAAATTTGTTCCCCGTATTCTTTATCCTCCTGTATTTTTGTACCCTCCTGTACCCGGATGACTTATGCACCATGAGCTGGAGGAGCCAACTCTCTATTAGTACACCGTGCTGGAACTGATTATTTCAAGACTGCTGGTTGGGACGGAAGACTTGTTAGTTGTTAATCATATCAATGGGTCGAACAGAGAGTGCATCGAGCCACCGATGTTAGAATGGCAAACAGCTTACGATCACGTAAACAGTACCAAAGCTGATGGTTCAATCTTTGACAGTGATGGTCATCGACATACCGTAGCTGATTTACTTGAATATGCTATTACATGCTACAGTTGAAAACAGTACTCCCTCCGTTCTTAAATAATAGGATGGTTTCTATAAATAAATGTTACAAAAAATAGGCTGGTTTCGTAATTGGGAAAGTCAAATGTTACTTTATTTTTCTGGGACCATTTTTTTCTTAACTTTTTTGATGACAAGTTTCATGGGACCATTTCACTTTACTTATTTTGCTGACAAGTGTCATGGGAACCATATCACTTCACTTCTTTTATTGACAAATATCATGAGGACCACTTTCAATGATTGACTCTCTTAATTTCCTTAATTTTCTCAAAAAACAAAACCAGCATATTAAAAAAGAACGGAGGGAGTATGTTTTATTGGAAATTTCATGTCACTGACACCGTGGCCATTAACTGAGCTGACTCGGTAGGAACGTCCGAGTCATCACAAGCCGATCAACTCAGTTTTTAAGTTGTCAAAACAGTTTGACAACATGATTATTTTGGGTTGATGTTGACAATGCAGGAAAAGAAAGACCAATAAGTCATGGCTTGTTATTCAACGACGCGTATGGTGTAACACAAAGGGCCTACTTGAACAAATCAATGAGATAATAATCCCAGCAGATGCACTTGGAAGTCCTCGACTGTGAATGTTAAGTGGCGTTGGACTAGCTGATCGCCTCAGCATCACACTTGTGGTTAATCAACCACTTGTTGGTCAAGGAATGTCTGATAATCCTATAAATGCCAATGTTAAGTGGCGTTGGTATCACTTATACAAGTTGCGGGCATTGAAGCCGCCAGCAGTGAGAATTTTGCTTCTCAGGCCTTGAAGAATGATGTACCCCAAGGAAATAAAGGAGTTTTGAAATGTTCTCACATCAGGTACATTTTCTATAAGACCTATAACCTTAGGGATAATCTGTAGTCCGTTTGGCATTTTTACTGGTTTTGTTTTTGTATTTGTCAAGACTGGACTGGATATGTTTTTTTTTTTTTTTTGAGACTACGAGTAAAATTGAACATTTAGTGCATAGTGGTCGTCGAAATGAATCGATTAAGATTTTACGGTTTACCAAATTTACTTCCATATATAGTGGTTTCCCCCACCCTCCATTCCATCAATAACGTAAATTGACAGTGATTGGACTTTGTTAAGGTGGCAGTGGTGAAAAAGCCACCGGAGGTGGGCAAAAGCTCCGTTGAACCGGAAAAGCTCTCCTTACTGCATCATATTAAACTCACATTTTTTTTTAGTTTTCAATGTCACTGGGACTCTCGTTAACACTGAATTCTGGAATTTTACAAAGCAGTATCAATATCCGAAAAATCCAACTGATTAGAACCCAGTTGGAAGAGCTTCCTCCTACTGGGGTCATTTTGCAGTTAAAATAAGATTTACTGCCCTTAAAAACGCAAACTTTCGGACATTTTTCTCTTTTTTTGGAGAAGCAGCTTTTTATCATAGAATTTTAAAGGCCAGTAGGCCTAGAGACCTGCTTTTATATCTTCTAAATTGTTTAAAATAAGCCGATAAAGACTTGGACTGGAGTGCACATAATTCTTTTAGGAGTGTAGATTATGGGACTGTAGTATGTTTGACCAACAACTTTGATCCCTACTGAAGTGCTGCTCATCCAAATACTAAAGCAAAAACATAAATAAAGGTTGCATAGGAGTCAGGAAATTCATCATTTCGTTATCATTCATAGAAAACAGTGTACTTTTTTTATCAGCATTCAAAGCAGTTTTTCCTATGATTTTACCCTAAAGTGAACCCAACAAAAATCCAACTACTTGGAAACCTAACAGTCTTGTATTCCCTTACCCCAACTGCCATTCTTTAGTCTTCGTGTTCTTCTTTCATCCTATTAATACAAGTGTCTAGCCTTGCATCTACGTTACTCTTAAATCTATCTTTGGATCAAAAAAAAAAAACAGCTTGTCGGTTTCAAATTCTGTAGGGAGGAGGATAAGGAGAAAGCGAAATGAGTGATACTAATCGCTCCAGAAGTTCTGAGGATTCTAAAGGTCTGACTTATATTTTCATTTTTCATTTTTTTTCTTTTACAAATTCTCCTTTCTTGTTGACGTCCTTATGCTTACAAATTCTCCTTTCTTGAATCAGATGCGACAACATCAACAAGTCAGAATTCTAAGCAGGATTTCATGGAGGATGAAGAAATTCTGATTGCCAAAATGCACAGTCTAGTTGGAGATAGGTTCGGTTATTCGCTACATCAATTGCTTAATTACATCTGAATATACAACATAAGTGCTAATTGTTGAATTGTGTACTGTACTCAGGTGGTCTTTGATAGCTGGAAGGATCCCCGGAAGGACAGCAGAAGAGATTGAGAAGTACTGGACTTCGAGACATTCTTCATCGCATCGATAGTAAAATCCCAAACAAAAATCTGGGGTCTTGTTTTATTAAGGGAGAGAACAATAAAACATGTAATTCACTGATTTTTTTTTCCCTGAAGTACTTACATACTGTGCATCTGTGTAGTCGCGTTCGTAAACTTCAGCGCATGTAAACTAAGTTATCGCCTAGGGTACATGTAATCAGATTGTTGATTTGTTTTCTTGGTTTCTGGTTGTATGACCAAGTGGTCCATTGTACTTTTTGTACCTCCTTGGCCAATTTTAACCTTTCATTCAGATTGTGGATTTGTTTTGGTGGATCAGTGCACAAGTTTTACCATGCTCGGTTTGTGGTTATGCGGCAACATGCATCCAATGTTTATCTTGACTCTTACTGCATTCACAAGCAGGATTATTACAATCCATGTGCTTTAAGTTTAGCAGCGCTCTTCTGGTTGCCATGCTTTCACTCCCTCTAAGCCTTTAAACCATCTATCGAAGTGTAACCCTCCTCGCCACTTTATAGTGGTAATTGAATTTTTGTCCCTACTTTTGATGGGTCTTCACAAATATCCCTAACAAACTTTACAAATGTCCCTAGTGGCATAATTGAAAATTTTCACTAAAAAAATAATTTTAATGATTCCGATTTTATCCTCCTCACTGTCCCTCTTCTTCATCACTTCTTACGACAGAAAAAAAAAATGGAAATCAATGAAATCGCTCCCACCATCATCTACATCGCTCCCACCACCACCAGAATCAGCACCACCAAAATCTACACCACCACTTCATCACTTCCTGTGTTTGATTTTGTGTTCTATCATGTTTTGCTTGCCCTTATTCTTCAACCAGATCCATCGACGACATCAGTTCATCAAAGAAAAAAATTAATCGATGGAGAAAAGTCGATGAAAATCATCAACAACAACTGAAAAACGAAGATTAATCAACGAAAAATGAAACGAATATATCTTCTTTAACTGACGGAAATCTGATTTTTAGGTTGCAATTATAGATCGAGATTTGGTTTAGGTTACGATTTATGGGTTTGAGGGTACTGTTGCCGTTGAATCAATTGAAGAAGAACCTTGGTCAATATCATTTCACATACTTCTGTGTAAATTACATGACGATCTTAGCTTCTGTTGTTGCATTCTCGTTGATTACAAATCCGATCTCGTTACTTGTTCTTGGTGGTTTACAATCAAAACAAACGGCTTGGGTGTTTATGTATCTTTTCCGTCCATCAGATCCGCCGTTGGTTTTTGTTTCAGGTTTCGATTTATGGTGGTGGTGTAGCAGCGACGGCGGATGAGGTATGTTTCTTTCGGTATCGGTGATATAGATGGCGGTGGTTTTGTTTGGAATGATAAAATTGGTGTTGGATTTTGTTTTTGGTTGTTTGGTGGTGGTGGTGGTGGTGCTGCTGTAGATGTGTGATTTTTTTGGTGGCAGTGTTGGTATGAGTTGTTGTTACAGAGATTGAAGCCTGTTGTTGAATGAAATATGGTGTTTATCTGGGTTGAAGCAGGCAGTGATATTGGATCAACTATGGTTGTTGATCCATATATTTTGGATCAACTATGGTTGTTGATCCATATATTTTGGATCAACTACTGTATATTTTGGATCAACTACTGTTGTTGGCCCATATATTTTGGATCAACTACTGTTGTTGGCCCAATTTTTTATTGGATCAACTATGGTGGTTTTGGTTGGAATGATGAAGTTGGTGTTGGATTTTGGTTCTGGTTGTTTTGGTGGTGGTGGTGGTGATGGAGATGTGTGATTTGTTGGTGGCGGTAATGGTGGAGAGGTACGAATGAGAAATTAGTCATGGAAATAGTAGTAGAATGGTGGTTCCGGTTGTTGTAGTTGTCGAGATTGGTTTTGAAGCTGGTCTTGGAGCTGTTGGTGTTTATGAAGCTACAGGTAATGAAATATGGTGGTTATCTGGGTTGAAGCAGGCAGTAATATTGGATCAACTATGGTTGTTGATCCATATATTTTGGATCAACTATGGTTGTTGATCCATCTATATGAGATCAACTATTGTTGTTGATCCTTTGAACTCATGCTTTTTAGTTTAAATCATGTAAATTTCTTCCAATGTTGAACTTGTGGTGCAATGGTAGCATGACTGACTCCATGTCAGATGATGCGTGTTCGACTCACGCCAAGTTCACTCCATTTTACATGGATCAACTATCATTATTGATCCAATTTTACATGGATCAACTTCCATTGTTGATCCATTAAAATTGGATCAACTTCTACTGTTGATCCTTTTTTCTTGGATCAACTATCATTGTTGATCCCCTAAACTAGATAAACTTCTACTGTTGGTTCTATTTTTATTTGGATCAACTATTGTTGTTGATACAAAAATATTTGAACCCGTGGTGGCGGCGGCGGCGGTGGTGACGGTGGTGGCGGCGGCGACGAACTTGTGGTGGTGGCGGCAACAGACTAGTGGTGGTGGAGGACTAGTGGTGGTGTAATGGTGGCGGTGAAGGAGTGGTGGTGGAATATTAGTGGTGGTGGCGGTTGGTAGGTGGTGGTTGTTGAACGGTGGTGGTGGAATGGTAGTTGAATGTTAGTGGTGGTGGTGCTAGTGGTGATGGTGAAGTGGTAGAGGAAGAAATTTGTTGTATTTTGAAATAAAGAAAAATATTATATGGGTGAGGGTATTAAGGTAATCTAATATTAAATGGATAAGGTTATAAAAAAGTAGGGACATATTTATTGTTGTATAAGGACATATTTATTGGGTGTCAAAAGTAGGGACATATAAATAATGTACCCCACTTTATAAGCCAAAATTGAATAAATTTTGGTCCAGTTGTTTATTTGAGTTGTGACACTTTAATCATTTTTGGACGAGAAATTTGTCTGGTTGAATTAAGAATTCATTATAAGTGAATGAACAGTCGTAAACATGTTATATCGCGCCCTACGAAGCATGGATACTTCAAAATTGGTGACGTATCCGTATCGGCGCCGTATCAGTATCGGATACTTAGGGATATCTGGGGATACGTATCAGATACTCCATTTATAGTGTCACCTTTTTTTAATTACAAAAAGGGTAGGGGATACTCTGGGATACCTCTCAGATACTCTATAAGGGGATACTTCCTATAATCTAACTTTTTTTTTATACAAAATCTATATATTTATAAATTTATACATAAAATCTAAAATTCTAAATATTTATAGTTATTTGTAATCATGATCATATTGAATAATGATATTTAAACATAATAACTTTTTAACTATAAAGAAAAACGACTTGGTATTTATTTTTATGGTGCTTAAAAAAAAGATGGTGCTAGAAAAATTTAAGGCTTATTGGGCAGTCATGTTTTTCATGTTGTTTTATATACTCCCTCCGTTTCACAAAGACAGTCCGCTTTGACTTTCTCAAAATATTAAGGAGACCGTACTATTTTACTTGACTACCCTTAGTTACTTACCTATTTTATTTTAATAAAAATGCTAACAATAAAGACTATCCAAAATTGGTTTGAGAATTATAAATACGAAATATAAAAGGGAAATTTAAAAGATATTGAATTTAAGAAGTATAAACTTTATAAGGAATTTAATTTTTAGAGTTAAATGTATATTTCCTTAAAAGGAATGAAGGATATATTTGTTTCCTCAATTTACTAATTTATTTAATACTCCCTCCGTCCACTTTTAAGTGTCCGCTTTGACTTTGTCAAAATATTAAGGAAATCATATGAAATGTCATGACTAGCCTTTGACTAGCCTATTTAATATTATGTTATTACCAAAATTAAAATTATTAATGTTAAAAACTCTAATTTGGATAGTATTATTGTTTTATGCAATATTGTAAAGAAATAAAAGCAAATCTAAACTTTTATTAAGAATCCAAAATTAGAATTTTGTAACTACCCATTAATGTTTTTATTTAAAAAAGGATTGACAATTAATATAAAAATATATTGAATGGATTTTTTCCTTATATATGATAATGACATTTATGATTTTGATTTAAGTTTTTATTAAAAATGGTTTTATAATTATAAAAAAGAAAGGGTATATTTGATAGTTTAAGGGAAAAATATGTCTATAAACAGAGTGGACAGTTAAAAGCGGACAGACCAAAATAGAAATTAGGACAGATAAAAACGGACAGAGGGAGTATTTTAGATTGAGTCACATTAAAAATAGATTTATGAATATAAAGAATTCAAGGGGACTATAAACAGAAGTTGGACACAATTTTGAAACTGACGAAAAAGGAATAGAGGACGGTCTTTCAGAAACAGAGGGAGTAGAAATCAGAGTACATATGATTTTATCTATTCAATTAACATAAGTAAGACTGAAACCCAAAATGCTGAAAATTTAATATTGGCTCACTTTAATAATCAAAATAGTATCTATCAGATTTTTTTATTTTATGATTTTTTAGTAGAGTGAATTACAGTATTATTATATTAAATATTTTTTTGATAAATACACGTATCCTACCGTATCCCGTATCCCCATTTTATAAAAATTGACGAATCCTTGTATCAGTGTCACCGTATCAGTGTCCTCGTATCAGTATCGGTGCATCATAGATCGCGCCATCAAAGAACAAGTTGTGTGTTTTTTACTATTTTGGTTTTGTTTCTAATTTTTTCAGATTATGGCAAATCTTAACACAATAAAGCTCAGAGCCAATAGGTTGCGCGCAATCATGACAAAATTCCTTTTCAATATTGGTAACGCTTAAAATTGAAAAGTGTAATTCTCACATCAAAATTCAACTAGTAAGCTTTAAGTAATTATCGACTATCCCCAACCAACCCAAAGAATCAATTGATAAAATTGAGATATCACGGTGACTCAGTCGAAGACTCACCATGGCCATTATGAATTTAGCTGGAGTGATGCCATTTGGCTTGACAAATGCTCCTAAAACTTTCCAAGCACTTATGAATTCAATTTTTGGGGAGTATCTTAGAAAAATTGTGTTAGTTTTCTTTGATGATACTTCTATATATAACGACACTCTTGAAGATCATGTACACCACTTGTCTCTGGTGCTCTCATTGCTCAGACAACACAAACTATATCCTAAGTACTCAAAGTGTTGTTTTGCTCAATCTTCTTCAGAGTACCTTGGCCACATTATTACAACTGATGGAGTAGCTGCTGATTCAGAGAAGATTGCATCCATGAAGAATTGGCCAGTCCCTACAACTCTCAAACAACTTAGAGGGTTTTGGGGGATGACTGTATACTACAGAAAGTTTGTGAGGGGTTATGGCTCATCAGAGAAACCACTCACTGATCTCCTCAAGAAGAACTTATTGGTATGATGCAAAGATTACAAGCTTTTGAGCAACTCAAAGTAGCTACGTGTTCCACCTCTATCTTGGCCTTGCCTAACTTTTCCAAAACTTTTGTAGTAGAAACAGATGCTCGCTTAACTGGCATTGGTGCAGTTCTAATGCAGGAAGGGGGAGTTATTGCCTTCTTCAACAAGCGATTGGGTCCTCAATTTATGGCTCTCTACATATGAGAAGGAATTTTTGGATTTAGTCAGAGCTGTCAAGCATTACTTATCTGGAAATCACTTGATTAAATACAGACCAACAAAGAATCAAGTACTTCATGGATTAGACAATCACCAACTTACTTTAAAAAAATGGCTCATGGAATTATTAGGTTTTGATTACACTATCCAGTACAAAAAATGGAAACACAATATAGTCGTTGATGCCCTTTCCAGACTACATGCAGATCCTGCTAGAAACTGCAGTGCACTGACTTTATCCATTCCTATATGGTCTACTGACATTGTACAAAGTTATACCAATGATCCATGTGATTCTCAGATAATTTCACAGTTACTGGTGAATGCTGATGCAATTCCTAACTGCAGTTACAAGGAGGGCATTTTAAGGTTCAAAGGAAAAATCTATGTTGGTCAAGGCAACAACTTGAGAGAGTGCATTATTGATTTTGTCCATTCATCGGCCATTGGTGGCCTCCCAGGAATACAAGAAAGTTACATGAGAGAAAAGTCTCATTTCTACGACAATGATTAAGAAAGACATACTATTGTTGGTTAACCAGTGTGACACATTCCAAAGAAATAAAACTGCCACAACTCAGCCAGTTGGTCTTCTCCAACCACTACCAGTTACTACTCAAGCTTGACAGCATATCACCATGGACTTCATTGAAGGCCTACCAACGTCTAACATGAAGGATGTCATTATGGTGGTCATTGACAGATTTACCAAGTATGGAAACTTTGTAGCTCTCATCCATCCATTCACTGCCAATTTTGTTGCTCAGGAGTTCATAAGCAATATCTTCAAGATGAATTGTATGCCTTCTTCAATAGTTTCTGATAGAGATAAAGTTCTTACAAGCCATTTCTGACAAGAATTATTTAAAGCAGTATGCACTACATTACATCTCAGCAGTGCTTATCATCCTCAAACAAATGGATAGACGAAAAGGGTAAAATTCTTGCTTGGAAGGGTACCTATGATGTATGACAAGTGATATATCTGAAATTGGTTTTCTTGGCTACCACTGGCTGAGTATAATACAAAATTCTGCAGCAGACTGCAGATGACACCATTTTTTAGCATTGTATGGTTATATTCTTCCTTCCCTAGCCTTTCCAAATGAAGCTCATACTTCTGTAGCAGCTGTGGAAGAATATTTTTAGAAGAGAGATGCTATGATTGACATCTTGAAAGACACTCTACATTATGCTCAAGAGAGAATGAAGTGGTTTGCTGACAAAAAAAGTGTGGACAGATACTTTAAAGTAGGAGACTAGGTTTACTAAAAACTCCGCCATATATGAAATCTTCAATCTCTTTGAGGATAGACTTCAAACTTTCGGTTAGATACTATGGTTCATTTCTCATCTTGGAGCACATTGGACAAGTATCTTACAAGTTAAAACTTCCTTCTGGGTCTCGAATCTACCCCTTTTTTTTCTTCATGTGTCACAACTTAAGAAAAAGATTGGTGCAACAATCACTGCTACACCTACACTTCCACCAGTGTGTGATCTGGTGAATTGTTGACAAAGGCTCTTCTGTTTAATCTAATAAACTCCTTTGTCTGGTTAGATCAATCTAAATGTTGATTACCGAAATAATCAAGTTCTAGATTCGCAATCAATCAATATAGATCTCAAAGAGAAACTATAAAGCGATACGGATATCATGCAACTAATCAATCAAGTCTATCAAAGATTACTTTGATCTAGTTCTGATTAAAAAAAAATATACTTTGATCTAGTTTGAGTGAGCCTTATATCATAAGAGAAGGTTATCAAGAATAAACAAACTAGGTGCAATAAAAGTTTCAACAACCGTTAGTCAATCAAATCAATAATCGAAAACTAAAATAACAATAAAATTATCTAGTATCCCACCAACAATACTTGTATAGATTCTTGATCCCACAGAAGTCTTTAAATGAGCGGTCGTAAGAGATTTCGCCTGATTAGGGTACTTTCCTCTCCGGATAGACCGCTCTACCAGAAACAACAAGAATGAAGTTTTGCTAGCTCTTAGGAAAGTTTGCAAGAAATGAAAAATCAAGTATTTATAGACCAAGGTTGTTTGGACAACAAAGAAATTCCAAAACCGAAAATATTTTCAAGATATTAACATTAAAGTACCTAATTTCGGTTTTCCTATTTCCACTTAAATGCCAAACCATATTTCCGAAAACTCTTATAGAAAACTTTTATTATTAGTGTAGCACATTAACTAATAATATTTTTTAGAGGATATGCTTTAATTGATGGTAATTAAAACATATATGATAAAAATCATAATTAAATGCTTTTCACTTTTTCGGACCAGGGATCAAGTCAAATGGTCTCACGCATCAATGAGATGCATTCGCCATAGCTCTATCATTACACCTTGAGCATCATGGAACATCTTTGGACAATAAATAATAAGAGTTATGTACATGTCCAAATATGTCAACATCTGGAATCTTCTCAACTTGACAAACCCAAGACCATAATTCACACACACTATGAATAAATATGTGAACCATTGATATTGGTTATGTACATGGAACCGATTAAACCATCACTCCAAAGTATGTTGCGACCGGTTATATCATGATTCCAAATACATGTTGTAATCGGTTACACCTTGCTCCATGAAGTAGCTAGTGACCGGTTACACCTTGCTTCCCGAAGTATCTTTTGATCGGTTACACCTTGCTTCCCAAAGGTATAGCTTGTGTCCGATTACAACTAACTTCCAAATTCATCTTGTGACTGGTTATACCTTGGTTCCCAAAGTAACTTGTGACCGGTTACAACTTGAATTCCAATGTAGCTTGTAATCAATTATACCTTGATTTCCATTATAGCTCATGACAGATTACAACTAGCTATACTATATAGGCTATGACCGGTTATACCTCAAGTCTCAACAAAGTTAAGATCGGTTCTACCATAGTCATCGTTCATTGGTCATCCAAAAGATATTCAATGAATAACAAGACCAATCATGATTTCCCATCCGATTATGAAAACAAGTTCATACATCTACTTCCTTAAACTCATGTAAAGATACATAGTTTTCTAGGATAAAATCACACCTATATAATGCACACATAATCAAATAACTATATAAAATAGATTATATCGATGTCGTATTTACGAAGTCCAAAAGATAAGCATTTATAATTCGTAATATATTTCCTTGATACTTTGATCATACTATTATGACCAAGTCTCACCACTAGAGTATTATATGCAATATATACAGCTTCGCATGTTATGTTTTATATAGCATGACTTGAAAGATACGTTTGGAATGAAAAGAAGATCCAGTCAATATTACTAACCTCAAGTGGAAGGATGATGTCGTCGTTGTAGTCGTTACTTTTTTCTCATTCTTCAGGTCTTCGGAGTAATACTTGTACGTCTTAATATTCCTAGACCTTCTAGTCTAGTATAACCTAAACGAAGTTGACTCTAGTATTTAATCAAGCGACTCTAGATGAGTTTATTTTGATACTAAAATATGAGAACCAAACTTGACATACTAACGCTTGGTGGGTTCAACCGAGCTATGCTCTAACAATCTCCCCCTTTGTCAATTTTAATGACAAAACTCTTATTACATATGGAGCTAAACGAACTGCAAAATAACTCATTCTTCATACGCTTGATTCCAAGTTTCAACAACACAATAACCTGCATATTCAATAAATAAATGCCGTTGTTGACATTTGAATAATTTTTTTTAATCCCCCTAAAGGTAAACTAGGTAAATATTAAATCCGAACATCGTTTTTATTCCCCTTTTGTAGTCAGAAATACTACACAACATGATGATATGTTTCCCCCCCTTAGTCTACGCTTCACTCTTTCGTTAGATATAACGTTTAAGCACAATTTTCCTTTTCAAGTGATTAAAAATCACTTGTGTACTCCATATATTTCTCCCCCTTTTTTGTCACAAAAATGACAAAGGATCGAGCAAACAAAGGACAAACCGAAAGGATCTTACAAATATATGAGACTTGTACAACCTATAAGAGTTAAGCACGAAGGTTTCACATACCATTTTAGATAACCGATATTAAAACCGAAACTAAAAAAGTAATATAGTTTTAATATGTTACGAAGGAAATAATTTCCCGAAGCAATTTTCCCTATAGTCCAACAAATCGACTTAGATACTTAATTCTATTGTTGAACTGATTGCGTATGTACAATCACTTGTTTCGACAAGATCAAAATAAAGATCAGAATTTACTCTATTTCTCTCATCAGGCTCTAATTATTCAAGAAAATAACTCAGACCTTTCCCTTTAGACAAGACAAACACTAGGTTAGTTAACTATTTTTTTCTTATCAAGGCATTCGGTTAAATTTGAATAACCGAATCCTCCAATTTGAATAGATACAAACCAAACAAAAAAAAAACATTTGAATCAAATGGACTAAACAAATGACCCCGTAATTTTTTTTAAGCCAAAAACAATAGATACAAACCAAAATAAATTGACTTGCAATTATTTTTCTTAACCTTAAGCAATTGAAACAAATATAAACATTACAGGACTACAATTGCACCGAATTTTGTTAAGAAAAAACACTTGAAATATCATTGAATATGTAAGTAAACTTCATGTTAACCCAACAACATACTTAACACATCAAAGATTACTTAGGTTTTTTGTCGCAACTAATTAAGAAAATCAAATTCCTTTGCAACCAGGTTGACTCAATCTTCTTCTATGATGAACCAACTTTGACTCAGTATTTTTCTTGCATAGAGGTTTTAAAAAAAGTTTTAAAGACAACATAAGAATATAATGTGCTTCACTGAAACAATATTTAAAAAAAAAAATTGTTTTTCCTATAATAGTTAATCATTTATTTACATATCCAGAGTGTTCACTTAATATATAATGTTCAAAAGGGTAAAGATCATGCAAGAACTGAAAGTTTTCAGAAAGGGATTTTCAAAAATCATATATGATTGCTACTTCATTTTTACCAGCATCATCTGCCTAAGGCATGATCAGCTTATTATCAACTTTCACCATGATGATTCCGGGATACTCAATAGGAATGCCTTCTCTCACATCTCAGATGGACTGAACAAACGCAACAGTAAATGCAGTGATTTCATCAGTTTGAGAAAATTTGCGAGGAAATTTGGTGAATTCGCGACCTTCAGAAGTATCACCATGAAAAGAATCACCAGATCAACATCTTGTTTGATGAGTCACCATGTAACAACACCAGAGGGTAATGCAATTGTGTCACCCTCTATGATTGGTATAACTTTCTGTTTGTCATCTTTTCTAAGAATAATACTAGAGATACCACTTCCTGAAATTAACAAAAAGCAAGTGAGGTTATCTGTTTGCAGCTACTGAGATAGTAGTGGTATTAGGTTACCATTAGTAAATGGATGCAGAAAAAAAGAATAAATAATTGAAGTGAACTTTTTTTTTCTTTCTTTTAACTAATATTCTTTATTATTTATTTTCTCCAAAATTGTAATTATAAAATTATTAGAATCATCACAAGTTATTCATACCCTTTTTTGAAAAAACAAAATAAATAACACACAAGTTATCAACTTATTGTTCTACTTTTCTTCTCCAAACAAGCATTTCCATATCTCAAATGCAAACACCCTTTCGAACAATAGTATAAAAGAAATATCTTGCTCAGATTAACTTGTTTGCAAAAATTTAATGTAGTCGTTTTAACAAGATAACCTAGATATGTGATAAGTGCATAATTCGTATGATTTTAATGTCCATTACATACTTGTTTAAGCTATTATTCTTGCATGTATTCGTATTATTACTATTATTTTCTCTTATTTGATTCCAATAGGTGAATCATCCAAAAAAGAGCTACAAAGTGCTGAAAATAGCTAGTAAGATAAGTATTCCAAGTATCCAAGTGCCAAAGTCCAAGAGAAGTGGAAGAAAAACGACGAAAAGTAGCAAAACGCTCAAAATCAAGAGAAGGGACAAAGACCAATCTTAACTAATTCAAATTAAGTATTTCTCATCACCATCTTTAATAGAATTTAAATATAAAAAGAATGCAAAAATAATGAGGTCATTCCGAGTTCGGATGCACAAGTTGTGGCAAAAACAGTTTTTATTGAATACCGAAGACACTGAAGTCCGCGAACTAGGTTCGCATACCGGGTTCGAAGACTTAATTCCGAAAATTTCTGCTGGATTTTGAAGTTCGCGGATTCGCAAACTTAGAAAGTAGGAAACGTGTATTAATACCTTGGAAGTCTTAAGGGCACGTTTGGATTCGTTATTTCATATTTTCGGGTCGGGTTCTTGAACCGAACTAAATACTTGATGGCCAAGAAATGTAAACCTATAAAAATAGGTATTAGGCCTTTCACATGGAGAATCTCATAGATTATACTTTTGTTCTTCATTAATATTTTAGGGTTTACTCCTTTAGGGGGAAACCGGGTAATTGTGTAATCATGAGAAACTAAATCCTTTGTTGATTAAGGATGAATTCAATGTTCTAAGTGTGAAGCTTTATTAATAATACAAGTCTATTTGAGGTTTTAATCATCATCGTTTGTTTTCACTATATTTAGGGTTTATGATTGATTTATTAGATTGTTTGGAGTGCACACTAGATTAATCTATTGATCATTCTATTGCTAGTAAAGGGTTATGATATCCGTGTAATTGTTGAATAACCCTAACACAAGTAGAGAACATGAGACCTCTCAGAGGGATTCTATAGAGCAATCATGTGTGAAGACAACACTAGTAAGTAGACCTTGCGCTAAGAGTCTAACTGCTAGGATCAACCTAAGTTCACATAACTTAAAGCATCTGATTGGGTTACACCTTGAGTGCGCTACTACTTGGTGGTTCAGTTGGATAGAACTTGATATGCGAGCGCTTCGGTATCAAGTTACACAAGGAGGTTTGGGGATAACACTGCTCTAGCTGTTATTCTACGGTTGGTGATGAATGGTTCTTACGAACGATAGATAAGTATTCTAATCCTGTTAACGCTTGGTAACGGCGAAGGATTCCTTAATCATCTCTTTTCTTTATTATTGTCTTTATAATTATTTTACAACCAAAATCCCCTTTTTTATTTACTTTATCTTGCTATTTCAAATAACCTATCTATTACACAGCTCTTTGTGGGAACGATCTCTTACTACCGCTATATTACCAGTTAATTAGTGGGAAATATATTTATTAATTTGTTGTGCCTACGACATCCCATACAAATTTTGGCGCCGCTGCCGGGGAGCATTTGCTAATTGATTTGTTATTTGTTTAGCTTGTTTTTATTTTTGTTTTGATTTTATGTTCTTGTGAGTCGTCATGTTTCCTTACGGAAATAACATGTACGGAGCACAAGATTACAAATACAACAGTGGTAATCAATATGGTTTTCAATCTCAATATTTTGGCAACTACCAACCATCCTATGGGTATAATCAAAACCAATCTTTTGGGTATTATTAATATCCTACGGAACCTTATGGATATTCACATACATATCAACAACCTTATGACGGGTATGTATGTGGAAAATCATAAGGATGGGAGGATAGTTATGCTTCTAATCATTTATATCCTGAACTTGAACAGAAGCTTGACCAGATTATGCATTATTTAAAGGCCAGTATTTCCACAGTGGAGTCACTCAATGGGCAACTAAGTGCGGAGAACAATATGTCAACCGAATCTTACTTCAATATATCTAACCAAACTCCTGATCGTTTTTATGATCATTCACCTATTCAAAAAGGGGAGACCTGGTCTGGAAATAGTGTGGTGAGTGAAGATGTTGGTTTTGATGAATGTCTTGACCAATTCCAAGCGATGACACAACATCAACAAGGGCTCCATACAATTGAAGATGAACAATTTGAGAAACTTCAGGAAATTCAAAGGCATGCGGAGAACTTAAGAATACAAATTGCTCAACTTAGTGAAGGTGGGAATGAGGAAGAAGTTTGGCCTCAAAACCAAAACGATTCTGAAATTCCTATGGATGACGAAGATTTCGATGAAGATGAGCAACCTTTCGAAAGTCCTTGCAACAATTATACGCTTATTCCAACTCCTGATCATAATATCGATCATTCGCCTATTCAAAAGGAGGAGATTGGGTATGACATATCTATTGTTGTAAATGGTGTAACGTACTCAAACGAAGAAATTAGGAGTTGCATCAATGAACTAGACGTTTTAGGGGAAGATTCTGATTCTGATGACGAGGTTGTTGAAGACATTGAGATTGAGAATGAAACCAAATTGATTGAAGTCGTGGAAGACCCAATTGAGATAGATAATAATAGTTCGATAGAGGACCACGATATACTTGAGGTAAATAATTCATTGTTAATTACGAATGAGGATGCGGTACAAGGTTTGTCTAATCCTTTGCTTAACTCTATATCTATTGATCCTTTCCATCCAATTGAAGTAGCTTCTCAAAGAGTTGTTAACCCAACTTTTAAGAAAATACCTCACTTAGGATTGGAGTTGTGTGCTTCAAAAGTTTTAACGGATTATTTTGCTTCTAAGTATCCACCACTTGATGTGTTTGATTCGAGTATTGTGCAGGTTCACCCAGCTGAGGAACCTTTTACAATTCCCAAATTCTATGTTCTTTATCCACTTCCGAGTGTAGAAAGGTCTAAGTGAGAGGAAAACTTCAATAAAGTGATAGCTTCAATATTTATATTTTGTGCTAAAGTTTTTGTGAAGCTATTATTTGAATTGCAGATTGTTATTTGGATGGAATACCAAATTTTCAGATTATTGGTGTACGGACGATAACAATGAAGTCGGGCAGACGACGTTAAACCAAGCGCTTCATGGAAGGCAACCCATCGGTTTTGTATCTCTATCCCTTTTGTTTTTAGTTTTCATAGCTTTTCATATCATATCTTGCATTCCCATCTTAGATTTTACAACGTCCTATATCTATAATGAAAGTTTTGACGAATTCTCGTCAGAAAATTCTGACTGCGCACTTCTCACAAAAATAGCTCTCGAGACTTCATACGGAGTCCAATTTGAGTGGTTGACTCCAACTTTTAAAGAGGACAGACATACCTTTCTTTTACAAAAATAAAAACTGAATTCGGAGTCTGTTAAGTTGGAGCAATAGGCCTGGACATTTGAGTTTCGGTATTTTTCCAGAACTTTTTCAGATAGCATGTCTGTCAGTCCGGAGGCCATAAAAGTCATACCGTTTATCGAAACACTGTGAAATGTTGATAACTTATATAAAAGACATAGGCGAACAACCTTTGTTTAGGATGTTTTTCCTAGTTCCCTACCCATTTGTACAGTTTTCGAGTTTTTCAGGGCTGTTATGTCAGAAATCAGAATTTCGGTTTTGAACATTGTGAACAATGTTGAGTTTAAGTGTGGGGGAGTAGTTAAGCATGTTTGGATTGCATATAAAAAAATAGTAATACTCTTTGATTTCTTGCATACTTGAGACTTCATCTTTTGGAGTTAATTATGAGCTATTTAGGATGACACTCTAAACCTTTTTCGAGTTGAAATGCTGATTCTTAAACTATAGATTGAGTTCCACTTTATCATTCCACAATCATTAAATATATACGTTCATAATTGAATGCGAAACTAAGCTATGGTAGTTGTTTGAAAGATTCATCCTCGCAATTAATCATTACTGAATCACTTTCTTTTTATTATTGCAGTTATATGTTTCTCTAAAGTGATTTGGTGGGATCCTGATACTGTCGTGGATGTTGTAGCAAGGTAATCATTGGTTGAGTATTTGAAAGCCCCATAAGACAATTTTCTCACACTCATAAAGAGTGAGCCAGAGTAAAAATAAAATATATATATAAGGCTCCTCTTCTTTTATCGACACTAATAAATGATAGGTCCGGAATTGCGGACTAATCACAGTCGATAAAAATAAAAACTTATCATCATTATATAGCAAGTCAAAAATACTATTGATGAGGTTCTCGACACTTGGATAGCAGTATGTGTGAAACGTTGTCCCTGTTTCCATCGCCTAAACAAGCGTGGAACGCAGGATCCAAAGCAACTATCACGTACTTGCTGAAAAGGAAACATGCGCTTAGAGTATCTAATCATGTGGTCGAGTTAAATGGGTGCTTCTCTCAACTATTGTGTTATAAATAAGAATCCTTTGACGACATTCATACAAGTATTGTGGGTAACATCTTTCACTTAAGTCAACATTTGCACACTTCACTTTTCTATTTCCATTCTCTTATCTATCCATGTGATTTCAGTATGCGAGTGTTGTGACAAACGTTGCAACAAGTACAATGACTATCTTAGTAAATTTTTGCAATCAGGTTGAATGACATACGTAAGTAATTACTTGTGTGTGATGATTGGAATGTATGTGGGATGTTTGCAGCTAAAGAACTTATGCAAGCTAATTATTTGGCTTTCTATTTTGTGTCTATCCTTAGCGGTTCTTCCAAGGCGAAAGATTGGAGTAGGTTTTGTGGGTATACCTCTTGTAAACCCTCACGAGACTATAACTCGTCCACTAGGGACACCTAGGGGTTTAAAGGCTTGTTATACATGCTAAGTGTAACTGTATTCTCAACGACATGGAGTTGTTGTATTTAGGATTAGTTTTATTTAGTTTGCTCGAGGACTAGCAAAAGCTAAGTGTGGGGGAATTTGATAAGTGCATAATTCATATGATTTTAGTGTACATTCCATACTTGTTTAAGCTATTATTCTTGCATGTATTCGTATTATTACTATTGTTTTCTCTTATTTTCTTCCAATATGTGAATCATCAAAAAAGGAGCTACAAAGTGCTGAAAAGATCTAGGAAGATAAGTATTCCAAGTATCCAAGTGCCCAAAGTCCAAGACAAGTGGAAAAAAATCGACGAAAAGGAGCAAAACGCTCAAAATCAAGAGAAGGTCCAAAGACCGATCTTAACTCATTCAAAATAAGTATTTCTCATCACCATATTGAATAGAATTGAAATATAAAAAGAATGCAAAAATAATGAGGTCATTCCGAGTTCGGATGAAG